>REGO01000146.1:552065-673919 GCA_010120015.1 Rhombomys opimus | reverse complement strand
AGGGAGGGAGGGAGGGAGGGAGGGAGGGAGAAGAGTTTTGGGGCTGGGAGTGGTGGCCTACACCTTTAATCCTAATATTGGGGATAGGCAATCGTTAAAATTAGAGTTCAAAGACAGCCTGACTTGCGTATCAAGATCTTGTCAACTGCCTCCTCAAAAATAAAAACAGAAATTTACTGTGGCTGTTGTTCAGCAAATACCAGATACCATTTCTACCTTAAATGCAATTCTCTCAGATTTAGGTTGGCAGTGTACTAGAAAATTGATCTAAAATCTTTTAACTCAGGTCAAGTGTATAGCATGGGTTAATGGGAGGCAGAGGCAGGTGGATCTCTGTGAGTTCCAGGATAGCCATGGCTACTACAAAGAAACCCTATTTTAAAAAGGAAACAAAACAAAACAAACAAACAAAGAAAATGTAAAGAGTATAATTTTAAAAGTTGGATTCTTTTCCAGATTCTGTTTACTTCAAAGGAGCAGCTAATTTACTTTATTAGTGATAAAGTGACTAATTTACTTTATTCAATCTTCTTTCCATTAGAAATAATTGACAGGAGAGGTGACGGTGGTGCACCCTTTTAGTGCCAGCACTAGGCAGAGGCTGGCAGTTCTCTGAGTTCAAGGCTAGCCTGGTCTACAGGGTTCCAGGATAGCCAGGCCTACATCGAGAAACCATGCCTCAAAAAAAAAAAAAAAAAAAAAAAAAAAAAAAAAAAAAAAAAAAAAAAAAAAAAAAACATAAGAAAAGGGAGAGAAATTAGAAATAACTGACAAGTGAAATAAACCTTTAATTGTTTTTAAGTGTAACTTCGGCGCCGTAAGAAACAATGAGCAGTCATACCACAAAAGGTTAAACGCTTAGAATAATACTGTGAATGACTAATTTGTAGTGCAAAGATTTGGGGTGCTGGAGTTAGAACCCAGTGTCTTGTTCAGGTTAGGCAAGCTCTCATAAACTACATACCCAGTCACAAGAGGCATCTTTATTAAACCCTCTTTCTTCCTTCCAATTCTTTTCTTTAAAAAAAAAAAAAAGGAACCTCGCACCAACTTCAAATTACACAGTCGATCTAGGGAATGCAAAACTAAGCCGAATTACAGTTAGCTGGGCCTTGGACTTTTACCAAGCAGTCTCTATATGGTTCTACCCTGCATTAAAAGAATCAGCAATCCCTGAAGGGGATCGTGGCTACTTCACTTTTAATCCCACAGAGTGTCGGTTCTCATCCACCTGGAGCCCGACCAGATTTCCTAATTTCCTTCAAGAGTGGATGGCTCCCACCTAGTAAACTGCCTTAGTGTGTGTGGGATGCGTGTAGCAACTCCAACAAGGAAACGTCCCCTGCCAGTGCTGGGCAAGGGTGCCGGCGAGGAGCGGAGTGGATTCGCACCGTAATCTGCCTCCGCCCTCGCACACACATCTCGCCCCCCCCACCCCCAAAGCCTCCGATTCAAATGTTCCAAGTACAGATTATCTAAGTTCCTCCCCGAAGAGCTATCAAATTGGGCGGGAGCGCTCACGAACTCTGACCCCGCGCCTCCGCGAGCGCTGAAGGCCCGGAGCGTGGACGCGGTAGTGGGGCCGCTGGCTTTCCCCGAAGCCGCCACCGAGAAGGCCCCCTCCTCCAGGGCCTCTCTCGGGTCGCACCCCAAAGCCGGGGCCCGCGCCCGCCTCAGGCTTCCCACCGGCCTCTCCCTAGGGACTTCCTCCTCGGGGCGCCGCTAGGCCGCAAGCCCCGGCGCCCGGCCCGCAAGGCCCGCTAGGCGGCCCGTGAGGTTCCGCTCCGGCCCATTCCCGCCGCCATTTTCCGGCCGCCGCCGCCGCCGCGTAGAGGGGGGGACGATCCCGGAGGAGGAGACTGCGCAGAGGCGCACCGGTCTCGGCCGCAACGCCAAGGACCGGGCGCGCTGGCCGCAGGCCCCCTCGGGGTCTCTGAGGCCTCCCTCCACGGGCCGCCGGGGCCCGAGTTTGAGCCCCCTGTCGGGTCTTAACAAACAAGCCTCTCGCCTCCCTCCCGCCCCCAGCTCCCCGCGCTTCCACTTACGCGGAAGAATCCCGCGTCCATCTTGCTGCCTCGCTCGGAGATCGCTCCCTATCCCAGCGTGCACCGCGCCGCCGCGACGGAGGGCGGGACCGGCAGACGAGAGCCCAGCGCCGGGAGGCTGCGCGCGCCTCCAAGCCCGCCCCCTCCGGCGGGCATGCGGCTGCGCCTGCGCGGTACGCCGGGAGACCGCCGCGCATGCGCAAGCGCTCCAGGGCGGCAGCCTTCCTCAATGGGGGGGAGGCGAGTCCGGCGAGCGTGACCAATGGAAATGAGAGGACGAGCCCTTGGGTCTCCCCACCCCACGCATCCTTTTGTGGCGCGTGATCAGCAGTGTTCGCGCGACTGGAGTTGGGCCTTCCTTCGACCCGTAGTTGGGGGGAGGCCTCGGTCTTGGGGTAGCTGGGGAAGTTATGGAAGAGAAAGGCGTCCCGGGGGCGTTACTGGTGAGGCTGCCCGGTGGCCAGGGCTCGCCACCCCCCCGTGTTGTCGTTGTGAAAGTGAAGATATGGGTGGGCTTTAGGGGTAGCCGGCGGGCCGGACCCTGGAGTGTCAGCACGAATGAAATCCGCGCGCTCGCCGGATGTGCGTCGCCTCTGGCTTGGGCTTGAGGTGGCCATTGGTTACCTTTCTGTACTTGAGCTGCGAAAGCTCGCTAAAGGGCAGGAAGTGGAAGAGAGCCAAGGCCGGCCCTCCAGCATGTCCATCAAGCGCTTTCTCCCCTTCTCAGGAAGCTTTCGGGAGCCACCTTGTATAGTTACCTCTTCCACAGGCACGCTCCTCTTAGGCTTTTTCATGGAAAAAAAAAAAATCTGAAACTGCTATGTCTGCCCTCAAAGTGTCAGTGTAAACGTGCATATCTCCAGGCTTTGCTTCCCACTTGGATAACCGTAGACGTTGCAGACCAGACATGACTAGGCCCATCTCTGTCAAAATCACCAAAGCAAACAAAACGGGGGGAGGGGCACCATGGAGGCTGCCTTCGATCCTTCTCTGACTCTGTAGATAGCAATCAATAGCTTTCCTTTGATCAGGATAAATCTTGGTGTTGAGCGTCCTCTTTCCTGCACATCCCACTTCCAAGCCATGAGGAAATCCATATGCTGCTATGATGAAGGCACAAGGTTCCTTTATCTAACTCGAATTCTTGCACTAGCTCTGTAACAGACACCCCTATTTCTGACCTTTCCACCCAGCATCCATTCCGAAGGAGGCCCGCTGACACTGCAGAAAACCGTAAGCACCTCTCTGTGAGTTCAAGGCTATCCTGATCTGCAAGATTCTTCTAAGACACCAAAGGCTACACAGAGAAACCCATCTCGAAAAACAAAGTTGGCATTCTTCTGCTAAAAAGTCTCCAGTGGTTTCTCTCTCTCATCCCTCCAAAGGTCAAAATCGCCCTTTTTTTGATCCCTTCGGCCGCAGTCCCACTCACTGCTTGAATTTCCTAAGTTTGGCCCTGCTGTCCAAGTTTTAGCCCTGCCTCTGATCTTCATGAAATCTCTGACTGGGGTAGGCAACATCAAGGTAATTTGGCAATCTTCAAATTTCACTCAACTCTCCCTCAGGGAGGAGCCACAACCCCCCACCCCCCAAGCTTTTAGCATCTTCTAATACTTTTTTTTCACTTGTCCTTCAACCTTTTGTTTCTCATAAGGAATGAGGCCGCCTTCCTCCAGTCATTCTCTTTATACTCCACAGCTGTCAAATCTTGACTTCTGCATCTCAGTATTTAACAATGGGTTATAGTAGGGCAAGCCTGTAATCCCAGCACCTGGGAGGCAGAGGGAGTCTGAGGATTCTGAGTTTGAAGCCATCCTGGGTGGGGGAAAAAAACAAAACAAAACAAAACACCCTGTCTAAAATGCTGGGCATGATGATGCAGGTCTTTAACCCTGGCAGTCAGGAAGCAAATCTGTGAGTTCCAGGACACCCAGAGCTACATAGTAATACTTTGTTCCAAAAAAAAAAAAATTAAAAAAAAAAAAAAAAAAAAAAAAAAAAAAAAAAAAAACAAACCAAAAACCAACCAACAAACAAAAAAAGAGACATACATACATCTATTGTTTTTTTTTTTAAGACAGGGTTTCTCTGTGGGGCTCTCTCTAGCTGTCCTGAAACTCCCTCCATAGACCAGGCTGGCCTTGAACTCACAGAGACCTGCCTGCCCCTACCTCCTGATGCAGGGATTAAAGGCGTGCACCACCACCACCCAGCCTAGCTATACTTTGTTAAGATTACTTTTATGTGTTTGGCTCTGCTGCCTGCATGGATGTCTTTGTGCACTACATGCGTGCAGTGTCCAAGAAGGACAACAGAGCATTGAATCTCCCAGAACTGAAGTTACAGACTGTTGTTAGTCACCTCGTGGATGCTGGGGACTGAACCTGGGTCCTCTCCAAGAGCTTAGTGTCCTTAACCACCCAGCGCCCCCACCCCCAAGACAGGGTCTCACTGTATAGTTCTAGCTGTCCTGGAACTCACTATATAGACCAGGCTGGTCTTGAACTCAACAGAGGTCCACCAGCCTCTGGAATTGAAGGGAGAACCACGGCCCTTGTGTCTTTAACACTGGTCTTTTGGAAGGATCTGTGTAAAAACACATTAATGATTTTTCTTGCCTTCAGGGTTGATGTCTCACCCCAGCTGTAGCCAACCTGATTTTCTAAGATGAGTATCTGGATCCTGTCACTTTCCACTTAAAGCCCGCAGCGACTTTCTGTTGTCCTCCAGGTAAAGCCCGGACTGCTTACTGTGACAAAGCTCCTTCCTCCACCTTCACTCCATGGGTGTGTTCTTCCTCTTTACATCCCTCAGAGCTTTAGGCTGTAACGTTTGAGCTATATCTCCAACGGTTTCTCCCACCTGCTCCCCCAGCCACTTCCCCACCCCCTCCCCACCCAGCCCTTGACTTTATGCTGTTCTAAACTACAGACTTTTGTCTGCTTTCAAACAGGTTAGACTTGAACTGGCAGGTTTTTAGCCTGTAAATCCGTCAGCCTCAGTGACTCGGAAGTAACTAAGGTGCTCCAGGCCAGCCAAGACGCCTTAGTGAGTGCCTATCTCAAACAAAGAAAAAGCCACTCAGTTGTTACTTCTGTAGCTAACCCTTTTCTGACCAGCCATCCTAAAATGGCAGCTGCCTTTTCCATAACATTTTTTACTGTCTTCTCTCTGTATTTCTTTTAATTTTCCTTGCTCTCCAATATTGAGGCTTGAACTCAGGGCTCTCTGTAGTCAGACATCTAAACTACATCTTCAACCCATTTAAAAAATGTTTGCTTTTGAGTTGGGTGAGGCGGTGCATGTCTTTGTTCCCAGCCTTTTGGAGGCAGAGGCAAGTGGGTCCCTGCGAGTTTGAGAACAGCCAGACTATGTAGAGAAACCTTGTCTGAAATTAATAAATTAAGTTTGCTTATGAGATGGGGTGTCGGAGAGTTGCCCCTACTGACCAAACTTACTTTTTTATTTTAAGCCCAGCGAACATGTGGAGCAGCACCTTAGCTTGTTGAGTGAATGTGGTTCTAGGCTGGCACCCCACATCTGGACTACTCCCCACATCTGCCTACATTCCCTCCCTCCCTGTCTGTGGGTCTAGGGATGTCGCTCAGTGGTAGGGTGCTTGCCCTAGGTTCGATCCACAGCACCACAAATAAAGGTTAAAAAGGCTCGGTGAGCGTCACCAAGGATCACGTGTAACTGGTTATCCCCAAACTTAAAACAATAAATGATCATCTCAAAGTTTCTGTGGGTCAGGAATCCAGAGTTGCTTAAGTGAATGGCTCTGGCTTCGGTCTCTCAGGATGTTGGATATGATCCACAGGGCTGTTGGCAAGCAGCCTCAGTTCCTTGCCACAGTGTGCTGTCCCTGGGCTAACTTCATGACTTGGCAACATCAGAAAGATGTTTTCCTCCAGAGCAGGTGCTCCAAAAGAGAACACAAGTATGAAAGAAGCTCCAAAGACACATAGGCATAGTTTTTACACTGTCCTGTTAATTCCACTGATTACCCGTGTGCAGTAGGGAGAGGATTACACAAGGGTATGAACCATAGCAGAGGAGAGCCAGGCATGGGTACATGCCTGTAATCACAGCCCCTTGGAAGACCCAGGTAGGAGGATTATGAGTTACAGGCTGGCCTGGACAACCTAGTGAGAGACTGTCATGAAACAAAATAATAAAAGGGGGGGTGGTTCTGTGGTGTTGAGAATAGTTTGTATCTTCTGCTCAGTGATGGACTATGCCCTCAGGACTTTAAACATATTCTCTCCCCTCAGTTTGAATCCACTGTTCCCTCCCAGCCTATGTTTGTCCTCCCCACCTTGTTTCTTTTTTGTTTTTGTTTTTTTTGTTGTTATTTTGAGACAGGGCTTCTCTGTGTACCCTGGCCATCCTAGAGCTCACTCTGTAGAGCAGGCTAGCCTTGAACTCAGATCCGCCTGCCTCTGCCAGGATTAAAGGTATGCACCACCATCACACTCTTTTTTCTGTTACTTTCTTGTTTGTTGTCTTCTTATTTTTGTCCTATTTATTGTAACAGGGAGTCCTGTAACCCAGACTGGCCATGGTTGATAATAACCTTGAACTCCTGACCCTCCTGTCTCTACCTGCCAACTGTTGGGATTCCAGGCCTCAGTGACTGTGCCTGGCAAATGTTACTGACCGACAGATTGGCTGACTGATTGTGGACTGAATGTGGGACCTGACACATGCTAAGCACATTCTCTTCCATGAGCTATATCCAGCCCTCACTCTGCCTTGTCTTTCTGTGCCTAGCACCAAACCCTGTTTTTTAACCAGCCATCTCCAGTTCTTTCCTTAAGGTTTAGTCTGGATAGAGCTCCTTCCAGTACGCTTTTCCAAGTGGGACCCAATACTTACCCCGTGGTTATTACTGGCTCGCAGAGTCCCACTGACACCCTTTGGTTAGGTGGGGACTACACCTCACTGGTGGAGCCTGAACACCAGACAGTTAAACAAGCCTTAAAATGTCCGTGGGAGAAGAGCTTCCCAAAAAGGGGGGAAGGGGGAGGAGCTCCCTGCTCGACTCCTCCCCTCAGTGAATACACTCTACACTAGTTTCTACCTTGCTTCCTGAAGGTAAAACCTCTTTGAGGACAAACTTCCTCTCTCTCTCTTTTCCGTCTTTCCCTCCTTTTCTCTCTTTCTTTCTCTCCCTCTGTTTCTCTTCAAAGCAAAGTATTTGGGGCTAAGTGCATATGCTAAATAACTGAGTAGATAGATAGTAAAACCAATATGCTGAGTGAGGCTGGACTTGGCAGTGCCTGTAATTTCAGCACTTAGGAGGCTGAGGGAGGAGGATTCTGAGTTCCAGGCCAGTCTGGACACATAACAAGACCTTGCCTCAGACAAAACGAAAATTAGTCCCAAGAAATAAAAAATAAGAGATCTGTGGCACAATTAAGTGTTCTAGTATAGAGCAAACTCTTGGATATGAGAGTAAACCTTTATCAATAAAGTCTAATTTTTTTTTTTTTTTTTTGAGACAGGGTTTCTCTGTCTCTGGCTGTCCTGGACTCACTCTGTAGACCAGGCTGGCCTCAAACTCACAGAGATCCACAGGCCTCCGCCTCCCCAGTGCTGGTATGAAACATGGGTGCCACAATCCCCCAGTTAAAGTCTGAAATGTTAACAGTATTTATAATGTTATTTAAAGAGGCCCATTGTGCTTATCACAACTTCTGCAAAACAAAACAACGCTCTCTACAAGGCAGCCAGGCATATAGAGAGGGAAAGCTGTGGCAAGTCGGTCTTGCCAGGATGGGACCTAGGGCCATTTGTGGGGCAGTGAGGCAGGAAGAGGGACAGTGTGGCGGAAGGTGACCGGAGAGCTTTTCTACCTGTTTCCAGTTTCAAATAAAACTGCACCTTCAACCCTGGTGCTCAAGAGGCAGAGACAGGCACCTGGCCTTACACCAGCTAGGGATGTATAGTGAGTCCCAGACCAGCTAGGGATGTATAGTGAGATATTCCTATCTCAAAAGCTGGGCTGGGGTATGGCTCAGCAGGTAAGAGCACCTGCTGTTCTTCCGGAGGACCTAGGCTTCTTTTCCGACATCCTCATCTGGTGGCATGCAACCACCTGACTTCGGTGGGCACCGCCATATACATGGTGCACATAAACTCACACAGGCACACGGATATACACATCAATAACAAACCTTTCAGCTGAGTGTGGTGAAACACAGCATAATGCCAGCACTCAGGAGGCAGAGGCAGGTGGCTTTCTAAGTTCAAGGCCAGCCTGGTCTACAGGGTGAATTCCGGGATGACCAGGGCTACACAGAGAAACCCTGTCTCGGAAAACCAAAAGATAACAAAAGGCTTACTGGCAGAGTGTTTGCCTAACATATCCAAGGCCCTTGCTCCAATCCTCAATACAGAAAAATGGGGGAAAAAATCTCATAACCTACCACAGCTGCCAAAATGGCTCTGGGAGTAAGGATGCCTGCTGATGCGGCATACAAATAATAATAAGTTAATGTAAGTAAAAATTTGAAAATAATGTGAAAAACAACCTGCAAGTAAATATCACATCACTAGATGGCGCTCTTCCCTCTCAGGATGGCAGGGGGTGGGGGAGAGAGGGTCTGCTCTGAGCAACCGCAGGCGCCGGCTTGGGCGTGACTTGCTGTTTGATGCTGGTCCCCTGCTATATGTTCTTAAGGGACACAGAGGAAGTGTAAAGCCTGGGATGTTACCGGGCAGCTGGGAGGACGTAGCAGCAGGCATCAAAGGAAAATGTAACATGTTCCTTGCATTTTCTTCCCTTTAAAGGTCTCCACAGTTAGAGTCAGACAGTGTTTGTGCATGCTTTCGTTAGTTTTAATTTTTTTAACTCTTAACTCTCTGTGTAGCATAGAATGACCTAGAGCCTCTGATTCTTCTGCTCTCCACCTCACATATGCTAAGATCACAGGCATGTAAATCACAGCTGTGTTGTGTATTTTTAAAATAAGGGGTGAGCTGGCCATAGCGGTGCACACCTTTAATCCCAGCACGGCGGTGGCAAAGGCAGGCGGATCTCTTTGAGTTTGAGATCTGCATACTGAGTTTCAGGCCAGCTAGGGCTGTATACTGAGACCCCTTTTCAATAATCAATACATTAAGTAAGGGCTGGAGAAGCAAGAGGATTGCCAGTAGATGGGGGAAGTGGGAGATGTGTCAGGAAGTCTCTCCCAGCCTGTGTGTTTTCTCGTCTCTCCTGTCTTCTTCCCTCCCTTCCTCTCCTTCTCTCTTTTCTTTCCTCCATCCACTTTTATCCTCCCTCCACCTCCTCTCCCTTCCTGCTCCCCCTTTCTTTTTTGGGTCAGGGTCTCACTGTGTAGCCCTGGCTACCAGGAACTCACAGAGATCCACCTGCCTCTGTCTCTCTCACCTGCATGCTGTCACACCCCAAAAGATATATCTTTTCTATAGTACTTGTAACATAGCAATTATAGATATACAGCTTTAAGTTAATCTTTTAAGTGCTCGGGCTAGAGCCAGGTGTGGTAATCCCCACGTTGGGAGGTAGAGGCAAGAGGACTGGGAGTTCAAGGTCACACTTGATACATATCAAGTTTGAGGCCAGCCTGAATGACATGAAACTCTGGGTCAAAAGTAAGTAGGGGGTCTAGAGAGATGGCTCAGTGCTTAAGAGCTGCTTTTGAGCTGCCCTGGCAGAGGACCCGACCAAGCTTGGTTCTCAGAACCCATTTTGGGCAGCTCACAACTTATTAAGACCTGAAATAGGTGGGTGGAGAAGTCCAGGAATGCCCTGAGGGGAAGGACCACCTTACTGCATTCTTTCCCCACTCACTAGAGATAACAGTTGCTAGGAAACTGGCCCATCCCCCTAGGGAGGGACATCAGGGCTTTATGGTCTGGGGACCTTCCTATAGCCAATCAATTCAAAATGTAGCATTTTGACCAATAGATGCTTGCCAGGCAGGAATCGCCCCTGCCTTGGGCTTGCTCGGAGGAGAGACCAGAATCTTTAAATTACGCAACTAACCTGGGCACAGCGCGCTCAGCTCCCACCCCTTCGGTGGTGGGTGTTGTGGGCCCAAGCTGCAGCTTGTAATTTACAATAAAAAGACCCTCATGTGTTTTGCAACGGAGTCAATTCCTGTAGCTCTTTCGGGGGCTTGAGAACTGGGTGTAACGAAACCCAGGGCTATCCAACGCCTCTGGCCTCTGTGGACACTCATGCACGCATAACTGCATGCAAATATAAGTGAAAGTAATTTTTAAAATAAAAAATAAGTAGGTAAGTAAATAAATAAATAATTTTTGTCACCACAATAACGGTTGTTATAGGCTGGATTCCTGCCCCTCCCCTTTGTATGAAAAGCCTCCTACCTGGCAGAACCACACCCTTCTGGGCTTTCCAGCAGTAATTAATTAAGTGAGCTCATTAGGAAGGCCCTTCTCTGGGATGACTGCTGTCCTGTTGTTTGGGCCTTCCAGGCTTCTGTTCTGTTATGGTAGCCCCAGCAGGCTTCAGGCTCTGGAACCACTTTACAGATGAATGAGGTGGGGATTTAGAGAAGTGAGTCGCCACACAGCCAGCATGCACGATGAGCCAGCTTCAGGATCTGGTCCACGGGCTTAGGGTTGGCATTCCAGAGGCCTAATAGTCATGTAAGTTTCTAGGAAAACAGGTGGAGAAGTAGATAGATCTTATCCTGACCTGGGCTGGCCTCTGTGGGAGTAAGGCAGGACAGGAAGGTAAGGGAAGTGTGGGGCTCCGCTGGATAAGGTTGAAGTCACTCATCTCCAGATAGCCATTTATTTGTGCTCCATCTGTGATGATGGCCGCCCTTTTCTCAGTGGGATTCTAAAGGCCTTTCTGGATCCCAGGTCTTATAAGGAGGTCACATAGTCCTTAGGGAAAATTATAGGCCAGACCCTTCCCTGATAAGGAAACTGCTCTAGCAAGCATCTGTGGATTCCTAGAATTCCTAGACCCACCCTGCTACGGGGATCTTAGTCTTAAACAGTGACCTTTAACTGTACTTGGAGAGTCTCCCCTTCCCTTAGGATAATTAAGTACTGTATTTTCCTTCTTGTGGTAGGACCATTAAGTATCCCTGACCCCCACCCCACCCCCACCCCATAGAATCAAACACATAAACCTTGGAAATCCCTCTCTCTGCCCAGGGTTTATATTGTCCTTAATTTCACAGGAATAAAGGTTCACACGTTCTTACTTCAAGCCTTCTGAGATTCCTCATTTATCCCAGGTGGCATCTTGCCTGGACCTCCAGGCCTGTGTCTTGGCTGCAAGCCCACCAGGCATGGGCTTTGGCCCGCACCTCAACTGGGAACTAAAATCCACTCGTCTGGAAGGCACGCAAGCACTCTTAACCGACGGACCACCTCTCTAGCCCCTCCTCGGTAGCTCAGGCTGACCTCATATTTCCTACCCTCTGGTTTCCTGCCTCCAGGTGCTGACATTGAAGGCATGTTGCTGCAAGCCCAGCCTTCTTACAGACCCTTAAACACCGTGATCGTTGCTACTTGGAGCTCTTTGCCTGCCGACAGTGCCTGCGGCATTACGGATCTCTCTCTTTGGGCACATCTTTCTCTTCATTACAGGTGATGGTTAACTGTTGTTATTTTAAGACTTTTTAAATTTATAATTATGTGTAAATGCGTGCATCTATGTGTGGTTGTGCACATGAGCCCAATGCTCATGGAAGCAAGAAGAGGTCATTGGGTCTCCCGGAGCTGGAGCTACAGGTAGTTGTGAGCTGTCTGACCTGGGTGCTGGGAACTGAGTTCCACTCCTCTGCAAGAGCAACAAGGGCCTTTAACCACTGAGCTGTTTCTCTCCTCATGAAGTTTACTGTTTTGCTGAACCTCTTACACCTGTATTGTATTCTGTACATAGTAGAAAAACATTTAGTATAAAGGCTAGCACACCACATTTTCTCCTGAAAAGTTTTGAGTTCTATGGCAGAAGACAGTTCAATTACTACCAGGTCAGCTCCCCTTTGTGAGGGCTTGGTCTTGGGCATGTCAGTGTTGATTTTCATGTTAGGATTCCTAGAAAGAGGAAGAATAAAAAGGAAAATGCTTTTAAATCACTACCCAAAACACTTCTAATTTTTTATTTAAAAAATATACTCAAAGGTCTATGAAAGGGGCTGGAGAGATGGCTCAGCAGATAAAAGCACTTGTTTATTGCCCCTGTGAGGACCTGGTTCAGGTGCCAGCACCCACATTGTGATTCACAACCATCTGCAGCTCCGGTATCAGGAACTATGTTGCCCTTTTCTGAATTTCTTGGACCCTGCGCAAATTCGGTTACTTTTTTCCTCTCCTTCTTCCCCCTTTTTTTTTGGGGGGGGGGATAGGGTTTTTATTTTATTTATTTTCTTGCTCATGAATGTTTTGCCTCCATGTATGTCTGTACATCACGTGTGTGTCTGGTTCCTGTGGTGATTCCTGGAACAAGAGTTACAGGCAGTTGTGAGCTGCCATGTTGGTGCTGGGAATTGAACCTGGGTCCTCCGAAAGAGTAGCCCTCTGAGCCAACGCCTCCAGCCCTGAATCTTTTTTTTTTTTTTTGTAATCTATGTAATGTAACAAACATGGAAGGGAAATACAAAGAAAATCACCCTGAGGTATAACTTTGGCAAAATAGGGAAAGCCAAAGAAAGAGAAATAATGAGGGGCTGGAGAGGTGGCTCAGTGGTTAAGAGCATTTGCTGCTCTTACGGAGAACCCAAGGTCGGTTCTCAACACCCATATGGCTGCCCACACTCACATGTAATTCTACTTCCAGGGCACCTGGTGGCCTCTTGTGGCTTCTCTACGCATCAGGCATGCGCGTGGTGCACATGCATGCATGCGAGCAAACACGTGTACACGCAGGATAACGTTTCAAAAGAAAGATAACATGAAAAGAAGCAGCCGTTAAATGAAGACGCACTTCCACAGGGAGCTAATGATAAGAATGACGTCTGATTGGGAGCTGTGAAACAAAAGAGCTACATCTTTGAAGGGGAACATGTCAGGCATCGTTTCAGTAGGAGGCTGTGGTGGGCTTGTGACCAGGGAGGATGGTGCTAGAGATGATGTGGGCCTGGTGAGAGAGATTTGCTCCTGGGACTATGGCCGTGCCCTGTTACCCAGCTTGTTTGCTTGCTGTTTTAAAAAGCAGGGTTGGTGGGCCAGTGGTGGTACACACCTTTAATCCCAGCACTTACTAGGCAGAGGCAGGTGGATCTCTGTGAGTCTGAGGTCATGCCAGCCTGGTCTACAGAGTGAGTTCCAAGACAGCCAAGGCTCCACAGGGAAACAAAACAGAAAAGCAGGGTTGGAGTTTAACAGAGATCATAATATGGTTTCAAATACTAGGGCTAAAACAAAGACACTGAGGAAGAAAGTGAGACACCCCTGAGGCTATGGGCATGGGCTTCTGACAGGAGTGTGGCTTCTGACACGAGCATGGCCTCCTTTTGGTTTTTAAGAACAGGTTTCATGTGGTTCAAGCTGGCCTCAAGCTCAGTATGTGGCCTAGGCTGGCCTTAATTCTTCCTCCTCCTCTTGCTCCTCCTCCTCTTCTTCCTCCTCTTCCTCTTTTTCCTCCTCTTCTTCCTCCTCCTCCTCCCCCTCTTTCTCTCCCTCCCCTCCCCTTCCCCCCTCCTCCTCCTGAACACCCCTCCCCCACTCACCTAGCACTGATGACCAGTGCATACCACCCATGGCTGGAACTTTGAGTTAAGTAAATTAGAGGAGCAATCTAAGGTTGAGAAGGAAAGTAGGACGGATGGTTCGGGATGAAGTGGGAAGAATTAGGAGGCAAGGGTGTTATTTTCTGTGTCCAAGGGGTGCACCCTGCGTTAGGGAGCGTGGTGGAACCCGCTGGGCTAGGGACAAGCATAAGGCTGCAGCACAGGAAAAAGGCATGACCTTTATCTATATTTATTTATTATTTATTTATTTTTGACATTTGTTATTGACAACAAACTCTCTTAATTCCTTTTCCATTGCCGGAATAAATCCCTAGACCAAACAGCTTGGGGGAGAAAGGCCTTGTTTTGGCTTACAGTTCTGAGGAACTGGATGGGTACAGTCGGTTAGGATTTGAAGAACTTCCTGGCAGAAGCAGGCAGCAAGGATCAGGAAGTGAGGACAGGCTACAAACCCATAAGGCCCGTGTCCAGTAATGTACTTCCTCCAGCATGGGTCTACCTTGGAAAGGTTCCACAACCTTCCCAAACAGCCCTGGCAGCTGGGGACCATGTATTCACACACACAAGCCCATGGAAGATATTTCACTCTCAGGCCTCAGCACTGATTCCTCATCCTTCAGTTCCAGGATGTAGACACCTCCTACCTCTGTGGGTTGATTTTTCAATTCCTTATACTCCTAATATGCCTCCGAGAGCAGAACTGGACAGCTCAAGGAAGCTGGGGATATGCTGGTGTGTGCTTTTCTGAGGTCATTTAAGGTGGCACAGCATTCCGGAAGAGTGCAGGGTGAATCTGAGCCTAGCAAAAAATGCCCAGCGTCCCATCGATCAGGAAGCAAGAGGATGGAGAGTTGAGGACAATCTGGACAGCATAGTGAGTGTGAGGCCACCTGGGGAATGCAGAGGGATGCTATGCCGAGTGAAACAAAGTGTCTAGAGAGCCAGGTAAACTTTATTCATTCAGAAGATTGAACTTGATACCTGGGCTGATACAAAAAGGGCTTCCTAAGGACCCCAGAAGGGGCTCTGGTGCAGCAGCATCTGCTAAGCTGTTGCCGTTTGCTTCTTTGCCAGGACATTGCCATGGACAGAATGGTTGTCCCAGGACAAAGGGCTGCAGAGCTGAGACAATGCCCCTGCTGTGTGCTCCCATCCAGTGGGCTTCAGACAACTGGAGACATTCTTGTTGGGTTACTGTACGCCCACAAATAGCTACTTTTAAAAGAAAGGGAAAAAGAAAAACAGGACAATTTGAGGGCTATTTAGAACAGGCGTTTAAACACTAGAACACACACAGATGTGCCTGCTGTGCTGGGTAATAGACTCTGTCTTGTTCGCCTCGCCTCCAGCCTCTCCCACGCTGGCCTGTTCTGCGTATGGTGGCTGGACTTAGAACTCACTCTGATCCAGACAGCGGCGTCTGTTGTCCCTGGTCAAGCACTGTTGTTTATTTAATGGTCAATATCGCGGGTGTGTGTGTCCCCATGCACTCGAGGCCAGAGACACCAGATCCCCTGAAACTGAGGTTACGGGTGGTTTTGAGCTATCTGATGTGCCGGGAATCACACTCCGGGCCTCCTCTGGAAGCACTGACCCACTGAGCTCTGACCCACTGAGCCTCTCCAGCCCAGCATTTTCTCCCCTTAAATGTTTTATTACATTTTTCTGTGTGCATGTGTGCCACGGCCTGCATGGAGCAGTCAGAGGATCGCTCCGGGAGTCAGCTTTTCCTTCCACACATGGGTCCTGGGCATTGAACCCAGGTCATGACTTGTTAGTACCTGTATACTCACTGAGCCACCCCACCACACCTGTGCTCACGAATTTTCAGCAGCTCTCCGTTGCCTTTTAAAATAACAAAACACGGATGGTCCTCCCCACTGGAGCCTCCCTCCTCCTCTTCTTTTGGGTTTTTGCTGAATGGAAGTGTCTCTGTCCTGCATAGCTTTCTTCTTGCTCTCTCTTCCTCTCCTTCCATTCTTCCAAGACCTCACTCTTCCACAGTGCTCCCTCTCCCTTCCACGGTGCCTTTCCTGATAGCCCGTACTTGCCCAATGGCTCCATGCTGTGCTGGGTGCTCCAGCAAGATCTTCAGAGAACCCCTCCGAGGGCCTTCCTCTGTACACAGGTTTGTGCTGTGTGGCCCTTAGTTTCTGTCTCCTCCATGAGAGGGGCGTTCTAGAAGGTTTCAGGCTGTGTCTGTTGCTCTCTGATATTGGCCTGTAGCCAGGAAACTGAGCACGAAAGTGAGAGGCATAAGGCGAGCAGACGCCTGTCAGCTCCCAGGTTTGCCCTGCTCTTCTTTCTGCTGTCCTTGCTGTAATTCTGATCAGTCCAAATGCGGTCGCTCCACTCCCGAGGAGGTAACAGCACAGTAAAGTAGAGGAGAGCAAGTGGTGCTGGACTGATTAGATAATTTTCGTGTGGAGAACAGGGGCATACACACACATACACACACTCCAAAATCAATAATAATGTGACCTTTGAAAGGAAACAGGACAGGCTGGGGATGTGGCTTAGCTGGTAGGGAGGGGCCCTGGGTTCTTTGCATAGAAAGAAAGTGTGGTGGTGCAGGTGTGCAAGCCTGTAATCCTAGCACTAGGGAGGTAGAGGCAGGAGGATCTGGAGTTCAAATCCTCACCTACATTATCTTAAACTTAAAAGAGATGGCTCAGTGGGTAAAGCGGGTGTGGGAGGCAAGCACCAGGTCCTGACTTCACATGTGCAGCAACCTTGTGGAGAGCTGGGCCCCGCTGCTCACACTTGTAACCTCAGCACCGGAGGGAGATGGAGACAAGGGGGTCTCCGGAGCTTCGGGCCACCAGCCTAGCCAAAAGAATGATGAGCTCCACCTTCAGTGAGAGCTCCCGCCTCACAGAGGGCGGAGAGCAGCACAACAGCTGGCCTCCGGGAATACCTTGGTGGGCGCACAGGCCTGTATACACACAGGAATGTGTATACACGGAAGAAAGAAAGAAAAGAGACGACGCCCATGGCTGTCTTGGGGGTCGGTCTTGCCTTTGTACTGAAAGGGTTAGACTAACTTTGTAACCTGTATGTCTTCTAAAGCCTATAGTTTTGAGTTTTAGGTTCAGGTTAAGCTAAAGCCTCTTAGTACCTTTCCAGAGAATGGAGAAATGTGACCCTATCTATGAGGACAGATAGAAAAAAAAGCAAGCAAGCAATGACCTTCACTCAGCAAAAAGAAAAAGTCCTGTCTTTGAGATAGTGTTTCTTAGCAATAAACCCAGACTTCTTCTGAGTAGCTTTTGACCTCCAGCCAAAAGTCCGCAGCCCCTAATCTTCAAGGATGAGCTAACCACCCCCACCTTAAATTGCAGCTGCATCCACACTTGGCAGGACTGGCCAGCTTGAGCACCTAAAACTAACCAATTATCTTACTTTATAGCTTCCTCATCTAATCCTAAGTTGCCAAAACTGCAACTTCAAATTTCCCCGCAATTTTTCTTTTAAAAACCTAAAGGCCTTTGTCTCCCGGTGCCACTCTTTGCTGACCGGCAGGGGTGACCCCACTGCGCAATGGTTAATAAACCTCTAGCTTTTGCAATGAGTCGTGGTCTGGGGGAGTTTCTGGGAAGGGCGCGATCTTGAACTCCTGAGCTGTGAGACCCCAGGTCTTACAGTACTAATACATGTCACATCAGACCTTCTGTTTCCAGAATCAGCTGTACAGGAAATTTTATGCCGTGACTAAGTGGGATGACAGCCATGAAACAAGGTCTTCTTCTGCGCCTAGGCTGGCCTCAGCTGAGGTAGTCCGCCCTCTGACTCCTGACCACTGGGATGACGGGCGTTTCCCAGCATGCCCAGCAGTGTGTAATTTATCCAGCAAGGTTGGCTTAGGGTATGAAAATCAGTCTCCACCAAGAGGCCCAGCAGGCTTTCCTTCGCCTCTGCGTGTTGTCCTCGGCCCTCCACGAGCCACAGAGACCACGAAGTCTTCCATGTCAACTTGATTGCATTTAGAGTCTCTACCCTTGATTTTCTTTTTCTTTCCTTTGGACTTATGAGACAGGGTTTCTCTGTGTAGCCTTGGCTATCCTTTGTAGACAAGGTTAGCCTTGAACTCACAGAGATCCGCCTGCCTCTGCCTCCCAAGCATTGGGATCAAAGGTGTGCGCCACCTCATCCAGCCTCTATCCTTGCTTTTAAAGGCAAGACACAGGATGGCAAATGACATGTTTTTGTCTGTAAAACTCTTTGAAATCAATGTTGAAAGAGGAAGAACTAAATAAGAGTTCTGAAAGTTCTTTCAGACTGAAAGGTGCTAGGTGTGGTGGCGCACGCCTGTAATCCCGGCACTCTGGGAGGCAGAGGCAGGTGGATCTCTGTGAGTTCAAGGCCAGCCTGTCTACAAAGCAAGAAACCCTGGCTTGAAAACAACAACAACAAGAAAGAAAGACTGAAAGGTAAATTCTACGAATGATATTCACGTGGCCACCAAACAGGTGGGGAACACCCTGTAGGTTATCCGGGACTACAAATCAAAGCCGCAGAGAAGGTACATTGCACACACATCCAGTGACTAGATGTTCGAGATTCTCAAAACAGCCTGTGCTGTGAAAAGTACAGAGAAATGAGAATTATGTAATTTAACTTTGTTTTTATTTGTTGTCATTGACACAGTCTTGTATATCTTTTTTTAAAGTTTATTTTTTAATTTTATGTTCACTGCTGTTTTGCCAGTGTTCGGGTGTTGGATCCCGGGAACAGGAATTACAGACAGTTCTGAGCTGCCATGTGGGTGCTGGGAATTGAACCTGGGTCCTCTGGAAGAGCAGCCAGTGCTCTTAACTGCTGAACCATCTCTCCAGCCCCACAAACGTTCAGCTCATAGAAAGGTCTAGCTAGCGGTCGATCACTCTGTAGCCCAGGCTGGCTTTGAACTTGTGGTAATCTTCTTGTGTCAGACTCTTAATTCTGGGACCATAAGCACGAGACGCCACCCCCAGCTTGAAGGGGAGAGTTTTGAGAAGGCGGTTGGTTTTGGTTTTTGAGACAGGGTTTCTCTCGCACCCATAGTCCTCGAACCCACGGAAATCTGTCTGCCTCTGCTGGGATTAAAGTCATATGCCCCCAGCGCCTAGCAGAAAAGGTGTTTTCTAACACTTCACATCACCGAAATGAACGACACACACTCGATTTAAACCTTTTTATTTTAGAACGTATGCATTTAATATCTTCCCTTGATTCCGTGGCCGCTGGAAAGAGAGCCTGCCCGGGTGAGAGAGGGACCTGTGGGAATGGGGAGCAGAAGGGGCTGCACAACCCCCCTGCTGAAACCGGGGCCCTGTCTCCCTGTACCAAGGAGCCCCCTCAACGTGCACAGAGCCACCAAGGGAGCCTAACTGGGTTATCTTCGTTACTGAAAAGCAGAACAGTGAAGACATCTCACGGGATCCCACCCTCACTCTTCGGTCCCCCTCTTCCCTCCTTCGTTCCCAAGCACTAATTAGCAGTAGAAGACCTTCCTGTGGACAAAGAGGGTAGTTTTAAGGCTGGAACGTTCTGGCTGATCTCCCCCCCCCCCCCCCGTGCTGGGGATGGAGGGAAGGGCCTTGAGGAGCCATGTCTCCAGCAGCACAAGGGATTGTTTGTTTGTTTTTGTTTTGTTTTTAAAGCAGAAAATGTTCAGGGGAACATTATCTACTGGGGCTTGCCCAGGGCCTTACAGGAAGCAGGTGAAGCAGGGCACTGGGAGCCAGGGGGGAGGGGGTTAGAGAGTACTCTCTTGGCAATGTTCATTAGCGCCAACAGGAACCCACCAAAGTGCTCCGACCCTTCAGCTGGGAAGTCAGATCCCAGTCCCTCACATAGGACAGGCATCCTGCATCCACTCCCAAGAAGCTGTTATCTTTGGGGGAGGAAGGGTCATGCCAAAGCTGACCTACTCAGAGCCCTGTCTCCACCACACCAGCCCTGGGACTCCCAGTAGGTTCTTACCCTTTGTGAGCTGGAAATTCTCATCTGAGAGTGGAGAGAAAGGTGAGCTTGTAGGCCCACAGAGAGAGTGAAATCCTATGAGATAACTTAGGACATAACTTAGGATAAGTCAGGACTGTGGCTGGAGCATAGCATGATGAGTATTTAGATACACAGGGGTAGATGGCTGAGGATGAGAACTTCCTAGTACTTTTCCACAGCTGCTCAAAGGAAGTTTCTTGTTTGTTTGAGGGAGGGTTTAGTGTAGCCCAGAGTGAGCCTGAGTTTTCTGTGTAACCAAGAATGACCATAAACTCTTGATCCTCCTATATATAAATCTAACTACCTCCAAGTGCTGGGATTGTAAGTGGGATTCGAGGCCAGCTTGATTACATACAGAGCTCCAGGCCAGTCATGGCTACATAGTAAGACCCTGTCTTAACAACAAAAGTGTGTGTGTGTGTGTGTGTGTGTGTGTGTGTGTGTGTTGTGGTATATCTCCTGCATGAACACACACCCGGAGGCCAGATGAGGACCTCAGGCGGCCTGCTGTCTTCTCTCTCTTATGCCTTTGAGACAGACTTTCTCACCGACGCTGAAGCTGCAGGGTCAGTTAGCAAGCCACAGGGCCCTGTGTCTGCCTCCTCGAAGTGCTGGGCTGCAGGTGAACCTCACCACGCACAGCTTTTCAGGTGGGGCTTGGGCCTTTGAACTTAGGTCCTTAAGCTTCTGCAGCACCAACTCTTCGCCACTGAGTCATCTCTCTAGGCCCCAGGCAGTTTTTTTGTTTTTTTTTTTTTTTAACTTTTAATTATGTTTAATTTGTTTGTACACAGAGATGAGAGATGTTCTCTCCTTCCACCATGTTGGACCTAATGATTGAACTTCGGTTGTCACGCTTGGCCACATTACTTCCTGAGCCGTATCACAAGCCCCCAAACCACCTGAAAATGAACCATTTTTAGGGTCAGGGAACAGAGCTTGGACGTAACTCTTAGTTCTGACACGTTTGTCCCTATTAGTGGATTGTCTTCTGGCCCAGGTTGGTCATAGAAAGTCGTGTGTTTCCTGCTTTGACTTTGTCTCTGCAAGGTGACTAGGAAGGATACAGGAAATACGGGATCTAATGAGTCTCAAAGTACTTGTCCCCAGAGGCAAGTCAGGGAAGCTTAGCATCCAAATAAAAGGGAGCCAGAAAATGAGGAGCCAGAGTAGTCCACCTGGGCCAGCAGGAAGGGTCCTGAGCAGCCCACACAGCCCAGGTCCATGGGCAAGTAACATCCTAGCCTCTGCTCCTCATCTGAGAGCTAGCCTCTGATCTTTGGGGCACCTCTTTATTCTAACTGCTAACAAAATAGATTTTTTTTTTTTGAGAATACTGTGCCTTGTAATCACAACGTTCCTGCCTCTACTGAGTGCTGGAATGACAGGCATGTGCCACCAAGTTCAGTCTCTTGTACCCTTTGTTGGGGGAGGCGGGTTGTTGACTGGCCGTCATGAGCTGGCTGGAGGCCATCTAGTACTGGAGCAGGTTAGACGTTACGGAGTTAGTTTCGTGGTTAGTTAGACCAAGTTAGTTCCTCTGCACCTGACTACGGGGGTGAGAAAGCTGCGGACATGCTCCCAGTGGCTCCCTGGGTTGCACTGTCATTAGCACTCCCTGACCCCTGACCAGAAGACTCAGGTGTCTGTCTGTCCAGCTTCGGCATTTGTAAGTCGAGGACCAGGCTCGCACCATATCCTCAGCATAGTGCTTCCCATCGGGTGACAAAAGGACATCCACGGCTCCTCGGCAGAGTGACAGCAGGGACATGGACACAGCTGGGGCGGCCAGAGCAGGGCATAGTTAAGGATGGCTTCAAGCTGCAGGGGCTGTGGGAACGGTGTGCCTCAGTTTACCCAACCAGAAAGAACTCAGTGAAGCTGCCAAAAGAGTGTGCTTTCAGGTCACAAAAGCTCTTTGCAGAGGCAGAGTTGGCACCACGACACAGTCACCGAGTCTCCACTTGGACGTCGGCAGGGTTGAAGGTCACAGCGGCAGGCTGCTGGCTGCCGTTGCTGTTTGGGTCCAGGGCAGGAGGGACAGGTGGCTTCGGGCTCTTGGGCTCCAGCTCCCGCCTAGACCTCATTCTCCTGTAACGAGACAGCGAGACAGCGAGGAGCGGGGCCTGTGAGGATGGCTCGTTATGAAGTCACATTGCTCAGCTGCTGCTGTCGTGACTGGGAGGGACCTTCCACAGCAGCCTGGCTGGCTTCAGAATGTTCTGTTTAAATGAAACTGCTGAACGTCAGTCTGTCCCTGACGAGGAACAGGGTGGGAGCGGTGGCTGCGTTGAAGACTAATGAAGCAAGCCGAGGTCTGCAGCGTGATTGCGCACGCTAAGTATTTTGCTAGGGATACTTCAGAACGTCTTATGTCACTGGGAAGAGAATTGACTTAAGGTGTCTACAATCCCAGGACTTTCAAGGCCGAGGCAGGACTTTGAGGCCAGTCTGGGCTACATAAAGAGATCCCGTCTCAAACTAGCAAAACGCATTTTGAGATTTTATAGACCATCACATTCAACAGCTAACAATAATGAGTTCACCCTGGCAGGTGAGCTAGCCCTCTACACCGGAACACGGAAGACGGGGGGGGGGGGGCAGTTCTGAGCCTCCTGTACCTGTTGTACATCTTCAGCAGGATCAGGACCAAGGTGACGATGACGATGACAACCACCACGATGGCAGCCACGATGGCTCCAGAACCTGCAGAGAAGAGGGAACTCAAAGTGGGTAGAAGCCCTTAGCAAACACGAGTCCCCAGGAACCACAGGAGTCGGCAGCATGGTGGCCCCAGGGCTCCTCCGGGGGAGGGGAGGGGGGAGGGCAGAGACAGGAGGGTCCCCAGCAGCCTGCAGCCCCCCTAACCTGGTGTACGCCGCTGTGTGGAGGGGGAAAACAACAAAGAGAGTCTGTCGAGAGCAAGCTAGGAGGGCAGGACTCAGGGTGTCCTCTGACCTCCGTGTACCTGTCATGGCACACTCGTGCCAGCATGGACACACACGAGCAAAACGCACACACACACATCATATACACATGACAGAAAAGTAAATGAATTAAAATACAGAATAAGAGAGCAGAGATGGGAGAAGACGCGAGCTGACGTTAAGAGTGGGAGGGCCCCCGGCGAGTACTTGTCACGAGTGGTTTGGATATAAAAATGTTCCCCCCTAAATCTCACATATTAATGGTTTGGTCCCCAGCTGGTGGACTGCATTTCTGACCATGGGCTGGAACACCGGGACCCCAATCTAATCCATAGATTTAGCCATTGGATTTACAGCTTGAGAGGTGACAGAAAGTGTATGGGGGAGGGGCCTGACAGGAGAAGGTGGGAACTGGGGGCCCCCAAAGGTCATTGTGTCATGTTTCCCTCTATCTTCCTTGCTTCCTGGCAGTCATGAGTGGGTAGCTCACCATGCCCTCTCTGCCCAATGCTACCTGAGTTCAGGCCCGCAGTAGCGGAGGCATGCCACCAGGATAGAGCCCTGAGCCCACACACTTTTTCTTCTTTAGGTTGATTTTTTTTCAGGCATTCGGTCACAGCACTAAGAAACTTGAGTCTCATGTAGCCCAGGGCGGCCTTGAACTTGTTAGGTAGCCGGTGATGGCCAGATCTCTCCTTTTCTCTACAGACCTAGGATGTGGCATGGTGCCTGCCTGAGCTCTCTTCTCAGACCCAGCATAGCTCTGTACTTCTGCAGAAAAGAACAGCACGACTCCCTCCCTTGATAAGATGCAACTGATGTGATTTTTGAGATGACTTTGAAAATACAAAAACAAGCAAAGCAGGGGAGAGGATGAGTCACTGGCCATCTACACCTGTTTACTCATCATGCAGCCTGTCTGTGCACCTTAGAGTCTGTTCAGATTTTAGTGGTACATGCCTGTAATCCCAGCACTGGGGAGGCAGAGGCAGGCAGATCTCTGTGAGTTCGAGGCCAGCCAGGTCTGCAAAGTGAGCCCAGGACAGCCAAGGCTACACAGAGAAACCCTGTTTCAAAACAAGAACAAAACAAAGATTTAGGAATAGGGGCTGGGGAAAAAGAGAGAGAGATGGCTCAGCAGTTGAGAGCACTGGCTGCTCTTACACAGGACCCAAGTTCGGTTCCTAGAACCAACACAATGGTTTGCAACCTTGTGTAACTCTGGTACCTGTAGGGCCTGATGCCCTCTTCTGGCACTCTTGGGCATTGCACACTCACGGTGCGGGCAAAACACCCCCACACAGACAATAAGAACAAAGAAATCTTTTAAAACATCAGTTCTCTGGCTGAAACAGCTATCCTAATGAAATAATCCTACATATGGAAAAATAGGCAATTGTTAAAATGAAACCCAAATATCCAGAGTGGTAGTGCACATCTGTAATTCCAGCGCTCAAGGTGGAGGCAGGAGGATCAGGTGTTCAAGGTCACCTTCAACTACACAGGAAGTTCAAGGCCAGTCTAAGCTACACACCCCTGTCTCAAAACAGAACAAAACAAAAGGAAGCTGGCTGGGGAGATGGCTCAGCAGCTAAGAGTGCACACTCCTCTTGCAAAGGACCCAGTTTTGGTTTGAGGTACCCACATATGGCTCACAACCACTTGTAACTCCAGTTCCGAGGATCTAGCGTACTTAACTAACATAGGAGTGGGAGCACACACACACACAATTTTTTTTTTAAAACCAGCCGTGACAATTACGTGCTATCTTAAGGTGTTATCACAATCGTCTTCTCTCCATGCTTTCACATGCTCTCCTTATGGTTTCCATGGCTGCACATTATCCTGTGTTGGGCTGCATCATGATTTGTTCCCCAAGTCCCTGTTGGGATTGTTTATGTTTTCAATCTTTTGCTCTTACAAACAAGGCTAGTACGCAAGTCCTGTAGCTCCCCGGACTTAATTTCGGTACACTCTCAGCGGCAGACTCCTATTTTCAGGCTGAGAACAACATTCTTGTCTGAGTTTTGAAAACGCCAGGAACTACAAATACATCTGTGCTTTAAGCCCGTCTGTCACTTCAGAGGGACTTTCATATTTAGGGAATAACCAATCCTCAGTGCTGAAAGGCTGTCTGAAGGAAAACGTCTGCTTACAAAATTACTGGTGTGCTGAGGGGTTTAATAAGGCGTGGCAGGCTAGTCCATATAGTCCTTTGAAATGTTTTCCGTGATGATTTCTGAACACTATGAATGACACGGGAACACTTAAGGCCACCTTAGCTATGGAGAGTGGAAAAACACGCCACGCCACGAAACACTAGCTAGCACACGTGCCTGAAAACACAAGGTTCAGCCAAAGGAGCCTGACACGGGCCCCCTGAGAGATGGCTCAGTGGTTGAGAGCACTGGCTCCTCTTGCGAGGACCCGGGTTCCATTCCCGGCATCCATACCGTCTGTAACCCTAGCCCTGAGTTTCTGACGCCCTCTTCCGGCTTCCACAGGCACCTCCCACACAGTGCACTTACCTGTAGCCAAACGCTCACACATATAAAAAGAAGCCAGATACCGAAGAATACATCTGGCTGTCTTTCCACTCACACAAAATCCAAAGCCGGGCATGACTAATCAGCCTATCGGTGTAATCTCTTATTTCCTGAGGCAGGTGCTGGAGACACAGTGTGTGCGCTTTGTGAAAAGGTATCCAGTGGTAACTCAGTTGAGGAGTTACCGCCATCAGATGGGCCTGTGGGCCCGTGTCTACAGGCCATTCTCATGATTAATGATTGATATGGGAGGTCCTGGCCTGTGTCAGAAACCCGGCCGAGCATGCCACGGGAGCAAGCCAGTAAGCAGCATTCCTCCACGGCTTCTGCTTCGGTGCCAGCCTTCATCTTCCTGCCTGGGATTCCCCTGATGACGGACTGTAAGCTGTAAATTAAAATAAGCCCTCCCTACCAAGCTGCTTTTAGGCATGGTGTTCGTTACAGCAACGGAGAAGCAAACTAACACACAGGGTCTTGGGTCTTGTGTCGCTCAGGTTGGCCTCAAACTTATTATGTAGCTGAGGATAGCTCTGAGCTCCCGATCATCCTGTTTCCACATCCCCAGTGCTGGGTTCATGTGTGTATACCAACACACCCGTTTTATCCAGTGCTGGGAATCAAGCCCAGGCCTTCATGCCTGCTAGGCAGGCCCTCTACCAGCTGAGCTACATACTGGGCCCAGTGGACTGATATTCTGAAGAGCTGCGCTCAGCTTTTCTTCTCCCAGGCCCTTGGTAAACATCTCCCAGGATTAACCCAGTCCACCATCATTCATTTACTCCTTAAGAAGTGGGCAGGAGCCGGGTGCGGCGGCACACACCTGGGAGGCAGAAACAGACAGATCTCTGTGAGTTCAAGGCCAGCCTGGTCTACAAAGTGAGTCCAGGACAGCCAAGGGCTACCCAGGGAAACCCTGTCTCAAATAAATAAATAAATAAAGTATGTGAGCAGCTGCTGTTGTTTTTAAGGCAGGGTCTCTCTCTCTCTGTAGCCCTGGCTAGGCTTTGAACTCACAGAGATCCTCCTGCCTCTGCCTCAGCATTGGAATTAAAGGTGTGCACCACCACACTTAGCAAGTAGTTTTCAAGGAGACCCCATTTCATTATCTCAATAGAGACTCAAACTTCCATCACTCCCTGGATGCCAGGATTTCTTGGAGACGGGAGGCGGGGGCAGCAGTCCGTCGTCATAGCGCTTGCGGCAGCACTGCTCGCTTGTCCGGAACCTGGCCCTTGCCGTGGCTCATTCAGCCCTCACAACAACCTCCCGTGGGATCTTCATTGCCATGCCCCATCTTTCAGGCGAGGAAACGGAGGCCCAGGGCAAGACATCATGCGTGAGTTTGGCAAGTGATGGGACCAGGAAGATGGCCCCCAACCGGCCCTGGCGACCTTCCCCCAAGTCCACCTTACTCTTATACAGGAAGTCTTCTCCTCTGGTCATGTTGAGTGAGAAAACTGCATCCCCCAAGGTGGTGGCCGTGGTCATCTCGATCCTGCTGAGAGCAAAGGAGACAGCTCGATTAAAACTAGGGCTAGTCTTAGCATGTCTGTACGTTGCCTCGTTTACTCTTTGCCTGGATGGTTCTAGAATTCTCAATCACGCAGTTCCTTTCGGCAGCAAGTGAAAATTCGGCCCATTCCTAAAGACTGCATGTGTGAAAATAGTATCCCAGAGTTGTAAAGAGCCTCCCTCCTTCCTTTCCTCCTACTTTCTCCCTCCTTCCCTCCGTCTCTTTAATCCCTTCTGAGGACGGGGTCCCCTATCGCTCAGATAGGCCCCTAACTCCATGAATAGCTGAGGATGACCTTGAACTCCACACTCAGCAAGAAACTTGGAACTTGGTTTTTCTTTTAAAAAAATATTTTTTATTTATTTAGATTTGGTTTTATTTATTTAGTTATTTATTTTGATATGAGTATATTTGCCTGAGTGTATATATGGGCACCATTTGTGTGCCTGGTTCAGGTGGAGGGCATCAGACCTGGAACTAGAGTTACAGATGGCTGTGAGCCGCCATGTGTGGATTCTGGGAACAGAACCCAGGGTCCTCTGGAAGAGCAGCCAGCGCTCTTAGCCATCCAGCCGTCTCTCCAGCCCCACAGCTTGTTTTCTCAAAGCAGGTTGAATTCACTTCACTCCTCCTAGGTCAACAGTAAGGTCAGGGTGGGTCAGGAGGGGTGCCGTCAGTGTGCCTCGCCACCAGGAGGAAACGCCTATTTCCTTAGACACAGCAGGCTGGTATTATAAAGGAGTGCTTTGAACTACAGGGGTCAGGAAAAGAAGGGAAATAAATAAGACTTCACACCACTATTTCAGAGCTCAGAGATCTAGCTCAGTAGTAGAGCGGGTTTTGAGGATGCATGAAGCCCTAGGCTCTCATACATATACGTATATGTATACATTTAGTTACCTTTGCATGTACATATACATCTTGCGGAGACAAGGAACCTGCCATTTTCTCACGTCTCTGTGCTGGATGCCTCAGGCTTCAGCCCCCTGCTCTTTCGAGCAGTGAGCTCAGCCTTCCCAACGCTGTGAGCCTTTAGTACAGTTCCTTGTGTTTGTGGTGACCCCCAGCCGTAAAATTATTCTTGCTGCTCCATACTGTGATTTCGCTACTGCTATGATTCTTAATGTAAACATCCGCTGTGCAGGATGCCTGATACGCGACCCCCACGGCTTGAGAACCACTGCTCTACCGTAAGCCTCTCCAAGAGCTCCTGCCTCCAGTCTCCCAGCTCCAACGGAAACGGGGCAAGCATCTCCCTGAGACCTGAGGGAGGCCATCTTATGGCCTGTCAGCTAAGGCCATAAGAAGGTTCTTGGTGGCCTGGCTGTGTTTATCTGTAGAACAGGCTCTGCCTCCACTGCAAGTCCAGGGTCCTGCCTGCCACTCTGGTTCTTGCTATCTGCAGGACCTCCCAGGGCTCAGGTCCCCCTCCAGGAAACCTGCAGGGCTCAGCTGACCTCCCTTGCATAGCAGTCTTCTGTCCTCGGCTTCTGGTCACCTGTTGCCCTAGACGGGCTGCTGTGGGCCACATTCTCCCAAGCAGGAAGAACACAGCCTCACGGCAGCCACCCTTCCCCTCATGGGTCGGAGAGCACGGCCAGTGTCCGTGCTTGGCTTTGCGCGCTCCCCGTCAGCCATGGCTAGTTTCTCAACTCTGTCCATTTCCCCCAGATAGAGAGCACTGTCTCCCTCCCCTTTGTCGGTGGGAAGACCGTGGTAAGGGATAGGGCTCCTCCCAGCTTGTCTACAGAACGAAGGGCCCTGCCCTAAGGGAGCTGAGGGTTAGGGGCAAATTGTGAATGGTACTTTCTGTTTTTTGAGACAGTGTCGCTTGGACTCCAGGTTGGCCTCGAACTCACTGTGTAGCTAAAGATGAGTATGAACTGACCCTCCTGCCTCCGTGTCTCCAGCGCCGGGACTGTAGGTGTGTGCCACCACACCCAGTACCGAGGACTGAACAGAGGGCTTCACGCTGGCTAGGCAAGCACTCTGCCAACTGAGTGACATCTCAAGTCTAGAAAGTGCTACTGAGAGTTCAGTGACCACTGGGCAGTGGTGGCACATACCTTTAATCCCAGCACTAGGAAGGCAGAGGCAGGCAGATCTCTGGGAGTTCGAGGCCAGCCTGGTCTACAGAGGGAGTTTCAGAACAGCCGGGGCTCTGTTACACAGAGAAATCCTGTCTCAAAAAGCAAAAACAAAAGTTCAATGACCTGGCTGTAGTGGTAATGCTCATAATCCCAGCACCAGAGAGATGCACACAGGAGGCTCAGGATTTCAAGGCTAACCTCAGCTACAAATGGAGTTGAAGCTAGCCCAGGATAAGTATTTTTTAAATACTATCTTTTAAAAAAGGCCAAGGGTGAGAATTCAGAATGAAGTCTCCCGGCTCTATCCTTGAGGAGGGGCCCTGCCTTTTCCGTCATAGCCAGGCAGAGGCACTCGGCTGCATTTGCCTAAACCTTCTGTCTGGTCCCAACACAAGACGCCACCGAAAACAGGTTCTCCCTTTCCATGGGCTTCCAGTCAGGACCGGAGGTTCCACACTCCGGAGTTCACTCCTGGGCTCAGTTACCCTGAAAGCTGTGGGTCGGCGGTGTGAACTTCACCAGCCGCACAGCCTGCATCCTCCCCACCTCCCCGAGATACGCCTGTCAGGGGCCTGAGCCGTCAATGCAACAACACACAGGTACACACACACACATACATGCATATACCCACTCCCACCCTCACACCCACTCCCACATGTCTGCACACACACACAGGTACATACACACACATATACGCGTACATACACCCTCGTCCGTACCCACTCACATCCAGTCACAAATTTCAACACACACACACACATAGATAGGCACACATATAAACACACACACATGTAAGCACACACACTGACCGGTGAGCAGCTCCCGAGGACACAGGACACAGGCTCCTCCTCAGGTCAGTCTGGGTTCCCCTCCGGGGTGCTGGGCTCCCCTCCGGGGTGCTGGGTTCCCCTCTGGGGTGCTAGGCTCCAGGTGCTCTCAGGCCAGTCACTCCTCTCTCAGGAGAACAGTGAGCAATCCCAGAGCCGATCTCGCCTCATCCCTGCAGCGAGGGCTCTCAATGGCATCTCTGTTCCTGCCACATCAGAGAAGGTGGGAGGAGGGCGGTGAACACTGATGGCCAAGGATGTGGATGTTTTCATGTGTGGGGGCCCCAGCAACTGCAGTTAACCGAGTCAGACCCGAGACGGGGGCCTGAGCGCTGTGTGTGCCCGAGCCAGGGATACTCTAGCAAGGACAATGCTGGTTTTCACAGACTGCGGCTAATTTCACAACCACAGTAACGAGCATGGATGGCTCCGGTGCTTCGCAGCCAGGATCCCGTTCCATCCCATCTCATTCCATCCTCAACTCCATTCTGGAAAGGAGTGTACACCCAACGGAACTGTTAGCAAAAGCCACACTAGGCTGACGGCCGGGGACTGGGACGGAACAGCCTGTCTTCATAATTCCCACACCAACTCCTTAGACTGCTTCAAAGAAAAGAGAAGAGATGGCCTGCATCAGTGCTGAGACTGACAGAAACCAGAGAGGGCTAAGGAAGGCTCCGCCCACGGAGCCAGTGCCTGTCATGGCCTTTGACCCTAGCTCCTGCTGTGCCCCACCCTTGGCCACACTCTGAATTTACCTTCAGCCTAGCTTTACTCACTTTTGCAGACTCCATGAGGGACTGTCGTTCCCTCCCCCGGGTTGGTAAACAGTCCCCTGTGACAGCTGGGCCGGGAAGTGGCGGAGGGGAGGGTCATGACCCTTTCCTCACTGAGTCATTCCTGCTCTGACTTCTGGAGTTGAGTGTAAGAGCAGTTACCAGGAGGATAAATGTTCCCCTCAGCACCTCAATACGACACCCACCCCACCTCTTTCCTCAGCTTCTCTCTGGATAAGACAAGAAAAGCAAATCCCCAGCAGACAAACTCGCAGTTAAGCGACTGCAGCCCAGGCTTACAGTAAGCCATGAAGGCCGGTCATCTTCCACGGTGAGACAGAGCCCCTGTCTGACATGTGTGAAACTGCCTTAGGCTCAGCCCTCAGTGCTGCGTAAACGTGTGCACACCTGGAAGACGGAAGGTCACCACCGGCTACACATCCAGTCTGAGCGCAGCCTGGGCTACAACAGAAACAGGAGCTGGGGAATTGGTTCAGCAGAGGCAATTGCCGCCAAGCCTGGTGGCCGGAGTCCAATCCCACGGGATGCATGAGGAGAGGCGACTTCTACAAGTTGTCCCCTAACCCCTACACCTTCATCACCGTGCGTACGCACAGAATAAGTAACAAAAAACTTGCATGAAATTAAAGAAAGTCCCGACCCTTCGAAGTCCTGGGACTGATTCAGTCTACAGACATCGGGCCCTCATGAGGGCACCTTGTCGCTTTCACACACCGGCACTATTCCCTCCTGCCACCTTTTCCACACAACATCCTTGCCAGGTTCAAGGGCTCTGCTCCTCATGAAAGCTTGAGCTCAAACCGCGCAGATCCCTGCCAGGCCGGTGGATGAATGTTCTACCTATGTCCAGTAGGGGGCGATAGCAGTTAGCTGTGGGTTGGCAACTGGACTGCAGAATCTTACAGGTTTTTTGTTTTGTTTTGTTTTGTTTTTTTGCCTTGGAAAATAGCAATTTGATAGTCTCTGAAAGTTTTCTTCTCTGGGTTAAATAGCCTCCGTTTCAGTAATCCTTAAGGTGGGCTAGAGGGAGCCTGAAATATTTATAATGACTTTTTCTTTTTTGAAACAGAGACTGAATCTGTGGCTGTCCTCCAATTTTTTATGTAGCCCAGGCTGGCCTCAAATTCTCCGAGATCTGCCTGCCTCTTCCTCCCGAGTGCTGGGATTAAAGGCGTGTACCCTCATGCTAGTTTCACGACGCTAAGTCTCACACGAGTGCCTCAATTCTGTCATCACTACCTGGGCCTCCTCACCCAGCGTTTGGACCTGTTTCAACAGAGGGTTTCCCTGGTCTAGTTGTGGGGACTAGATAGACGAGGGGAAATGCAGCTGGGTGTGGGGGCCCCACCCCCATCCTCTGTGAGATCTCTAGGAGGCAGCTGCTGGTGGAACGCTTGTGGAGTCCCCTGCCTTCTCCTTCGCAAACAGGGAAACTGAGGACCAAGGGAGCCTCAGGGCACACACAGAGAGGAAGCAAGCACAGAGCAGGGTACGGCGACAGGGAGCAGAGAGGCAGCATAGTATGAAACAATTAGCTGGTGATCCGAAAGTAACATCCTGGCCTGTCCACTGCTCCTTTTTCTTCCCCCCGGCTGCAGTGACAGTACTGTTCCCGCAGAGGCCAGAGGGCTCAGCGTCATTTCTAGCTACTCACTGAAAGCAAGGTGTAAAGGGGATGTCACAGCAGGCGGAAGAGCTTGGAGTGCATGCCTGAGGACCATCCCCAGGACCCAAGTGGAAAGAAAGAACTGACTCCAAAAGTTATTCTGTCTGTCTGTCTGCCTGTCTGCCTTTCATATGCACACACACACACATGCACACGGGCACCCTTATGTCATATATGTACATAATAATGTTTCCAGCCAGGGTGCAGTGACGCACACCTTTGATCCCAGCACTCAGGGAGGCAGAGGCAGGCAGATCTCTGTGAGTTCGAGGACAGCCTGGTCTACAACGCAAGTCCAGGACAGCCAGGGCTACACAGAGAAACCCTGCCTGCCTCAGAACACAACAACAACAACACCTCCTCCCCCACCCCCTGCAGTCACATATGTATTGGTGTGTGTGTGGAGGCAGAGCCTTGGGTGTCATTCCTCCTGTTTTACGGGGCAGGATCACTTGCTGGCCTGAAGTTCACTGAGTAGGCTAGACTGGCTGGCCAGCAGGCCCTTGTCTGTGCCTCTCCAGCTCTGGGATTATAATCATGCCCCGTCATGCCCCGGTGGCTTTTTTTTTTTTTTGTCGGTGTTGGGGGTCACACTCAGGTCCCCATGCTGGTGTGGCAAGCACTTTGCTGATTGAGCCATCTCTCTGGTGCTCCCAGTCGTTTTTTTAGATTTATTTATCTTACGTGCGTGAGAGTTTTGACTGTACGTTTTTGCATCACATTCTACCTGGTGCCCACAGAGGTTAGAAGAGGGTGTCAGATCTCCTGGGATTGAAGTTATGGATGGTAGGAGCCACCATGAAGAGGCCGTTAGCAAACCTGGGTCCTCTGAGAAGAGCTACCAGTGGCCAGGGCAGTTTTAATCCCAGCACTGACCTTAACCATGGAGCCATCTCTCCAGCCTGTTTTTATTTAAGGAATAAGGCCTGATGAACATGATAAAGCGCTACAATAATCCAAGTTATTCTAGAGGCTGGAGCAGAATTGCTACAAGTTTGAACCCAGCCTGGTCTTACTATGTTACCTAGGCTGGCTCTCAACTCGACCCCCCCCACCCCAACTTCCCCAGTGCTGGGGTTACAGATCTGTGTGTTGTGCATGACAAGATCTGGATTTGGGCTCCTGCCTCTCCTTCTGCCATTCCTGAGGGTGTGGCAGGCTCAAAGTGCCTGCTCTGAACGGTTTACCCTGAGAAAGCTCTCTAGAGGGGTGGTTCTCAACCTATGGGGTCCTGGCCCTTTGGGGACCACATATCAGGTATATGCATTACAATTCATAACAGCAGCAAAATTTCAGTCATGAAGTAGAAGCAAAATAATTTTGTGGCTGGGGGTCACCGCAACATGAGGAACTGAATTAAAGGGTCTCGGGATTAGGAAGGTTAAGAAGTGCTGCTCTAGCAGGAACCTGGCGCTCTCTTATCTAGGCCGGCCACTCGTCCTCATCTGTGGTCTCATGGCTGTGCCTGTTCATGGGACCATGACAAAGATCATGATGGAGTGCTGGCCTGAGAGGGAGGAGTCCTGGATTCAGATCTTACCTTCGCTGCTCACTTGCTGTGGGACTGTGCCAAAGTCACTTGTTCGTCTAGAGTGCAGACATTCTCCTGTGGAATGGCCAGCCGGGACTCCTTCTTCCTCTCAGGTGCCTGCTACCTTAAGACTCTGGGCTTCCTGAGAGTGGCTCAGGACGTGGCCCCTCGCCCTCCCCAAGCTGGCTTGCCTCCCACACCCTCCATTCCAGAAACAGCACACCCCCTGTTTCCTGCCCCAGGCAGGACCTGGCAGAGAGGACAGGCGGGAGACCAATCCCAGCCTCTGAAGCTGCCTGCGGTGGGTGAGCGCTGGACGGATGCCAGTCACAATAGGCTTCACGATACAGAGGGGCATTTGTCCGGGGACCCAAAGCCTCGTGTAAACCTACAAGTCACCTCCTTCTCTCCGCACCCTCTCCGGAATGGGAAGGCTGTGCAGATACCTCTATGAGGTTTGGGTAAGGAAAGGGGAGGGAAGAAAGGCGGAGCATCATTTGTGTAGGGTCATAGTGAGGGTAGAAGGCTGACCAGCGGAAGGCAGGAAATGCTCTGGACACGGCCAGCCTTGGTCAAGGGGCCAGGGACTGCTCTGTCCTCTCTCACTGGCGAAACCAGAGACTGTGAGCACAGAGTGCTTTTCTCTTCTGGCCCTGGTTTCCGCAGCTGTAAAACGGGGTGATTGTCTTGACCTCAAGCTGAGAAGACTGCACCAAATAAAGCGGATTTGTGAATACCCAGTGGGGTAGAGTAAAGATGACAAAGTTTGGACTCGGGGAGACTCAGAGCTAAGTGCTGCCTGCAGGGGGATGCCACTCAGTTGGCTTAGTGTTTACTTAGCACATACAAGGCTGCAGATTTGATCCCCGCACAGCCTAAAATGGTCAGGATGGGGCACGGCTGGAATCCCAGACCCCAGAGGCGGAGAAGGGGCAGTTCAAGGTCACCCTGGGCTACCCAGCAGGTTTGGGGTCAGCCAGGAGATCACATCTCAACAAAAGACAGTACTTTTTAGCTCCTTGTCCTGTTGCTGTGACAAAATTCTTGATGAAGTCAACTGAAGAAAGGGTTTGCCCGGCTCTGTTTGAGGGTTCAACAGTCATGGTGGGGACGGGACGGTGGCATGGCAGACAGAGTGGCTGGCCACGTTGTGTCTAGAGTGAGGAAGGAAACCCGAGCAGGAGCTGTTTGGATGGTGGTCGCTGCTGGCAGCACCCAGATGGCGTTTTCCCTTTGTTATCCCAGGCCCCCGGGGGTGCTGGTCGCATTTAGGAGGGGTCTTCTCACTCTAATTATCCTAATCTAGGGGTGTCTGGACTCATAGATCAAGGTCAAGAGTGATTCTATGTCCCAAGGGTCGACAGTCACTGTTACTCATCACACCTCTAAGGACTTTTTATTTTCTAATCTGGGGGACATATTTTCTTCCACATTAAAAAGTGTCTCCAATTTTATTTTATTTTTTCCTTTTTGAGACAAAGTCTTACTTCATAGGCCAGGTGGGCCTGAAATTCACAATCCTCCCACCTCCTAAGGGCTGGGATTTTTAGGTAAGAGGCCCCTACCCTAACTGGCCATTCCCCACCCTTGATTGGATTTGATTTTACTTTACTTCACTCAAGATAGGGTTTCTCTGTGTAGCCTTGACTGTCCTGGATCTCCCTTTGTAGACCAGGCTGGCCTCGAAGATGTGCCTGCCTCTGCCTCCTGTGTGCTGGGAACAAAAGTGTGCACCACCCCTGCCTGGCTTCCCACCTCTGGTTTTAAAGTAAGTTATAATCTCCCGGGAGGACCTTCAAAATATTGTGGGCCTCCCTGCAGTGCCTGATGGCCCTCACGTGGGTGGGTTCTGGATTCTCTAGGTCCCATCTTGTCTGAAACCCCCCCCACACCCCTTTACACTTCACACCCAAGAAAACTTAGGTTCAGAGAGGCTGAATAACTTATCCTGATTGAAGGCATCATGGCAGGACTGGACCCCTTCCAGTTCGCCCACAGTGTCTCCTTAGCATGCTGGGGGTGGTGTGTGTGCGTGTGTGTGTGTATGTGCTCGGCTCGAGTGACACTCTTGGGTATGCAGAGCACGGGGCAAGTGCACTGGGCACAGGAGAGGCTTGGTAGATGCCCTGGCTGTGCCAAGGTGCTGAGCAGGGAGGGGCCCTGTCACTGTGTGTTGGCCAGGAGGGGCTTGTTGCTAAACAGGCTCACGGGACTTCATTTCCTTACCAAGAGGCCCAGAGCCACATTTGTTTGCCTTTAACCCTAGAGCTGCAGAGCTGTGGAGTGAACTCTGACCATTCAGGGTAGCTATGAGGGAGAAGCTCAGAGAGCAGAGGCAGGGGCTAAAGGCAGGAGGCCCTGGGTCCAAGTTTACCTCAGGGCCTTAACTCCTCTTTCAGACCATACCCAGCTCTTCTGTTGACCCAGTAGGCTTCAATTTACCTCACGGGGATTTTTTTGGTGTTTTATTTTATTTTATTATTTATACAGTGTTCTGCCTGCATGCCAGAAGAGGGCACCAGATCTCACTATAGATTGTTGTGAATCACCACATGGTTGCTGGGAATTGAACTCAGGACCTTTGGAAGAGCAGCCAGTGCTCTTAACTTCTGAGCCATCTCTCCAGCCCTTTATGGGTATTTGGTAAGGCGGAGGGAGGAAGAACAACCTGGCTGGGCCCGACCGTGGGAATGGAGACTGGGGCTGGGGAGGGTTGGACCTTCAGGAGGGGGAGGGGATCCCCTGGACTGGGAGAAGGGAGCTGAGCACCAGCATTTGTTACTTTCTGCTTCCTGACTGTGGATGCGATGTGGCCAGCCTCCTCAGCACCCTGCCACTCTCCCACACAGTGATGGACTGTGTGCCCTTGGACAGTGAGCCAAGAGAAGCCCTTTCTCCCTACAGTCGCTTCTTATCGGCATGTTCCACATTAAAAAGTGTCTCCAATTTTATTTTATTTTTTCCTTTTTGAGACAAAGTCTTACTTCATAGGCCAGGTGGGCCTGAAATTCACAATCCTCCCACCTCCTAAGGGCTGGGATTTTTAGGTAAGAGGCCCCTAAGAACAGCAGCTGAGACAGCATGGGCTTGTTGTTTGAGTAAAATGAAGTAAGAACAAAAAGCTCCCGGCTGGCAGAAAGCCACAGTGGACAGACTCACGGACCCCAACCTGTTGGAAGGTCTCTGCACACTTCCCTGCTTGCATTCCAATCAAGACAGTATCAGACCTTGAGGGGAGGGGGGAAGGTGGGGAGGAGGAAGGGAGAGAGAGGGGGCGATTAGTCAAGCACTTGCCTCAAAAGCATGAGGACCCAGGAAAAAGGCAGGGGTGGGGGACTGGGGGCAGGTAGATCCCTGGAAGCACCTAGGCCAGCTGGAATTGAGTGTTTGCCGATGTAGTGAAGTTTCAAGGCCATTAGAGACACAAATGGTGGACGGCGCCTGAGGTCCAACACCCGCAGCTGTCCTCTGACCTCCATATGTGTGCGCTGTGTCCACCCCACCCTCAACGCACACTCAACTGAAAGTGAAAAGCCAGCTTGGGCTCTGAGGTAAGGGGAGAAAAAGAAGAGGGAGGGATGCCAACCTATTCAGTTTCAAAATATGTACAAGACTAAGAAAGAAAGAGATAATTTAATTTATCCTCCTTCTTCCTGCTGCACTGGTCTAAGAGATACATAATTGAACTTCTCCAGATACCCTGCTTTCCCTGGCCCCCTGGCCCAGGTTCTGAGCCAAGACAGCAGCCCTAGAGGAAGGACAGACATGGAGGCAGCAGGTGAGGGCGGGGCTCTGGGTTTCCCAGCCTACCTGGAAGGACATAGTCATGGCACTAGCAGGTCTTGGGTAGCTGAGCGTGAGGAAACTGCAGCTATGCTGAGAGTCACAGCTCTAAGCACCTGGAAGGCCCTGGCACCTCTCCTGCCACCCACCCACCCACCTCCCACACTTGCCACAGCTGGACTCTTTTGGAACACTTGGTTTTCCCAGCAGGGTGTCGCCCATCTCCTGGATTGTCCTGCCTTCTGTCCTCCACATCCTGGTGTGTGGTGGGAGGGACAGCTTTGGAATTCCTTCTGGGTTTGAATTCTGGTCTAGCTATGTCCCCTGGGTGTGACCTCCATAAATCCCTCCTTCACCATCAGTTGGCTTGAGCCTTGTCACACCAGAAATAACTCTTTTTCCCCTTCTGAGACAAGGTTTCTCTGTGTATAGCCTTGGCTATCCCAGACTCACTTTGTAGACCAGGCTGGCCTCGAACTCACAGAGATCCATCCACCTGCCTCTGCCTCTCTAAGTGCTGGGATTACAGACCTGCCTTCAGAGGTAACTCTTAAAAACAAATGGTAATGACTTAGCCTGGTGTGGACACTGGGGCCAGGAGGAATCTGGCCTGCTGAGCCACCTAGCCAGGTGTACTAACCCTTGGTGGCTCAGACACAGGGACTGAAGGAGCCCCAGACTCTCACTCGTGGAGCAGGGGTTCTCCAGGGGCTTGTCTTTACCCCTCCCAAGCCCCCCTCTTGCAGCAGTTGGCACATGGGTATGCCAGGTCTGTCTTCCCTGTTGACCTTGATGCTCTTGAAGAATGAGCCTGCCTCAGCCAGCACCATCTTGTAGTACCCAGCCCGGGGCTGCCTTTTGGAAAGCCCTGGAAGGAAGGAGTGAAGGGGGATTGGAAGCCTGCGGCGGGTGTGCAGCCTGTTTAGAGAGCTGTTGCCTGAACTCAGGGACTCAGCCCTGTCAGAGCAAGCCCCTCTGTGTGCATCCACAAGGCCCAGCTTCAGACCCTGAGCTTCTATCTTGCCTGAACTCTGATCGGATTTGTTTTCCCAATCAAAAACCTGTCACTGGCCATAGTGGCACACACCTTTAATCCCATCACTCGGGGGGCAGAGGCAGATGGATCTCAGCAAGTTCAAGTCCAGCCTGATCTCCAGGACAGACAGGGCTACACAGAGAAACCCTGTCTTGAAAAAAAACAACCAACCAACCAAACTCCCCAAAAAGACAAAAACAAACCACAAAAAACCCAGGACACTGTGGGTGTGGTGGCGGGTGATCTTAATCCCAGCACTTGTGAAATGGAGACAGGAACAAGAGAAGTGCAAAGCCAGTCTCAGCTCTCTTGTGAGTCCAAGACCTCACCAGGCTCCAGGAGCTGGCAAGATGACCCAGTGGGTAAGGACACTGTAAGGCTGGAACCCTTACAGCCTGAGTCTAACCTCTGGGACCCACAAGATGGAAGGAGAGAGCCAACTCTCCGCATGTGTGCCATGGTGTATGGACCCCTCCGAACTAAATACATGTAATAAAACATCAAAACCAAAACAACCTTAAAAGGGGGAGGGGGCGCTTCACGGGGGGTTCCAATTCAACATCCCACAGATGGCACTAGTTAGACTAAATGGGTCACATAGCAAAGACAGAAGTCATGAATGAGGGGCAGACAGGAAGGAGGGCAGTTTGAAAGGGGTGGGAGAGGGATGAGATGATTGGAGAAAGGTAAGAAGGGATGGGAAAGAGATCAGAGGGATGGGGGAAAGAGCAGCCAGAATATATCACAGTAAGTATGAAACTGTCCAGGAACTAACTTTATTTTACCTATTTATTTTATTTTATTTTTGGTTTTTCGAGACAGGGTTTCCTCTGTGTAGTCCTGGCTCTCCTGGACTCTCTTTGTAGTAGACCAGGCTGGCCTCAAACTCACAGAGATCTGCCTGCCTCTTTTCCTCCCCAGTGCTAGAATGTGCCCCCATGCCCAGCTCCAAGGAACTAACTTGAATGGCACAAAGGAAACTTTCTGTACTGGAAAGACAGCCCAGCCAGTGAGGTGTCTGCCTGCATTCACGCTCTAGAACCCATGTAAAGGCTTGGCACCGGGGAAGTGGCGATCCGGGAATCTCTGGACCTCCCTTGACCAGCCTAGCCTTACTGGTGAGCTCCAGGCAACGAAGAATGCACGGTGGTGTGTGCCTGAAACCCCAGCACCCAGGAGGCATAGACGGGAGGATCATGAATCCAAGGCCGTGCTTTGTTTGCTACCTGCCCAGCCCTGGCTGCAGGAGACGAGACCTTGTCTAAACAATAGCAACAACAAAAAAACAAGTGCATTGGTGAGCCTGGTGAGATTGGCATCCCTGGTGGGTTTAAGCATCCCTGGATGGAAAAACAAGCCCTCGGCTTCACAGTTCCCACGTCCCGTCATTCCGGCCAGGCTCCCTGGCTGACCTATTCTTAGTGATCATGGAGAACCCTCACATCTCGATATTTAGGTGAATCCCTGAACACAAGAGGACCTCAAGCTCAAGGTCAGCCTGGGTTGCGTCGTGAGACACAGTCTTAAACAAAACTAAACAAAGATCTGTGCGTGTGGCTCGGTCGACAGGGTGTCTGCTGCAAAGACACTTAAGTCAGCTGTGGTAGCACACACCTGTGGCCCCGGCACCCTGGAGGCAGAGGCAGGAGGTCAAGATTACATAGCTGGTTCCAGGCCGACCTGGGAGACTTGAGACCTGTCTCAAAGAAGGCTATAACACCCTCCTCCCTCCACGGCAGAATGCCACCTCTACCCTGGCTCTCCACGCAGCAGCAGCAGCAGCAGCAGCAGCAGCAACGCCATCATGGGCGTTCTTCTGTTCGCAGTTAACTATTTCCTCCCAAGTAGTGTCTGAGGGTCTTTGCCTTCTGAGGCTTTGCTTATTTGCCTAGGAATGCTTGTATGGTGGGTTCGTGCTTATAGGGCAGTTTGGCTGGATAGAGGGCTCTGGATAGAAAGGCTCTATTCTTTAGGTTCCAAGGACACCACCTCTTCCACTTCCTTAGTCAGATGAGCAGATTTCTGCTCTTCTCTAGCCTTTCGCCTTCTCAAGGGGAAACTTCTGCTACGTCATGTGTGTGGCTAGTTTGCTTGCAGCATGACTGTGGTAGTGCCAGCCATGCCTGGTGCCTGTGGAGGCCTGAACAGGACATGGAACTGGAGTTGCAGACAGTTGTGAGCTGCTGTGTGGGTGCCAGGAATTGAACCTGGGTCTTCTGGAAGAGCAGCCAATGCTCTTAGCTGCTGAGCCACCTCTCCAGCCTGTCTTTCACGTTCTCACTGTTGTGTCTGTGTTTAGGGAGTTTCCTAATTTCAATGTTGGTTATGCCTGTGCGCTCTCTGAGGGGTTTTCAACCTGTGGGTTGTGACCTCTTTGGGGGTCAAATGACCCTTTTACAGAGGTTGAATATTAGACATCCTGCTTATCAGATATCTACATTACAATTCACAACAGTAGCAAAATTACAGTTATGAACTAGCAATGAAATAATTTTATGGTTGGGGGTCACCACAACATGAAAAAGGGTGGCAGCGTTGGGAAGGCTGATACCACTGTACTCTCCTGTCACTTTTGAAAACTAAACTTCCATTATTTCCTCAGTGATTACCTTGTTAACTTATTTCCTTCCTTCCTTCCTTTTGGACAGGTTCTTACGAAGCTCAAGATCTCTCTCTGTACCTGTGGATGGCCTCGAGCTTCAGCTTCTCGTGCTTCCACCACCCAAGTACTGGGGTGACAGATGTATACCGCCATGCCCAGCGTCTCCCCTCCGCTGTGTGAGGACCCACTGTCCACCTCCGTCAGGCCTTGTGGATGGCTGGATGGCCTGTCTTTCTTTCACAGAGGTCATACTCTGCTGCTTATTATGATCTGGGTCTGAGATGTCCCTGCTTTGGGTACTGTTCTATTGTGTGAGTGATGCAGAGACCAAGGCAACTCATAGAATAAAGCATTTACTTGGGTCCTTGCCTACAGTTTCACTGTGGTAGGGAGCATGGCAGCATGCAGGCCTGTATGGTGCTGGAACAGTAAGAGCTTATATCCTGATCTGCAGGGAGCAGACAGACAGATGGACAGAGGGAGGGAGAGAGAAAGAGAGAGAGAGAGGAGACTAGGCCTCGCAGGGTCTTTTGACACCTCAAAGTCTACCACTCCCAGTGACAAACCTATTCTGACAAGGCCATGCCTCCTAACCCTTCCCAAACAGTTCTAGTAAGTGGAGACCAGACATTCAAGTATATGAGCCTATGGGTGTCATTCTCATTCAAACCACCCCAACAAGCTCCAGCCCCCAACAAGCTCCAGCCCCCAACAAGCTCGTGTGTTTGAATACTTGGTCCTCAGCTGGTGGCACTGTTTTGGGAGGTTACAGAACCGTTGACTGTGTGTCGGTACCAGCTGTCCAGCTGGTGACAGTGAGTCTCTGGGGTGGCCCTTGAGGTTAGTCACCTCTGGTTCTGAGTGGGCCCCTTCTCAAGCCCCCAACACTGCGCATGGCGCCGCCATAGCTTGTTCAGCTTGCTAAGTAGTTAGACAAATAGCAAAAGCCCTAGAAACTACTGAAGGCAGACCCTCCTTCATAGTACATATCGGAGCCCTCCTCCCATTATCACATGCAAAGTGGAAATTTACTAAAGCCCATCAAGGAAAAGCTAATTCTTCTGGTCAAAAAAAAAAAAAAAAAAATCTAAACTCGACCTCTGGCTCTGACATTCTAAACTACCCAAAACATCACCCATTCCTGCTTCCTCCCTAACAGCTAATTACTTTTTAAGGAGACCTATTGAAAGCTTCTGCATCGGCCCTCTGGGTCTGCAGGGTCCACATGCTTAGGCTCAACAAGTCACAGTTGAATATATTCAGAAAGAGGCTGGCTGGCTGGCTGGCTGACCAGGAAAGGCGCCTGCCGCCAAACCTGGCTGCCTGAGGTCCATCCCTGGGGACCCACATGACAGCAGGAACCAACTCTCGGAAAATGTCCTCCGACCTCCGTCTGAGTGCCTTGTCTGCTTGTTGTTCCCTAAAACAACAGTCTCACAATTGCTCACCCCACATTAGGTCAGGGTTAAAAGTATGGAGGGATTTGTGCTATCTGCTTCACTATTTTACGTACAGGCTATGGGCGTCACAGGCTTCAGTGTCCACAGGGGTCCTTGAATTCCTCCTCTGGGCACTGAGGGACAGAGATGAGCAGATGTCCGGGCTGGCGATGGGGCGGCTGACAGGCTCAAGCCCCATCCCTGATAACAGCGCTCAGATGTTCATTCTTCTGAAGCCTGTTTGTGCAACTGGAGGTGAGCGTCCCAGGCCTGGAGTGCCTGAGGCTTTCCGAGGGGACCAGGGAGTAGGTCAATACGGGGCCCACCAGACGCTCAGACCGTCACTGCTGAAGTCCAGACGCTGCGGCTGGGATTAGGACAGACCCTAAATGAATCCTTCTGTCCTCGGGGCATCCTTCAGATCTACAGCAGGAAACAGCTGAAGTGTGACTTCTAGGCCTCTCTAGATGACTGATGGGCTAGCCTCCTAAAGAAGCTCTGGATGAAAACGTTCCCCCATGCCCAGGGGTGGGAAGAATTTTAAAATTCTGAGGCCGTGTGCCCTAAAAGTTGTCAGAGCAGGCCCCAGACACAAGGTTCTCAGGAGGGAATGCTGATATTATTGAGTGATAGCTGTGGACATTATCACCTCCGGTTAAGAAATCAGGGAGTGCTGGCTCAGCACACAAGGTCTGAACCGGATGCAGACTCAAGGGCACAGTGTGGGGTGAAGGAGTCCCTGCCACCCTGCGCCCCTTCTCGGTTCTGGCACGGGGCCAGTTGGATTGCTGGAGCCTCATGATCCCGCACTCACTCTGGGGCCACCGGGATCGGGCCCCATCAGCTCAGGCACGCTTCTCAGACAGGAGGTCCTGAGAGCAGGTCCTTGGTCCAGCTACAGAACGAGCTTTTTGTCTCAGCAACAGGCACACCCAAACTTGCGGGAGAGCTGCAGACCACGTGAGAACTTCCGGCCCTGCTGCCCTGCAGGGGAGGGGGGATGGGAGGGACTTCACCTGTGCTGCAGTGGGTTGGGAGCAGGGAGGCCCACTACAGGCAGGTGACCCGCCTCTGTGCCCTCCCTGCCCTGCTGTCTCCTTCTGTCTACCTAGGGTCACTGTGGATCAGGAATTCATCTCAGGAAAAGGCACACAGAACCTATCCCCCCAGATCGGAAAGCCAAGATGGAATCCAGGTGGGCCGTGTTCAGGAGGATGGAGCTAGGGGAGCTGCTGAAGGTGGGCAGAAGAGGTGGCAGCCAGGGGCACGGAAGCCAGCTAGGAAAACCCATATGCCGCTGTCGCCAGTTGGGTACAGGGACCCTAAGTGTGCAGCAAAATACAGGTGCTTTGGGGCTGCCCTGTTTTGTTTTTCAGACAAGGACCTACCTATCCTTGGCTGGCCTCGAACTTACTACGTAGCTGAAGATGACCTTAAACTCTTGATTCTCCTGCCTTCCCTAGTTCAGACACCCTGCCCCCACGTCCCAGGGTAGTAGGGTGAGGCCACCATGGCTACTTTTTCTCTCTCAGTTTTGGGAGCAGCTTCCTCTTGCCTTTGCCTCTCTTGAATAGGCTCGGGTCCAGCAGAGGACTGTTACCTGAGAAGAGCCACAGTTTGGGGAGCAGGTGGAGGTGACAGATGAGTGAGAGGGCACCCCTAAACTGGATGGAGACAGGGTCAGACAGTGGAGAAGGTTCACACTTCTGCCAGGACTTTCCTCAGCCAAAGCCAAAACTCTCTGGATGTGTTACCACCTGCAGTGCTGGGGGCGGGCACATGAGGGGGGCCGGTACATGAGGGGGTGCCCAGAATCCTAGCTCCTCCCGGTTCACAGTTCACAGTGAGACACGGGTGGGTTTGTTTGTTTATAAAGATGGCTTCACTATCTAACCTGGGCTGGCCTTGAACTTGGGCAAAACTCCTCCCTCAACCTCCTGAGAACTGAAAATACATCACATCTGGCAAGACCCAAGTAAAAGACAACTAGAAGAGTGCTACTAGAGCCTCTGCACTTGGCTTTTTTGGGGGGAGCGGCGGTGTCTTCCTGCTCCTATGGATACCTGCTCCCCCCAGCCTCAATCTTCCCATCAGATCTTTGCCTCTCACAGTTTTAATCAACTCAGAGTGATGGAAGCCCAACTCGACCACCTGGGAGCTTGCCAGAACAGCGAAGGTGCATGAGAGTGTGTGGAGTTGTCTGTCACAAACCACTGGGAATTAGGTGCTAAGGCAGTCCTGACAACCACAGAGACCAGGCACCTTCAAGCTCATCTCTCCCTGGCCTGCCCACCACACACACCAGGAGGTGCCCAGCTCCACCCCAGGCAGACACTCTTAGGCACTTTCTGGAAGCCCAGCACCTTGAAGGAGCTGGTGAGGCAGGGGTTGAACCAGACACAGTCCCTGTCCCCATGGAGCCAGTCTAGCAGAAATGAAGAGCTTACATAAAGCCTTGACCCGCAGGGAGTGGTGGTGCACGCCTTTAATCCCAACAGAGGCAGGTAGATAGATGTGAGTTCAAGGCCAGCCTGGTCTACAAAGGGAGTCCAGGACAGCCAAGGCTACACAGAGAAGCCATGTCTTGAAAAACCAAAAAAATAAACCCAAACAAACCATGACCCAATCTGTTAAAGACATTGTTTCACTTCAGGTACAAGAAACCGAACTGCAGAGAAGGGGCTTTCTCTAGCGACAGACAACCAGGCTAAGGCGAAGACAAAACAGCCTGGCCAAGGCCACAGACAGCTGGGCCAAGGCAAGGGACTCTCACTGGGTACCACTCGGGCTCCTTTGCTCCTGTTGAAGCTCCTCAAATCCCTCTCTTCCAAGAAGAGTCCTCCTCCCACACTCCAGGGCTCCCTCAGTCCCCAATCCTGCCCCTGTGGAGGCGGGGACTGCAGCCATTTCCTTCCATCTCCAGGTACCCAGGACAGGACTCTTCCCCTGTCCAGGAGCGCCTGGCTCAACGTCTTGCTCGCTGGCTTTCACAGACGCCCGGGCCCCTTCTCCGGGTCCTGTTCGCGTTGGGCTGCCCGGGGCTTCCCAAGGCGGTCGGCGCTCCCCGGTGCCCAGTTCATAAACCAGGCGAGCTCAGGATGCCGAGGGTGTCAAGCTTTTCTTCCGGGAGTCCTGGTCGCTCCCGGTGGCTTCGCGGGAGGCGACAAGGAAGCCGCCGGCTTTCCGCATGCCAGAGAGGTCGCCCCGAATGCAGCCAGCCTCGGGGCGTTTCTCGGCTTTCACCCTGGGCACCCCTATCACCGGGGTCTTTCGGACACACGGGAGATGCTGCTGACCACTTGGCGCCCGCCAGGCTGGGGGTCCCCGGGGTGGCCCGAGAGCTACCCTCCCCGGGCCCCCTCCTTCCGAGCCCCGCGCCCCTACCTGCTCCGCGCGGCCGCTCCGCCTCCTCCCGGCCGCGCTCCCGACCAGCGCCGTCGCCTCCGGGTCCCGCCCCGCCCAGCAGGTGACCCCTGCCCGCCCCCCGCTCCGGCGCCGCCCTGTGGTGTCCCCGCCGCTAGCGGGGACTTGAGGTCTGGCGCGCCTGCAGCCACCGACTGCAGTCAGACTCTAGAGAAGTCAGGAGGAGGAAGGGACCCAGTATAGACCAGACCCGAACACCTACAATCCCGGGTGCACAGGCAGCAGGGGACAGCGAGCGTCCTGCGGCGAGTTCAAGGCTGGCTCGGGCAGGAATTAAGTTTCAGCTTCCCTGAGCTATGGAGTGAGAGGCGGTCTCAGAAAACAAGACGCCTCAGAGGGGCAAGTGCTTGGGTCGCAAGCTTGAGGAAATTCCCCGCATCCAATCTAAAAAAAAAAAAAAAAAGGCCAGTACCCACAACAGGCGGTTCAGAACTGCCTGTAACTCCAGCCCCAGCATCTGCAGGCAGGCACCTGCACTCCTGTGCTCTTTCTCTCTCTCTCCTTCCCTCCCTCACTCTCTTTGTCTCGGTCTGTCTGTCTGTCTCTCTCTCTCTCACACATACACACATTATTTAAAATAAAACAAATATTTAAAAAAAGTAAACCTGGCTGACACTGGCAATCTGAGGACTGGGGAAGCAAAACCAGGAGGTTCCCTGGGGAGCTCATTGGCCATCCCCTCAGGACAAACTGGTGAGCTCCAGAGTCAATGAGAGACTCTTGTCTCAAGACAAATAAATAAATAAATAAATATTAAAAATGTAGTAGAAGCCAGGCTTTGTGGCTTTAATTCTAGCACTCAGGAGGCAGAGGCAGGCAGATCACTGTAAGTTCCAGACCAGCCTGGTCTAGAAATCGAGTTTCAGGACAGCCAGAGTGGTTACACAGAGAAACCCTGTCTCAAAACAAACAAACAAACAAACAACTGTGCTAGGCGACTAATGGTTGCTGGTGGCATGGTGAGGGCGCTGGGAAGTTACTCTCAGCCCTAATGGCATGCAGGCGTGGGGGAAGGTATAACAGCAGAAGGAGGGCTTGTTGGGAGGGAAGGAGGAAGGGGTGGGAGGAAGAGGCAAGGGGATGAGAGAGGGTAAGGGGAGGATTGGACCAAAGTACATAGCCAGTAGGCATGAAATTGTGAAAGGATAAAAAACAAAATGGGAAACACTGAGGAAGACAACTGAGGCCCACCTGCGCACACACCTGCATACCCACACATGTGAACACACACGCACACACGAAACTAAGAACGGAGGCTTCCCCCAGCAAAAATAAGAGACAGTACCCCCACTCTCCAGCTGACTGGTTCCTCACAGTCTCCTGGGAACACTGAGCTCTATGGCACACAGTAGGCTCTCAACCAGATTTAAAAAAGAGATTCTGTATAAACAGGGAAACCGAGGCCCAGGAAGTTGAGGTGAGACTCAAGTCACACAGTAGGTAAATGAGAGACTGGGGAGTAGAGCCAATTCCCTCGAAGATTTTTGGTCACATCCAGGAAGTGGCCGGATGGGGAGATGGCTTTCCTCCTCGGTGCCCACTGGAAAGAGTTCCCTGTATTTTGGTAGGGAACTCCGCGGTGGCGTTTGTTGACACATGCTGATCAAGTTAGCCGGTACCATAACCCACTGCTTCACCGAGGGCAGAGGCCAAAGGAGAGTCTCACAGAGCGGCCACACAGGATGGAGGAGAGGAACGGAGGAGACACCCCTGACTCTGGGTTCCAGTCCCAAGGAACTAGAGTGGGGTATCTTAGGCACATTCCAGGATGCTTCCGGGAAGCTCTTCAGGGACAAGAACTCAGCACTCAGATGGCCTTGGGTTCAAATTCTGTCCCTTGGTTTACTAATTTCAAGGGAGGAGCAGCTATGCGACCTCAGCTCAGCGCTATTATGGTGAGGACTAGAAATGAGATGCTTCAAGTGACCAAGTGACGGCAGGTTGGGGACATTTGTGTTTTTTCACAGGAGCCAGGGAGACATACACACACACACACACACACACACACACTCACACTCACACACACAAAGGGTCCCCTCCGAGAGGCCTGTTTGTCCATTCTCCTACCTTCTGTCGCTCCGCCCCTTTTCTCCCCTAATCCAAACTGCCAAGCCACACCCCATCAGAACACGCTCTCTTCTTCCTATATGAAGGGATGTGGGGACAGGCCCTTTCTCTCAACAGTTTTACTATAACCAGGTAAAGCCAAACCTCTGGGCAGCACAAATGTAGAAGCCTCGAGGTCTCTGTTCCTGCCTTACAGCCCCATGAATGTTCACTGTGGGTCACACTCTTTGGGAGGTGGGGCAGCACCGCAGAAGCCCTGTCCTGCCCGTGGACCCCACCTCCAGTGGATCGGGCTACAAGATGATTCTACAAAAGGGACAGGTCTGTGAAGGGAAGAATAATGTCTCTCTCCGAACATTCGGGGGAGGGCGGAGGCAGTGGCTCACTCCACAAGACAGGGACAGGCAAACACCATCTTCAGGAGCACAGAGGAGCAGGCTGGACTGGAAGGACAGCGGGCCTGGGTCCTGGGTGCGATGATGCCCATAGGCAGTGACGTCACCCAAGAGGGAATGAGGGGAAAGCTGATGTCAGAAGTGGTGAGGTCTTATCCTGCCAGAGGGAGGAGCTCGGGCTTCATTCTCAGCATGAGGAAAGCCAGCAGCCAGTGAGAAGCAAGGACACAAGCTAATCTTAGCAGATTGCTGGAGCTGGTGGAAGGGATAGAGAGAGCCTGGATGGAAATCCATGTATGTGTGTGTATGTGCTGGGGTGACAGGGAGTCCTCAGTGTAGATTAATTTTAATTCAGATCATGGATGCTCCGGCAAGAGGTCACATCGGAAGACCTTCTAGGTCTGTGTGATCCAGCTGGAATAAAGACACACCTTTAATCCAGTAGACAGAGGCAAGTAGATCTCTGAGTTCAAGGCCAGCCTGGTATACAGCAAGTTTCAGGTAAAGGATAGCTTAGGTCCAGGCATGGCGGTACATGCTTTTAATCCCAGCACTCCAGAGACAGAGGCTTCCTGATCTCTGAGTTGCAGTCAGCTCTGTTCGGTTGGGTCAGTGAGTTGAGAGGCAGTGCAGTGGAGCTGAGTTCGTGGCAGTTCAGTTTGTGGAATTCAGAGGCAGTTTGAACTCTCTATTGGGAAAGTTTTACAGAGAGAGGTTGAAGAGAGAACAAGGTAGATACAGGTGAAGACAGAAGGAGCCAGAGAATGAGAAGGACCCAGAAGATTAGAACAGATTGCTAGAGTTGAAGCCAAGCAAAACAATTCAGCGAGAAGCTTAGAGAAGCCAGATTGAATCAGTCATCTGGGAGAGGAGTTTGAGCCAGAACAGTTGAGTTGAACCAGCCAGTCAGTTTTCAGAAAGAACTAGAAAGGGTGAGCTTATTCAGCAGTAAGTCTCAGAGGCTGAAAACATTCTAGGTCTAGGTTAGCTTGTACAGAGGCTAGAAGGTTCCAGGACTAGGCCTAGGTTAGCAGACGGAAGTAGTAAGCCTACAAAATGACAGGCGAATAAGATAAAATACAGGTCGGGGCTGGAGTTCATCTGGAGGAAGGCAGGCTGGGTGTTGATGTTTTAGGAAAGGCTGTAGTGGCCTGGTCACTACACACCAATTCGGAGGCTTCTGGGACAAGAACCCACGGCCTTGTGCACACTAGGCAGGGGCTCACCACTGAGCCACAACATCAGTATCTTGATTCTCCTTCTGGCCAAAGGAGGCTTTCAAAGACTACTCCAGTCTTCCCCGGGGACAGACCCGGAGTCTGCACTAGAGAAGTGGGAAATAAGCCTTCAACTGGGGTGTGCACGCCATATGTGCAGGAGGCAGAGCAGATAGATCTCTGTGAGTCTGAGGCTAGCCTGGTCTACACTGTGAATTCCAGCTAAGGCTGCGCAGTGAGACCATGTTTAAAAAAAAAGCAAAGAGCTTATTGGCACGGTGGTTGATAACTATAATCTCAGAATTATAGTGGCTGAGGCAAGAGGAGAGAAGGAATACAGACTGCCTTGGCCTGCTTGGTGAGTTTTAGGACAGCCTGGGCTACATAGTGAGACTGTCTCCAAACAAAACAAACTCCAAATAAACAAACAAACAACAACAACAAAAGAGGATGAGGAAAAAGAGGAGAGAAGGGGGGGCAGATTTCCCTTTTCAGTGAAAATCCCCCAAACAGAGCAGGTTCCTTCCCAGTCCTGTGAGCAGAGGATGCCCTCAGTGAGGACCCCTCAGAGAAAGGGGATGTCTTGTTCTGAGACTCAGTTTCCTGGTGATTTGTTTGGTGGTAGGGATGGAGCCCAGGACTCTGAGCATCGGACCAGCACTCTCCCCACTGAGCCACAACCCCAGCCCAGCCACTGAGGCTTTTTTAAATCTCAGTCTCTCTGCTCTCAAAGCAGCTGGTCTGCCGTTTATGGCCTTGAAGATGGTTGCTGGGGAAACCAGCCACATGGATTAAAATGTCCTCTCAGGGGGGAGACAGCACAGGCAGCCTCATATCCAGGGACACCCAAGCGTTCATTGATTAATCTAGTACCAGAAAGCCGGAAGCTGGGCTCCCCAGGTTCATGGCTGCTTGAAATCAATTATTTACCTTTCTGCCAAGGAGAAGAGGGAACAGCAAAGTCACACAGCTTAGTGCATGCTTTGCTTTGCTCTTCTTTCTTTCTCCCTCTCTCTCTTTCTTCCTTCCTTCCTTCCTTCCTTCCTTCCTTTCTTTCTTTCTTTCTTTCTTTCTTTCTTTCTTTCTTTCTTTCTTTCTTTCTTTCTTTCTTTCTTTCTTCTTTCCTTCCTTCCTTCCTATTATTTAAGGCTGGAGAGCTGGCGCAGAGGTTAAGAGCACTTGTTGCTCTTGCAGAGAACCTGGGTTTGCCTCTCAGCAACCACATGGTGCTTTAAAACCACCCATAACTCCAGTTCCAGGGTTACAGTACTCTCTTCCGACTTCTGTGAGTGCCAAGCATGGACATGGTGCACACACAAACACTTAAGCAACACACTCACCCAAAAAGGAAATAAGTTGCTTTAATAAACAGAATGTCTTCTAAATTATTTATTATGTGTGTATATGTGTGTGCATATGTATGTGTGTGTAAGTATGTGTGTATAAGCATGTGTTGTGTGTGTATGTGTGCATGTGTGTGAGTGCGTGTGTATGTGTACAAAAGAAACTTGCTTTGTTTTATTTTTCGAGACAGGGTTTCTCTGTGTAGCCTTGGCTGTCCTGGATTTACTCTGTAGACCAGGCTGACCTTGACCTCACAGTGATTCTCCTGCCTCTGCCTCCAGAGTGCTGGGATTGATTACAGGCGTGCACCACATGCCCAGCTAAAAGGAACTTTTATTCACAGGTTTCAGTGTTGTCTCAGAGGCTTACTGCCCCCTTCTCCTAACCTAGGGCTGGTCCTGGAAGCTTCTGGCCTCCATACAACCTAACCTAGGCCTAGAATGTTTTCAGCCTCTGAGATTTACTGCTGAATAAACTCAACATTTCTTGTTCCTCCTGAGCTCTGGGCTGGCTGGTTCAGCTCAGCTGTTCTGGCTCAAACTCCTCTCCCAGCTGACTTACTCAATCTGACTTCTCTTTGGACTCCTGAATTGCTCTGCTTGGCCTCAAACTAACTCCAGCAATCTGCTCTAATCTCCTGGCTCATTCCATCTCCACCTGTGTCTAGTTTGTTCTCCTCCTTTCAACCGTCTCCGTATATCTGTCCTGGTAAAACTGCCTCCTCTCTCTGTGTTGCCCCTTAAGTACCCGCCCTTTCCTCTCTCTTCTTGTGAGAGTTGGGCGTATCCTATTTTGTCAAATCATTCTCTGATTCATCCCCTTTTCTGCCACTCAGTTAGGCATCACTTTCAAACATGGGTGCTTCCTTCTACAATCTTTATCTTCTTCTTTGGGATTAAAGGCATGTGTCCCCATGCCTGGGCCTAAGCTTTTCTTTCCCTGAAACTTGCTCTATGTGCCAGGCTGGCCTTGAACTCAGATCTGCTTGTCTCTGTCTCCTGGATTAAAGGTGTGTTTGTATTCCAGCCGGATCACCCAGACCTAGGACAGCCATGTTCTGAATTAGCATCCCTCCCCATGTGTACACGTTAAACCACACCTGAGGAAGTCAGGCGGTGGAGTTGCTTCTCTCCTTCCACCTTCACACGGGTTCTGTGGATTCAGGTCACCAGGCCTGCAGAGCTGTCTGGCCTCGGGTGAAGCGTGAAGAGCCAAAGGGTGGTGCCCCAGCAACCCACGTGCTCTCTCTGGGCCTCTGCCCTCCTACACGTGACTGGCAGGTGGACCGTACAGTGTTCCAGACTCTCCCGGATGGTAGCTTGAGGACCTGAGCCTACATCTAGAGAAATCTAGGTATTCTTCCTGAATACAGTTAGTCCATCTGAAGATGTCCAGGCTGCTGAATCTGGATACCACTTGAGACCCCAAGTCAGAGGAGAAAAGGCACAGAGTAGATGCAGTTCAGCAGCTTCTCTACCTGCATGCTGTGTGACATCTGTCGGCTCTCCTAAACTCTCTTCCGTCATCCGTTCAATCAATCAATCTTCATCGAGTGCCTGCTAAGTGCAGTGATGAACAAGAGTTGACAGTCCCTATGGAAGCTGACCCTCCGCTGTAGGAACTAGCAAAAGACAACAGGCCAATGATACCAATGTGAGCAGGGAGTGCCCTGGAGGAGGTGGTGATGGGCAGTGTAAATGAAATGATGGCAGAGTGTTGTCAATGGACATTCGTTCAACCGACAACTCCCTCAACGGTTCTAGAGGCCCAAAGGGAAGGGAGCGGAGAGGTCCGGGGAGAAACAACTGAAGATGAGGTGACCTTGACCGTCCTAGACCCAAGGGCCTCAATCCCACTTGTCCTTTAGAACCTCAGACTCCCCTGGGTGCATGGGCCGGCAAGATGGCCAGGAAAGGGTGCTTCCTGCTGAGGCTGATGATTTACTGATGTGTGTCTCCACACACAGTAAATAAATGCAACAATTTTTTTTTTTTTTTTAAATCTGAGTATGTGCCAGGCATTACAACACACGCCTGTCATCCCAGCACTGTGGGAGGCAGAGGCAGGCAGATCTCTGTGAGTTCAAGGCCAGCCTGGTCTATAGTGGGTGTTCCAGGACAGCCAGGAATACACAGAGAAACCCTGTCTCAAAAAACCAAAATTAATTAATTAAAAAGAGAAAAGAGAGACTTTGTTTCAAAAAAACCAAACAATGTGTGTGTGTGTGTGTGTGTGTGTGTGTGTGTGTGTATTTAGAATCCCCTGGGAGGATTCTGGAGGGATGGCTCAGCTGTTAAGAGCTCTGTCTTGGTTTGAGTCCCAGCACCTCATGTCCACTCATAAGCAGCTGTAATTCTAACACCCTGCACTGGCCTCCACAGGCACCAAGCATGTATGTGCTGCACAGACATCCATGCAGGCAAGCACTGATATACATGTAAAAAAAAAAAAAAAAAAAAAAAACTGAGACTTTCCTGGGCACACATGGAAAGGCTTCTTCAGAGGCCACAGAGAAGCAAGCCTCTGGGGCAGAGCAAACAGTCCTAGCTTGAGATTAAGCAATGTCAATTAACATGTGACTGGGAGTGAGGCTGGAAGAAGGGAGCCATCTGCCCACAGGCTGAACTTCCCCACACTCAGTGTGTCCCCGGGGGTGTGACGAGGCACCCTTGATTCTCTCTGTGTGACCTATGGCTGGATGTTTGGGATCCATGGCTCCTGTGGGCTCCAGGAGGGCAAATGACTGACTTTGCTTTCTCCTTCCCAAAATACTCAAACACACACACTCGTTCTCTCTCTCTCTCTCTCTCTCTCTCTCTCTCTCTCTCTCTCTCTTTCTCTCTCTGTCTCTCTTCTTAGACAGTTTTTTTTCCTTTGTCGATCAGGCTGGTCTCACCGAGATCCACTTGCCTCTGCCTCCCAGAGTGTTGGGATTACAGGTGTGCGCCCTCACACCTGGTTTTAGACAGGCTTTTATTTTATAGCTGGGGTTCTTTCAGAACTCACTTTATAACCTAGGCTGGCCTTGAACTCATGGCAAGCCTCCTACCTATGCCTTCCAAGTGCTCCGATTATAGGTGTGAGCTGTATGCGTGTTTTTCCTACATGTGTGCCTGTGTCCATGGAGGTTGGCAGAGGACGCTACATTTCCAATGGCTGTGAACTACCTTGTGGGTACCGAGAACCAAATCCAGGTCCTCTGCAAAACAGCAAGTGTTCCTAACCACTGAGCCATCCCTCCAGCCCCACTTTTTTTTTTTTTTTTTTTCCTTAAGGTTTTCCTTTCTGCCTCCCCAACTTGCTGTCACAGCCCTCCCTCGAGCCCGGTTTCCAGTTTTCTTTTTCTGTCTTCCTTAGTACCACGTGGTAGGCTTTAGAGTCAGCCCTCTGTGGTCACTGCTCACTGGCATGAATAAAAATTCCAGAAGCGCTATTTCACTCCCCATTAGCTATGAGATGATGATGATGATGGTGATGATGATGATGATGATGATGATGGTGATAGTGATGATGATGATAATGGTGATGATGATAACGGTGATGATGATGGTGATGATGATGATGATGATGATGGTGATGATGATGGTGATGGTGATGATGATGATGATGATGATGATGATGATGATGTGTGTGTGCTAGAAAGGGTTTGAGCATCTTCCTCTGTCACTCTCCCTTGTTCCTTTGAGGCAGCATTCCTCCCTGAACAGGTAGTCTGCATTGACTAGGCTAGCAGCTAGCAAGCCCCTGAGGTCCTTTCATCTTTTCCTCTTTCAATTTTAGGGTTACAGGTGATTGCTCCAAGAGTGCTGGCATTTGAACTCTGGTCCTCATGCTTGAGCAGCAAGCACTCTTAACTATGGAGCCATCCTTACTGCCCCTGTATAAAGAGATTCACAGGGTGGCTTTGACTTTCTCAAGAGGTTAATGGTTAGATTTTTTTCTAACTTTCTGCTTTTTGGGGGTGGGAGGAGTGGGAAATGACAGGGTCTCACTGTGTAACTCTGGCTGGCCTGGAACTCACGCTGTAGACCAGACTGGTCTTGAACTGAGGAATCTACCTGCTTCTGCCTCCTGAGTGCTGGGACTAAAGGTGTGTGCCACCGCTGCCCGGCTCACCTGTCTCAAGAATTTGTTTGTTTTGTTTTTCAAGACAGGGTTTCTCTGTGTAGCCCTGGCTGTCCTGAACTCATTTTGTAGGCAGGCTGGCCTCAAACTCACAGAGATCCACCTGCCTCTGCCTCCTGAGTGCTGGGCTCCAGACCAAGAGCTTTGCTTTAAGGCAAAGTGTACCAAGCATGGCGCCACAAGGAGCCAGCGGTGAGCTGTGGGGGCTAAGGAACCCTTGGGAAGCCTGTTTGATGTCTGAATGCTGTTCTTAGAAAGAAGACAGGTTCAGCAGAGCCAGCCACCACCTTCCTGTATCAAGCCTTCCTGGGCCACACCATTGACCTTTGTTGATCTTGTCCCATGAGACAGGAAGTTGCCAAGAGTGGACAGTGGGCCAGGTACGGATTGCTGTGCACTGGTGTGCGTGTGTGTGCGTGTGTGTGTGTGTGCATGTGTGTGTGCCCTTTCACAGGGGCACTTGCTAGCGAGCCTAGAAGCAGGGAATCACTTCATGCCCACAGGCTGCTTCTGAGTTGCAGAGGAGAGCATTCTCCATGCTAGTCTTACAGGTGGTTGCTGGAAACTTCCAGTGTGTTAGAAATCACCTCAGAAATGACGAGAGTGGCCCAGGAAGGCAGCAATGCGACACCAGAAAACTCCTCAGAGAGTGAGGAAGCAGAGAAAGCACAGGGACTGCAATTTCCTCTTCCAGGGAAAAGGCTTGACAGAATCCCGGAGGCGGGAAGATGAGAGAACTTTCCATTAAAGATCTCAGATGTTCAAACGATGCCAAAGGAAGACGGCTCTGGGCCAAGATGACACAGAACCTGAATACTTCTCCGAACGGAGCGGAAATGGTGACGCAAGTCTGACCACTCACCAAGAGCGATACTCACTCTTTTTCCATCCATTTGGAGTAAGTTTAATGAACAAGCTGTGCGACCTTAGTTGGAAAAAAATATATATAAAACCATCTAGCCACAGATGGTGAGGGCTGGGCCCTTTTCTGAAATACTTATGGTCAAATAAAAGGCACAAAAGTCACACACACACACACAAAAAAAAACCCTTGATATCATTTAAACATATTGCAGCAAAAATGTTTTCTTAGAGCAGGAATAGAAAAATCACATGCAATCATTAACTCCCCTCAACACAGCGGCAAGGCAGGTAGAAGGCAGATGCGTTAATAGTTGTGGAAAAAAATTGTTATTTTTAGAGCAGTGAGATGGCTCAGCTGGCAAGCCTGGTGAGTTTAAGCCCTGGAGCTCACATAAAGGAGAACCATCCACAGAGTTATCCTGACCTCCACGTGCATCCTGTGGCACAGGTGCCCCCCCCCACAAACACACCACACCACACACACCACACACACAGACCGCACACACAGAGACATGAATGTGCACATGAACACACGCACTCACACACACAATGTTTTAACAATTTCAAAAGTGTTTCTTCTTCATTATTATTATTATTATTATTAGTGTGTGTGTGTACACACATGCACGCATGCCACAGCAGATGTGTGGCAGTCGGTTATCTCCGTCCACCGGGGGTCCTGGGGGCGGAACTCAGGTCGTCAGGCGCGGCAGCAAGCATTTTTATTCGCTGAGCCATCTTCCCAGCCTCAGTGAGCATAAGAAGGCTGGGTGAGACCTGAGTGAATCGGCTTTCTCCGTTCCTGTCACATGGTTGTTGATGCTCACATATATGGAACAACAGTCCTCTGTTTTGCTCTCTGTGCAGGACCCATTATTATCCGTTTGGCTTTCCAAATACAAGTGTTATGGATGTGCCTCACTTATGCCCGCTTTTGCTACAGAGCATTAGTGGGTTTTCAGACAGGGTCTCATATGCTCAGGATGGCCTTGAACTTCTGACCTGCCTGCCTCCACATCCGAAGCGCTGTGATGACAAGCAGGGGTCACCATACTGGCCACTCGGTGTTCTCAAGATCAGCATGTATCCGGCTTTCTCCTGCTAGCTTGCTCAGCCTGCCTTTTTATAAGCCTCAAGATCACTTGCCCAGGAACGGTACCACCCAGAGTGGGCTTCTTCAGCAATCAAAAAAAAAAAAATATATCCAACACACTTGCTTCACACGCTGTCTCATTGAGGCGTTTTCTTGGTTAAGATTCCGAGATCATGTCAGTCCCCAATTAAACGCTTTCCTTTAGCAGATTTGCCTTGGTCACGGCGTCTCTCCACGGAACAGAACAGTGACTGAGCACCCCACTTAAAGATCTAACCTACAGAGCACGTCTACAGCCCAGGCTCTTCGTCTTGGAAGATTGGAGAAAGCTTGGCAAGACTTCGAATCTTCCCTGTGGCAGGTGGCATGTGTTTCATGACATTTTAAGTCAGCTTCTTCTCAGGAGGTCAACTTCTCAGGATGGACCTTCATAAATCTTATAGTGTCCAATTCTGTGCTTTTTGTTTCACGGTTTTCAGAGGCAGGATTTCACATAGCCCAGGCTTGCCTCAAACTTGTATATAGTTGAGGGTGACTTTAAACTCCTGATCCTCCTGCCTCCCAATGCAAAGGGCTGAGATTTCAGACACGCACTAGCATGTCTAGCCCTGTCCTGTATTGATATTTTTCAGACGCAGCCTCTTGCAGCCCAGGCTGACGTCAGACTTGCTGTTTAGCTGAGGATGTCTGTGAACTCCTGACCTGCCTTCCTCCCAAGCGCTACGACTATAGGCCTGTACCATCCACCGTGCCTGGTGGTATGGGTCCTGGGACCCAACACAGGCTCTCGCGCAAACGAAGAGAAGCACTGTACCAGTTGAGTCACACTGCAGACCTGTCATCTGTTTTCAGACATGGCTTTAAAAAAAATTAATATTTTTCTTGTTGTTTGTTTCAGCTTACTGTTATCAACCAAGTGAAATGGGATCCCGATGGTAACGATTTTGGGGTGTGTTGCCAGGATGCTGGGGATTAAGCCTGGGACTCAGTGTGTGCTAGGCAAGCACTAAACACCCCTAGCCTGCTGAGGTCATTTTGAACCCCAAGTTATCAGAGCCTTAAGTGGAGCTCAAGGCCCCAACCTGGAAATGCAGCGCCACCTGGGGTCAGTTCCACAGAACAGCCACGGAGGCAGCTGAAGTGCAACCAGTGACCTAGTGACCTGCTTGCTCTGCCTTCATTTAACTTACAACCTTATAAAGAACCTTGCTTCCAGAAGAATTACAGACTTCAGCCTGAGCGTGCAGAGCACTAGAAAAAAGACCCAACTGTGCAGTCTGGCAACAGGTTGATTTTGCCCAGCTGTGACTTCGCCACCTGCCTCTGCGTGTTCTGGTAAAGGTGACTGGGGGTGTGGGGAAGATCTGGGGCGCTACCTGCCCTCCAGTTGTGGGTTCTGTTCATTTCCATCCCCAAACAGAGCAGATGTTCACTTTTGAGATAGGGTCTCACTATGCAGTCCAGGGTGGCCTTCAGTCACTTGCCTCTGCCTCCCTAGTCCTGGGATTAGAGGCGTAGACCACTATTCCTGGCTATTTTTGAAGATTTATTTATTATGCGGGGACTTATTTTATGTGCATGGGCTTTCTGCGCTCACGAGTGTCTGTACACCGCGTCTGTGCAGTGCCCTGGATGCCTTGGAACTGGAGTTACACACGGTGTATCCGGGAGCTGCCACGTGGGTGCTGCGAATGGAACCTGGTCCTCTGGAAAAGCAGCCAGTGCTCTTAACCGCTGGACCATTTCTCTAGCCCTTAATTACTAAAATAAATTTTCCATCATATAAAATTTTGTATGAACAGAGCAAAAAGCTGGTCATGGTGGTATACATCTTTAATCCCAGCACCTGGTAGGTAGAGTCAGGAGTTCAAAATCATCTTCAGCTACATAGTGAGTTTGAGGACAGCCTTGGCTACTGCTACATGAAACACTGTCTTGAAAAGCAAAAATAAGCATAGCTAAATAACTTGAAAAGAACAGACTTGCTGGGCATTGGTGGCACACACCTTTAGTCCCAGCACTTGGCAGGCAGAGGCAGGCAGATCTCTGAGTTGAGGCCAGTCTGGTCTAGAATGAGTTCTAGGACAGCCAGGGCTACACAGAGAAACCCTGTCTCAAAAAAACATAATAATAATAATAAAAAAAGCAGACTTGTATAACTTAAGCTAAGTATTAAGTGCTGGAGAGATGGCTCGGCGGTTAAGATCACCAGATGATCTTCCAGAGGACCCCAGTTCAATTCCCAGCACCCACCAGGATCAGTAGCTCCAGTTCCAGGGGATCCAATGCCCTCCTCTGGCCTCCATGGGCACAGGGGATGCACATGGTGCAGAGACATCCAGGCAGACAAAATGCCCACACACGTCAATCAATCAATGTTTAAAAATATTAGCAGCTGGGCACTCCTTTATTTCTGCCATCTTTGAGGTGGAGGCATAGGAGGATTAGGAGTTCAAGGCCACATATGGAGTGTGAAGGGACCTGGGCTGAGACAGTGTATCAAAAATGAAACAACAACAGAACTATACATCAACAGTCATTTCTACTTTTAATACTGTAATGTGGTGTTATTAATTTTCCCCCTAGCAATAAATCATCTTAGCTAAAGAGTAATGCAGAAAGAGCCTGCTATGGGGCGGGCCTGCAGCAGCTATCCACTGCCGTGACCACGCTTTGGGCTGTATGTGGTACAGGGCACACTGAGGTGCAGCAGGATTCCTGTTCGCAAATCAAATACAGCTTTTGACTTTCCTGTTTTTTGTTATGGCCCAATCAGGCCTCGAATACACATACTGAAGAAACACAAAGAACTCTGTTCAATGGACTAATTAATTTAAAAAAGAACTTTTTATTAGTTTCAACATCAAAACCAGTTACAGGTAATCACAAGGTGTCCTCCAAATTACATTCTGCTTTTGTCACCTCACAGGACACGGAATGTTTAAGAGATCCTTTGAACACAGGACAGTTGAAGCTGATAATGAACTATGGCCCATCAAGTCAAGCACACTAAGAAACGGGATACACGGACAAAAATCACCGACCGGTTTTCACAAATGCAGCGAGGGGGCCAGGGAGGCTGCAGACATGTCCAGATTCGAGACTATATCCAGGGGCAGGTTCAGTTATGAAGATCAAAGTGCAGTGGCTGTGAACGCCCTCTCACACGTCAAAGACACAAACGGTGCACAGTGTCAGGAATAAAGACTCCAGGGCTGAGAGCGGAGGGTATGGCACAGTCATACGTCACGGACTGACACCTGTGGTCTCTCCTTAGTCCTCAGTCTGACTTAGGAAGATTAGACACCACCAGGAAACAATACAGAAAACAGGAAGTATCTGCATAGATAGAAAAGAAACCCTCCATATGACAAGAATGCACATGCAGTCAAGGCCAGGTGGGGCCTCCAAGGGTCACGGGACCCACTTCAAGAATTACAGGTTTCCAAGAGAAAGCATGAATCCCAGTGAGGTCTCTGCACGCTGACTACCTGAGGCCACTTCTCACCCGACTACACCCTTACGGGGAACACACGTTCCCGGCCCTGGCCAGAAAGCCCACAGTAGCTATTACCTGCTGCGGGGCTACGTGGACACCCAGAAACCCCTTTGTTGCTGCCTTACTTACAACGGTTCTTGTGCGTCTGCCTCCCAAGGGCTGGGATGACAGACACATGCCAGCACGCTGGCTACACTTGGTAATCCTGACTGAGGGATCACTTTGCTCTGCTCAAGACTGAGGGAAACTGGCTCTCAGGAGTCTGACACCTCAACAGTCACTTGTCACGTGGTTGGTCACACACCTTCCTCTTCCCATGTTCTTAACTTTGTGGAGAATGAGACTAGAACATGGACTTCTTGGCTAGAAGCAAGTATTTCCCCAGGGCTTCTGTTCCTCTGTACTGTCACACTAAGACAGGGTTTTACTCATGTATCTCAGGCAATTCTCCTGCCTCAACCTCCTGCGGGCTGAGAATACAAGCCTGTGTCACCACACACAGACAGATGTACTGAGGAAATGAGGGAGGAGAAAAATGACCATGTTCACCTGTCACCACCTACTGGATTCTGTGTTCTAACTCTGACAACCTCCAGCTGAAATATCACTGCATCTAGGTGCCTTTGGGGACAAATTTCAGGACCCCCAAATCATGCAAGAACCCCTGTGCCCTGAACTTGTGTCCTCTCAAAGGGCTCATTGTCTCCTTGGAACTTATATCACGGAGGAGCCAGGGGCCGAGCCAGAGACAGGACTAGGGAGAAGTCAAGAAATGAGCTGGAGTGTCACATGACTAGGGAGGAGGTGGAGACTATAGAGGAGCCAGGGGAGGAATCAGGGGAGGAGCAAAAGTGTCACATGACTGGAGAGGAGCCACAGGAGGTATAAGGGGAGGTGGAGATGCTCATGACTGGGAGGAGCCAGGGGAAGAGTTAGCTATGTGCTGTGGTACATACACATCTGTCATCCTGGGACTTTGGAGACAGATGCCATAGAATCAGGAATCCAAGACCATCCTGGGCCACACAGCGAATTCAGATCAGCCTGGGCTGAGACCTTTTCACAAACAAAAGAGACTCCTTTGTTACAAAAAGGCTATGTGAACTGGGTATAAAAAATAGCTTAAAAACAGAGACCTGGAGGGTCTGATCGATTTCATTAAAGGTAGATGGATACTTTTTCCTTCTTCTAGAATTTGCCTTATGGAAACATTATACCAGAAAAAGGGAAAAAAAATATCTGCTATCCAGGAACATTTAAATGACCTCCCTTGTCTTTGCTGTCCACTATACACAGACATAATTTAATACTCTCAAAAAATTTTACAGAGTTGAGTAATTTGTACTTTTTGACTTAAAAAAAGTATATAAACATTCTGTAACTGGCAGGTAGAAATGAAAGCCAAGACATTTAAAAATTGGGTTCTGATATTAGAAAATTAGAGGGAATATGTATTGCATAATGGGGAAAACACAGAAACTTCCCAGCTGTTGAAAATATACTTGCTGGGTCTATTCTGCAATCAAAAGACGCAAACTGCTAATCTCAGAATGGCAAGGTAGAGTTGGGTGCAGGTGCCTATGCCTGGGTCCAATCAATTGTGGGATCCACTGAGGCCTGGAGATTGAGACCAACCTGGGCAACACAGTGAGATATTACCTCAAAACAAAACAAAACAAAATACGTGCATAATTACTTTATGGCATGTCTGGCAGTTAACCTGGCAATTGATGATTTCGATCCAATAAACCAGGGTGAGTAGAATCGCAATCCCAGGTGTTGGGGATATGGGTCTGATTTACAGCAGCTGACTATGATTTGCCTTGTGCTCTAGCAGAGGCGTGGTTCTGCCAGCTGCAAATAGTTTATGTGGTTGTGTGATGTTTGGAATTCTGGGGACTTTTCAGAGGGTTTATAAATGCTAGGTTGTTGTTGGTCATTCGGGAGGGGGGGTTGTTGGTTGTTGTTGGTCGTGGTTTGTTAAGTAGTCATGTGCAAAGAAGAAACAAGAATAAGAAATTAGATATCCCGACTGTGAAGATCACACTTGCCCCAAGGAGCTTGATGTCCCTAATCAGCAGGAAGTGGTCTAAGCATGATGTCGCCCCTTTCCGACCCCTGATTTTATTCAGGGATCTCTTTCCTTTCATCTCTATCCTTTTTTCTCTTATATCTAGTGTTAGGGGGTTGACAGGGTGGAAGAAAAAGGGTGGAAGTGAGGGGAACCACCCACAAGGTAGCAAGCACTGGTTCCACACAGCTTCAATTTCTCCTCTTTCCTTTCTCTGCAGTGGCTGTGCCGTTCCTGTCTCAGCTTGTGTCCATACCAGCCAGCTCTGAATACTTGCCATTCGAGAAAATGGCGCAAGAGTGGGGCCAGCTGACGCACCTGTGGGCAGAAGAGCCTTCTGCAAGAGGGGCTGCACGCTAGTGAGGCTGCAGGGGCCTATGGAGGTTCAAACAACACATCTTCAAGTCTGAGAAGCAATTCTATCTGAACGTCAACTGCAAGCCGAGGTGGAAAGTTTCATTAAAAAGGGAAGTATGAACTGCAACGCAGGGACTCATGCCTGCAATCCCAACACTCAAGAGGCTGGGGAAGGAGAACCATCTCAGGCTCAAGGACAGCTTGGGCTACCTAGTGAGTCTCAGGCTAGCCTGAGCTACACAGAGTGAAACCTTGTCTCAAAAAAATCAAAACCAAAAAATTTCAAAAAACAAAGAACAAACAGGCATAAAAAACGAAACAAAACACCCAACACACCCCTCCTCAAAAAGAAAAAAAAAAGTATGATTCCTCCCCTTAGTCCATGGGGACTGGGGGGAAGGGTGCAGGTGATTTTTTTTCTTTCCACACAGCTGAGATACTGGAATGGAAATACGGAGTACATGGTGCTCACCCCTGTAATTCCAGCACTTGGGAGGCTGAGGCTGGATCACAGAGGATTTGAGGCCAGCTAGCCACAACGTGAAACCCTGTCTTCAAAGTGAGCAAAAGTGAAACAACCCTCCCCAGCTGACTGTGGTCTTCGGAACGTCTTATCATCATTTGCTAAAATTTAAGATCGCGGCTAACACCCACGAGTACACACACAGCACAGGGAAACTCAAGCAGCAGCAAGGCGGCAGCAGGATGGCCGAGAGATTACCTGAGGCGCTGCCGCTCCACAGGTAGCTGCATCGAGCCATCAGCCAGCTCCCGGTGACACACCCCTGCCAAGGCCCGGTTCCTCCAGCACAGCCCAGGCCTGCAGGGGCTGCCCTGAGAGCAGGGTTCTGTGAACAGCCAAGTAAGATGGGCAGCGAGTCCGCCCGGCCATCTGGATCTGATAATCTCATTCATTTGGCATTGCATCCCAAGGCTGGTGAAAAAATACTTAAGAAAAATGACTTCTACACAATTTTCTATCTCAGGTTTCTTTTTGTGAAAAAAAAAAAAAAAAAAAAAAAAAATTTTTTTTTCCTGTATACTGAATAATGACATTTTGCCTTTGCTCAACATATTTGTTAGATGCTGCCACAGCAGTACTAAAATACCCACACCGAATTACTGAAATTGTAAGACTGGTTTTTAAATTTGTAAAAATCAGAGTGCACCAGGTGTTCTCAGGGTTCAAGGGAACTAATGTTTCTCAGGGAGGAGACAGGTGCCACGTGGTGGGGGCTAACCTTGTCACTTAAAGTGCCATTTAGAACATTGTTCAAAATGTCAAACAACTGGCCGTTCTGCTACTTCACCCCACGTTCCGGCCTGGCGGGGGTACCCAGCTGCTGGATGGGTGCAGGGCATTGCCGGGCTGCGCCGCCGAGCGGGTGCGGCAGGCGTGTCGGGAGGCGCGGAGCCGAGGCTGGCTCAGGGCGCGCAGCCCAGCCGCTCACTCAGTGCGGCCGTGGGGGCTTCCGGGCGCCGCGTCTGTGTGATCTTCTGTTTTGGGTTTTTTGTGTCTTCTTCCTCTTCAGTTTCGCTTTCGCAGACGTGCACCACCACGCTGGGGGTGGACTCGGTTCCTGCGTGCAGTTCGTACTTCTCCCCTGCAAGCACAGGAAGGAGGTTCATTTCTTGTGTCCCAGCTTCCGACTCCCTCTTCTAGTTCATTTAGTGGTTGCTGATCTTTTTTCTGAGACTGGGGCTCATGAAATCTGGGCCAGGAGGAAACTTGTTGCTGTAGCTCAGGCTGACCTTGAACGCTTTTAATCTTTCTGCTCCCATCTCAGAAGTGCTGGGATTACAGGCATGTGTTACACCTCGGTGTGCTTACTGCTTAGTCTGTAAAATCTATCTATCTATCCTGTGTCAGAGGCTTAGTTTGTTTGTTACTAAGAAATTTCCCTCCCACCCTCTTCACCCCCCCCCTTTTTTTTTTAATCCATGGGGTCTCCCTATGCAGCCCTGGCTGGCCTGGAACTCTCGCCACCACGGCCTGCACAGGCTCCACCTGTACAGACACCGTCCTTTGTGTCCTGGGCCCTGGGCCTTAAAATCCAAGCCCAGCAGGCAGCTTCAGGGAGGACTCCTGGTGGCATACCTTAAAACTACCTTTTTCTCTCTTGCAGGGAAAACTGAGCACAACCACACCCCGTCCATCGTGCTAATCTCCGTGACTTTAAACCAAGCGTGCTCAGGAGTGGGTCTGCGCCTATATGACTATATACAGGTTCCCTTCACTCAGGGAGAGCTTTGCTCTAGAAATAGCTCCCGTTTCTTCCTGTAGGTGAGAAACCTTTCTCCTCTCTTATGTACCATGTTTTCTCTGGTTTTGTGCTAATTAAAACAGCTAATTGCTGTTCTACAAATCACTAAGGTGCGTTGGTTATACTCATAATGGTTTTGAGTCCCCTTGGGAGGCGCTGGCCAGGCTCCGGGCAATCTCTCGGGTCACCTCTAACATCTGAAAGAGTTCAGCCATCCACACCCATAGAGCCCCTTCAAATGCCCCTGAAGTCCCCTAGAAGAGACACACTGTCCTTAACAGCAGGCTTTGGGTTCAACAGAATCATGGGAGACAGATGAACAAGAAGAAAGGAGGGAGGGGGACGCTGCCACAATGGGTTAGGGTGGAGAAGAAAGCACATGGGCCAGGAGGAAGGACTCCAAGGATGGAGTGGCTGGAGAAAACATCGAATATAAACAAGTATCCTGGAAAGGCTAAGAAGGATGGCATTCGATGGGGGGTGGGAGATGGATGGTGAGGCTATTGAAATAGCGTAGATGAAATATCTGCCCGGCCCAAGGTGTTTTAAGGCAATTATAAAATCTAACAGGTATCCGTGTCTTATTAATTGTGCTAGCAGGTTAAATAATATTGCCATGATAATCACAGGGCCCAACATAATTTTTAATATTCAACAAGAGAAGAGAAAGTACCGAGTGTGGTCACTGATCACCTGGATTAATTCCTAGCTGAATCGATAAAATTATCACGCTGCATATACCATTTAACTCTTACAACCATGCTCAGATACCAAAGGCTCAGCAACTGGCTGAGGACCACAGCGGGAGTATGAACCCAGACTGCTGTGACCACACTGTCCCCTGGACTGGACTGCTGTTGGCGGGCTCTGCCCTCTCCTGAACATGGTCCCCAACACACAAACTTCTGGGAGACATTCAGGGCAGAGGCGGACTCTGTTACCTGGCCCCAGCTTGGAGACGGCGCAGAGCAAGTCGTAGTTGATCACCGGCACTGCATCTTCGCTCTGCCTCCACCCCACTGGCGGGGAGGCTGGAGGGGAGATGAGGAACTGCTTGGTGGGCTGTGGTGGCAGCAAGTAGGACTTGTCCCGAGCCTCCCCGGACACCTGCACCTGCAGGGAAAGACATGCTCACGAGTGGCTGCATTCTCTTCATTTCCATGCTCCTGTTCTGTTTGTTTCTCTTCGTAGCCCTGGCTGTCCTGGAACTCACTGTGTTCCAGGCTGGCCTGGAACTTAGATCTGCCCTTATTGTGCCTCCACCTCAGGGCTTTCATTTCCATCTTCATGGTAATTGTTACTTTCTTAGAGGGGTGATTAGAAATGTCTCTAAAGCTGCCTGTGATCTTTCAGGAGACGGACTAGAACTGTCCCACCTCACGAAGCCACAGGCACTGGATCCTTGATAAACATGAGTTGAGTGAAAGAATAAGTGTATAAACAGATGGACAAAGAAACTCACAGCAGTAACTATGGCTGTGGTCTGGGCTCTGCGTGACCCTCAGGGTCTGTGTGGTAGACAGAGGTTTACCTGAGAGGGCAAACTGTAGGAGGTCAGGATGTCTTCAGACACTGGGGTACACTCTCAGGCACAGTGGGACCACAGACACTCTTCCTGCTTCCCAGGAGCGAGGTGAAGAGTGTTGCTCTGCCTCCATGTGCTTCCCCCACTGTAGGTCAATCACGTATGGACTGAAACCTCCAAACCACGAGCTAAGAACTTTCTCCTTTAGAGCTGATTATCTCAGGTGCTTGTTGCACTGGGTGTACTGGCTAGTTTATGTCAACCCGATGCATGCTTTAGTCACCGGGAGAAGGAACCTCAACGGAGAAAATGCCTCCATGAGATCTGGCTGCAGGCAAGCCTGCAGAGCATTGTCTCAATTAGGGACTGATGTGGGAGGGCCCAGCCTACTGGGGGTGATACCATCCCAGGCTGTGGTCCTGGGTTCTGTAAAAAAAGCAGGCTAAGGGCTAGAGAGATGATTCAGGTTAAGAGCGCTTCTGCTGGCTGCTCTTCCAGAGGTCCTGAGTTCAATTCCCAGCAACCACATCGTGGTTCACAACCATCTATAATGAGATCTGGTGCCCTCTTCTGGCATGCAGGTGTACATGCAGGCAGAACACTCTATACATAATAAATAAATACATCTTAAACAAATAAAATAAAAAGGCAGGCTGAGCAGGCAGAGGGTAAAATCCAGTAAGCGGCACCCTTCACATCCTCTGCATCAGCCGCTGCTTCCAGGGTCCCGCCCAGGTTAGTTCTTGCCTCGGTTTCCTTCAGTGAATAGTGATTAAAGTACGTAAACTAAACAAACCCTTTTGTCTCTGAGTGGCTTTTGGTTTTGGGGTTTTATCACAGTAATCGTAATCCTAACTAATTCAGGGGTACAGCTGACTGACACACTGCTGCGTTCCAGTCTCAGAAGAGATATAATTGCATATGGAGGTCAGAGGTCACAGATCGTTTCTTTCCTTCCACCATGTATGGGTTCCAGGGATCAAGCTCGGGCCCTCAGGCTTGGTGGGAAACACCATTACCCACTGAGCCACCTTGAGGGCCTTTCAAGGAGGTCTGTTCTGCCATGGATGTCACATCCTAAGTGCCATTTTCGATGCGCAGAACATTTAATCCACTGGCCTCAGAGTGTCAGGGCTTAACCCTGGCAGGGCCCTAGTTGGGCAAAGCTGCTAATAAAACCCCTTAACTAGTAGTCTCAGCGAAACAAAGACAGAAGGCTTAATACAGTCCTAAAAATAAATGAAATTACCTATGTGTAAAGTAAGAAAAAACATTGTGTCACTGGCTCACGTGACTCCTGACTTCCCGAAGCCGACCCCCCTGTAAAGGGCTGTGAGCGGAGAAGCAGCCATGGGGTGGCCACAGAGCTCACCGCACCTGCGCAAAGTACAGCTTCAGCTTCCGGCCGTGGAACTCGCTCTCGTGGAGCTCTATCCGTGCTCTCGCCGCGGCCTCCGGCTTGCTGAAGTTGATCCTCACTCTGCGAAAGCTCTTGAACAACTGGAATGTGACCTGCTCGTCATAGAAGGTGAACAGAGCTTCGAACCTCTCCTGCAGGGCAGAGAGCAGGAGGGAAGAGCAAAACATTCCTATTAACGGGGAAGCCTGCTGAAGAGAAGCAGCCGAGCGAAACTCCCCGTGTAACATGCTACTTCTCCAAAAAGAGCCCCCTTTCTCACAGGTGTTCAGAGTAGACACCCTGTGACCACCTGTTCACATCTGCAATTTGCACTGACTTAAAATGGCCACCTTTGGTAGATACTGCAGGTCAAAGGTTATAAAACAAATACCATATAAAACAGCCCACACATGGCTACACACAGAACAGGAGCATTCTGCTGTCAAGTCACCAACGTACCCAGATGTGCTGTTCCCCTGTCAAAGAAATGCCTCTGGCATGCGGGACTGACCCTTTCCCTGCTTTCTTCATAGTTCTAGGCATTTGTTTGCGTGCCCAAGTCCGACGTCTAGGCTTCTTCCACCTCTAAGAACAACGCTGCCCTTGAAATGTGCACACAGCATAACACAGAGAAGTCACCTTCTTCCTTTTGTTTATTTTTATTTTTAAAGACTGGGTCTCTTGCAGTCCAGGTAGTCCTGGGTTCTATAAGAAATCGGGCCAAGCAAGCCATGGGGAGCAAGCCAGTAAGCAGCACCCCTTCATGGCCTCTGTCTCAGCTCCTGCCTCCAGGTTCCTGCCCTGTGTGAGTTCCTGTGCTGGCTTCCTTCAGTGATGTGGAAGTGTAAACCAAACACACCCTTTTCTTCCCAAGTTGCTGTGGTCATGGTGTATTATCACAGGATTAGTAACCCAAGACACTGGAACACACACGTGTGGGGACACGTACACGTGTACACACACACACACACACACCACACCTGAGATAGGGATATCCCTCAAATGGCTGGCTTGCTTATTTATTTATTTATTTATTTATTTATTTTCCCCTCAAATGGTTTTAAAAATGAAGACCAGGGCTGAAGATACAGCTTGGTGACTGAGAGCATTTGCTGCTCTTGCAGAGGATTCAGGTTCATTTTTCAGCACCCACAGCAGGTGGCTCACAACCATCTTCAACTCCTGTTCCAAGGGATCCATTACCCTAATCTAGTTTCTTTGGGATCCACTCACATAACCACATAAATAAAAACCTTAAATAAATAAATAAATAAATAAGAACAACAACAAAAAAAACCCAACAAAACAAACGAGAACTCAATCTGCTGGTGAGTCAAAATTTTCTCAGGCTATATATGAAGAAAAAAAAAAAAAAGAAATAGATTTACGATTTACTGGTGTGAACTTTCTCCCGTGATTCTTTTTTAAACTTAAAAGTGTGTATTTATCGTTAACTTTCACCTTTCTGTGGGTTTCCAGGGAGGCTATCGGCTGCTGTCACTATGTAGCAAGAGCCTTTTCCCAGTGAGCCTTCTCACTGCCCACAGAGAGCTCTTCTGATTGAAATCTTAAGATAAAGTGCTCCTACGATCCTCTCAGATCGAAAATGCTTATGTAGTAAGTGGCACGTATACACAGGGCTGTGTCTGCAAAGAAGCAACACACTCCCCGGTATGTTAGCCTGCCTCTAGGCGATCTACAACACGGAATACAAGGCAAACAGTTTTATACTGCATTACTTAAAAAGGTCGAAGATCTGTAAATATTCAGTACAGAAACAACCCCTCCCCCCAACAGCCTCTCTCTTCCTAGCCTTGGCTTGTCTACAACTCACTCTGTAGATCAGGCTGGCCTCAAACTCACAGAGATCCACCTGCCTCTGCCTCCCATGTGTTGGGATTAAATATGTACATGCCCAATGCAAGATACAATTTTTGTTTTGTTTTGTTTTTTGAGACAAGGTTTCTCTGTGTAGCCCTGGCTGTCCTGCCACTCACTCTGTGGGCCAGGATAGCCTTGAACTCATGAGATCTATCTGCCTGCCTCTGCCTCCCGAGTGCTGGGACTAAAGGCGTGCTGTGCCACCAGTGCCTGGCAGGATACGACTTTTTAACAGAATAACTGCTCAAACAGTTCAGCGACTGTTTGAACTTGGGGGGCCACATCCACTGATAGATACAAAGGGCTCGGTTAGCTATGTGCTTTCTTCCATAACGAATAAACTGTCTCTAATATGATGGCCAGAGGTCTTAAACAGAAGAGAAAGCAGGACTGATGACTGTAAGTATCTGAACGGTGGCTGAACTGGACAAAGCTTTACACAGCGTTTGTAAAATAAGGCCTCCTACAGAGAAGCCCCCTGGGGCTGACCATGTCCTCCTGGCCCCTGCCGCACAGGTGCTCATCTCCAGGCGGGAGCTGGAGCCCCCCAACGCACGCATTAACCCAGTATGGCTTCCACTGCTTCCCTCCAGAAGGGCAGGGTGCTTTGCAGGAAGGCCCGGCACCCACTCCCAGCCGAGTGTTCTTGCCTTGGGCCCTCACAGCCTGTGCACCAATCATACAGAAAGCCTGTGGTTCTCTCTCCTGCCTTCACTGCCCTCATCAGGCTCCTTAGTGGGTCTGGTTTCCTCTGGCTAAAGCTTCCTTCCTTTTCTTTAAAATTCTAATTCTCACAGCCCCTCCCCAATGCTACATGTCCCTATGAGAGACGCACTGAACCTGGCTGTGAACTTGTCTCCTTTGATACCACAACGGACTTCCGATGCTTCGGGAAGGACTGATGCCCCCACCACAGAACTGAGACTCAGAAACTGCATAAATTCCCAGTGCTCAGGAGGCTGAGGAGGACTGCCCAGATGCCAGCCTGGACCACAGAGTGTGACTAGGTCTCAAAGAAAGAAAGAAAAGGTATGTAGGCTTTTATGATGTCAAGATGGGAACACACACACACACACTCCAAGTAAATAATAAGTAATTTTAAAAAGATAATCTAGTTTTCCTTTCAACTCAATATAAGGAAATGCTAATAATGAGATAATATTAGTTCTAATGGCCTAATGCAATAAGTCCCAGGAAAAAGCTGAATTCCTTTAGTGAGTGCACAAGGAGGAAGAAGGCACCCAAGAAAATCATGCACTTGGAGGTTGGGTGGTGACAGATCCCTAGGACTCGCCCCAGCATTTAAGAGTTAGAGCTGGGAGGCTCACTGAAGTTCCAGGCCAGCCTGGGCCACACAGCCAATCCCAGGCCAGCCTGGGCCACACAGCCAATCCCAGGCCAACCTGGGCCACATAGCCAATCCCAGGCCAGCCTGAGCCATACATCCAATTACAGTCTCCAAAACTCAATGAATAAACTAGGAAGCACATTTATCGAGCCTTGACTCAGAGCTCCGGAAAAGCCAATGCCCCTCCAGCGCAGTGGGAGGACTGGCTCGGAGGCCTCTCACTGGTAGACGGGGACCCTCCTAAGACACAGAGAAGGGTCCAGTGTGGCACACACTCTGTGTATTCCCTATCACCGGCCCAGGGACCAAAGCTATCTATGCTTCCCACGGTGTGAGCACGGGAACAGGGTGCCTGCCTACCTTCTGTTCCGGCACCTCAAACACCGCTTCGTGGACACTGCAAGCGAAAAGCGAAGTGGGCAGATCGCTTAGGTCCATCATCTCTTCCAAATCGTCTTCATTTTCCCCGAAGACCATCTCTTCCTCCTCCTCCTGGTCGCTGCTACAGATGTCTGACTGGCTGTCATTCCAAGATTTCACGCTGTCTCGGAGCATCTTCTCTGTGGGTAAAGTTCTAGGATGTCTGCCAGACACTTACTGCTTAAAGTAAAGAAAGAAAAGAAAAAATGTGAAGGCTTTGTAATGTCCCAGTCAATCTATTTCTCAAGACAGCAATTCATCAAGCAAAACGACTTTATCTAGGAAAGATCAATCAGCATTTAAGTTAGCGCCAGTTCTCTTAAGCGAATTTCCCATCCACAAATCTGATTTGCTTAGCAGATTTTATGGGGCGATGAAACATGGAGAAGCGAAAAAAGCAAGCACTTTCTAGTGAAAGTGGGATGAAAAGGATAACATGACGCGCTCATGTCAATATGTACTTGAGTTTACAAGCAGAGAGACGGAAGGTGGGAGCCAGAGCGGCCTTCACATATTTGTTTTGGGTTTTAGGTGGAAAACACTGGAAGTAGCCCAGCAGAATCACACCCACACGATCTGCTCGCCATCTGCACCCTGAAACGCTGCCTGTGATCTGCCTTCCTAGCCAGCCTGGGTTTTTTTCTGAGCAGATTCATAAGTCATCAAGTTGCTTAGGTCCCAGAGTTCCCTTTAAAAGACGTTCACGAACACGCAATGCAAGTGCGTACACAGCACACAACCTAAGGAGGCAGTCCAGAGGACAAACTTCTGGACTTTCAGACACTGCCCCCCTGTAGAGTGCCGGGACACAACCTGTCCCTGTCTGGCTCTTCATGGAGCCACCACTCATCATAGGGTCCCTTTGGACACAACATATTTCAAGAAGGTGACATGGAGCTGAGGAGACCCCACGAGTGAAAGAGACACTGGGTGACCCTGATTATGGCTGCACTTGTGAGTTCTCCTTTCATGTGCAAGGACACAAGACTCTGCAGAAACACTGCTTACACAGGATCACTTCCTTCTCCTTATGAACCATGGGACAAAAATAGTGGAGTTTCCTATTATTCTATAGCACTCGAGACAATCTTAAAAAAAAAAAAAAAAAAAAAAGCATCTATACTTGTTTCTGTCAATATCGGGGCAGCTACTGCCAGGCACTGGGGGACACAGGAGCACACAGCTCTCCTCCAGGGCCAGCAGTCACATGTCCCCGTATGGCCTCATCCTACTGTCTGCTACGCTATCCACTTCACCTGCTCTCTTCCTTGGCACGTGGAGCTATTCATGTTGGGATCTCCACCATCTGTCTGCCTCCATCCACCTGCTTCTCCGCTTTCTCTCCTACCGGCTTCCGGAAGAGAGTGGGCTCGTTCACCCAGCACATTTCCTCCACTCCGCTCACCCCGGGGTGGTCTCGCCAGGCAGCTGCCATTCTCTCTTGGGTTCATCTCCCTCACTACGGACAGCAAAGGCTTCCCAAGCACCAGGGCCCACCTTCTGCAGACATCCTTGATGCCCCTTCCTTCACTCCCAGCCTCTTCCCACGCCCATTTTTCTCTGTCACTCTTTACACTGGGGTCTAAGGTTTCAGCCCTGTCCCCTCTGGAGCCTTTACCTTCTAGGTTCTCAACTTGGTTTCCCGCTTCTGTGTGTCCCCAGTGAGCCAGCACCATGCTGCATTTCACACAACTGCTCCAAAGCCATAAAGGAAGGCACCGAAGCCACAGGGAAAGGAGAGCCGAAGCCACACTGCATGGGGTGGGAATTATAGATGACCATATTTTGGGATCTGGACCTTTCCCCGAATTCTACACCTAGATACTTAGCTTTGTGTCAAATATATATTTACCTGGGTAGCCCAAGGTCTGAATGGAGTCCCCCGGGAGAGTGTCTCACTGTGGCTTCACAACACTTTGCTCCCTCCTCTGTCCTAAGCTTAGATGACTGTTTAAAAATAACCTCTAGAGGGGGCTGGAGAGATGGCTCAGAGGTTAAGAGCACTGTCTACTCTTCCAGAGGTCCTGAGTTCAAATCCCAGCAGCCACATGGTGGCTCACAACTATCTATAATGAGATCTGGTGCCCTCTTCTGATGTGAAGGCATACATGCAATACACATAATAAATAAATAAAATCTAAAAACTAGCTACCAGGCTGTCCATGCCCTGCCACAGTTTCCAGCTTAGTAAGGGCTGATGAACAAAAGCAGTCAGCACTGATCTTCACGCCATGCCACCATGTCAAGAAAATGCAGTTCTGTAAGGAACTAAGAGATGAGCTCCCAAAGAGGTTGCTGAGGGTGTCAGCAGGCGGGGTGGGGTGCAGCTAGACACCAAGCATGTGCACAAAGGGAGGAGGGGAAACCTCAAAAAGCTGCTGGAGATCCTTAGTTTAGGAAGTGATGGAATCATCTAGTTTGTCCTTGTGTATGAAAACGGGGCTCTTTCTGCAGCTTGACTGTTAGTGGCATTACATGCTTTTGTTTTTCCCCTGTTTATTATTTATTCCCCTCTTGAAAGAGGTGAGAAAGTTGTGCATGGTGGCCCTTTAATTCCAGCACTAGGGAGGCAGAGGCTGGTGGATCTCCATTGAGTTCCAGCCCAGCCTGGTTACACAGGGAGCCAGTGAGTTCCAGACCAGTTCTGGGCAGGCAGGCTCCTTCAGTGGGAGGGAGAGGGAGTAAGCCAGCCCATTTTCTGCCTACATATGAGCATCACTAAAGCCCAAAACCCATCGCCTTGCTCATGCTAGGCCCATACTCTACAACTGGGCTATATATAGCCCCAACCCTGGTCTATTTTTGATAATTATTTTTGTTTCAAGGTCCTTCCTCCAATATGACAAAGAATAAAACATAAACAGAGCATAGGAAACAATCCTTAGCTTGATTTAGAATGTTATACCTTCATTTCCTGTTTTTCTATCCTCAACTTGGGGTAACTTTCTTTTGATACAACTTCAAAAAGAAATGATAAAAATGGGCTTAGGCATGGTGGCTCATGTCTCAAGTCTGAGACAGGATGATTGCCACGAGTTCAGAGTCAGCCTGGGTTACACAGGGAGTTCCAGGCCTGCCTGGGTTACAGAGTGAGATACTATCTCCAACAAAACATATCTTTACCTAGAGACACCAGACTGACTTTAAACTTTATCGTTCTCTCTCCAAACTATTAAAAAGTATAGTGCATATACTCCCAAATCAGCATGTAAGAGCAAAATTGCTTTCTTACCCAGAAGCAAAATATTCCAATTTTGTTAATTATCCTAATAATGGCCACAGTGATTTTTTTTCCTTCAAAATTATTCATTTATTGTGGCACTAAGGATTGGACCCAGGGCCTCCTACCTACTAGGCAAGTGTTCTACCACTGTCCTTTTCCCAGTCCTCTTTTTAACCCATATTTTGCCACAGAGAGACAGGGTCTCCAGCTGTTGAGCCTGGCTCTGACTAGCCCCTTTAGCCTAGGGTGTCCTTGAAGTTTTGATCCTCCTGCCTCAGCTTCCCCATTAGCTGGGATCACAGGCCTATCCCACCAAGCCCAGATCAAAGGCTTTATGATCATTAAGTAATTTTGTTCCAAGACTTCCTCGTTTGTGTCCTTAAAAAGAACAGACTGTGGAGACACACAGTCTGTGTGTGTCTTGTTCACAGAACCGTGAACAAGTCCGAGTGACCCTCAAGCATCCCCAGCAGGGGTCAGGATCTGCCTTCAGATCTCCAACACTCAACACTGGCCCCACAGACTCTGGACAGACACCTTCCCTACCTGTTTCTGGTGTCCGTGTGTGCGCTGGCACGTGGCAGGGCGTGCACGAGAGTACGAGGACAATGTTCAGGAGCTGGTTCTCTCCTCCCACCATGTGGAACTCAGGCTGTGTTAGGCCTGGCAGCAAGTGCCTTAAGCCCTTGAGCATTCTCACCAAACCTGCCTTGGTTTTGTACTTGGTTTCTCAAGTATAAAATGTAGACAATAATTATTTTTCACTCAACAAAGATGTTAGAATTAAATGCTCATACAGTAATGCTTGGCTCAGTAATTATTTTAACACAAGCATGATGTGAGTTTCCTTGTTGGTTGAAAGGACCCAAATAATATCAGAATTGTTGATAAATCATAACACAGAAGGGGAAAAAAAACACAAACCTCTGAGTGATCATAAAGGAAGAAAAACCTCTAGCATTTTGTATGACCTCAAGAAAAGCAGGGAGGGTTTGTCAGTAAACTGAGCTCACAGATATCCACTGAGCTAGTTATCTGCTAGTGTGAAAATGGATTTAAAAGAAGCCGAGAAGAGGTCACTAGGCCTTTGTATGAGCCTTACAGAATTTTGTTATAAAAAATGCATATGATATTAGCCGTAACTAGTTAGATATTAGCGATCTTGATAAAAATAATGAGGGGTTTTGGTTGTTTTAAGTCAACAGTGCCAATCCCTTCAGAACTTCCTACCATTCTAAATGCAGCCAAAATTGAAGAGAAGTATCTATGGAGGTCACGTATGGTCACCCAGCAGCTACTTAACGCTAACCTGGGTTTCGTTACAGCAACAAACAAACGACACAGGGCTGGGTCCTGGCTGGGTCCAGCACCGAGGTTCTAGTCATGACTACCGAGATTGTTGCAACCTCCACGTGTGCTGACAGGGCTTAGCACCCTCTCCAGGGCTGCCTGGCTGGCTTCTGGCAAACGGTTTCCTCATTAACGGAGTGGGAAACCTCCAAGGACCATGACCATCTGCTCTGCTGCACCAGCCTTGGGACAGAACCAACTCATCAAGGCTGAGCGCCCAGCAATTCCAGCTGACGAGGAAAAGGTGAATTCTTTCTCCTCTAGAATTTGTCAAAAAGTTCACGAAATTATCAGAAGCAAATGCGAATTTTACATAAAGTTTTGTTTGGCTGGTTTTTTGTTGGGTTGGTTTTGTTTTGTTTTTTTTTTTTGAGATAGGGTTTCCCTGTATAGCCGTGGCTGTCCTGGACTTGCTTTGTAGACAGGCTGGCCTCGAACTCACAGAGATCCGCCTGCCTCTGCCTCCTCGAGTGCTGGGATTACAGACGTGTGCCACGCGCCTGGCTTGTAAAGTTCTAATTTAGGCTAAATTTTCTAAAAGACAGGTCAGGACTGCCAACACTGGGGTTCTGAAGTCTACCATAGTTCCTCTATCTTCCACTTCTTCTCATCAATCATTTACAGGCAGAAGTCTACTTTTTTTTTTTTTTTTTTCTTAGTGAAAAAAAAAAATCAACATCATAAAGTAATGTATTTAATGTAAACTAGGTTAAAAGGTTAGATTTTGGGGATAGAGAGACGACTTAGCAGTTGGGAGTGTGTACGGCTCTTGCAGAGGACCAGAGTTCGGTTCCTAGCTCCCACCTCAGGTGGCTTCAAACTCCCTGTAACTACCGCTCCACCCAGTGTCCTCTCCTGGTCTCCACAGATACCTGTGCTCACGTGCATACAATCACACACAGCCACAATTTGAAGAAATGAATCTTTGTGAGCCACCATGTGGTTGCTGAGAACTGACCTCAGGAACTTTGGAAGAGCAGCCAGTGCTCTTAACCTCTGAGCCAACCCTCCAGCCCCTGAAATGAATCTTTGTAAAAGTTAACTTTCTGGGGCTGGAGAGATGGCTCTTGCTCTTGCAGGAGACCTGGGTTCCGTTCCCGGCACGCACACGGGGCCTCACAACCATCACTAACTCCAGGATATCCAATGCCTTCCTCAGATTTCTGAGGGCACCTGGCACGGACGTGGTGCACATACATATGAACAGACAAATCACGCATACACATAAAATAAACCTTTAAAACTTAAAAATTACATTTCTGTATTTGGGGTATTCCCAGGGCCTAAGGTCACACCAGTTTTACTGATACTCTGTAACTGCTATCATCATCATCATGGACATTCCTGCCCCGCCTACAGGCGTGAGAAAGACAAAATGAAAGCAACACGTGACAGGGCTTTGGAGAGTAACCGGTGGCATCTGTTTTCTTACATATAGCTCACCTGCCCTGAGCACAGCCATTTCACTCCTGGAATGCACCCTCAACCCAATGGCTGAAGAATATCTTTTTTTTTTCTATTTTTTATACTGGGGACCTCAAGTACGTTGGCCAAGCGATTTACCACTGAGTTACATCCTTCAAGGCAGGTGAATGGAGTTCTAAGTCATACTACTCTCCGTGCCTTTCCCCATTTGGGACCTACAATCCCCGTGACATCACGCAGCATTGCTTCTCACCTGTTAGCTTAACAAACGAGAAAGCCTTAAAACATATCATTCCAGTGGAGGTCAATGAACAAATTGCAGGAGTTGGTTTTCTCCTTCTACCACGTGGGTTCCAGGGATCCCGGAGCCAGGAACTCCAGCTGTCAGGCAGCAAGGACCTGCGAGCCATCTCACGGGACCAAATATTGGTTTTACAGTTTGATATACTGGACCAGAGGTAACGGCATAATGTTAAAATAGGATTTGTTTTTGTTTTTTAACAGGGCCTCATTATATAGCCCAGACTAGACTTGCAACTGCTGAGATTACAAACGCGTGCCACACCCAGTTCTTAAAATAACATTTTTAAGTAATCGCTAATCACAGCTTCAGACGATCAATTACTTCTCCGGCGAAACAGCAAATGAGAGACACCTACGAAAAGTTCAAGTAAATGTGTTGGACTAGATAGCTTTCAATATGGGGATGCGACTATTTTTTTTTTGGTTTTAAATCCACACTAAAACATCACTCTAAATAATTCTAGCTTGAATCTGAAACATGGACGTGAGCCGCTAGAATCTTAATCCCCAGAGATGAGGAGATTTTGCACGGAAGCTGGAACCGGGCAACCTGGAAACCGAAGGTGCGTCGGCCCCGGGAGGAGGCGGACCAGGACCAGTTTCTAGAAGGCAGGGTGACAGCTGAGCGATGATTCCTGCATCCCGGGGGAGGGGAAGGGGAGGAGAGGGGGCCCCCACCTGCTGCCACCCTTGCTTTACTGGCCACACCTTTCCTGCCCTCGGGGGCAGGTCGGGCCTGCCATCTTTCAGAAAGTCAAACGAGAAATTGCTGGTGGAGGAGGGAGGGCTTGGGGGCGAGGGGGTGTTTTGCAGAACGTCACCCCGAAGCTGCCGGGGAAGACACTGGGGACCAGGCGGCTGGTCCTCGGCAGTCTAGGGGGCTCCGGGGAGCTCTGGGCGGCTGCTGCTGTAGCTGAGGCTGCTTTAACTTCCAGGGGTCCTGGGGATCCCTCAGCCAGCGTCGCTGCAAACCTGCTCCGAGCGGCCTCGAGCGGGCCCCGCCCCGAGAAGGGGAGACTCACCTGTGCGCTCAAGGGGACGGCCCCGGGGGCAACGAGCGCGGCCGGCGGTGGACGGACCCCCACCGCCCGGAGCCACCACGCCCTCGACGGCGGCCGGGGACGCGGCCGGTGACCTGGGCCCGAGCGAGGCGGCCGGCGTCGCGCGCGCTCCCGGAGCCGCACGCCTCGCGCCCGCCCTGGGTTCCCGGCGCCCAGCGGTCGCGCTGCGCCGGCGCACAGGCAGGGGGCGGGGCTGAGAGCTGGGTGGGCGGGAGTCGCGGGTGGTGGGCGGGGCTCCGGGGGGCGGGGCGGGCTCTGCGCGCGCGCACTCGCCCGCTCCTCCTGGCTCCCTGGCGCAGGCGGCGAGGGGGTTTGGGCCGGAGTCCTAAGGCGGAGCCTTTGTGTGACCTCCCGAAAGGGACCTCGGATGACCCCTTCGGGTCTGCGGCGACCCAGAAACCTTTTTTCTCTCGGGACGCTGACGGGAGCAGCTAGCGGGGAGACGAGGAACCTTCTCAGGGCTGGTTCCTCTGAGCTTCGCCCTGGGTAACCTCCCGAGAACCCGTCAGCCGGATGTGCCCGACCGCGCCCCGCAGCCCCCGTCGCTCAGCAGAGGCGACGGCGACGTGGCCGAGCTGTGGGTGTCAGCAGGTGTGAGGGTGCACCCGCCCCACCCCTCCCTCCATTGCGCCCTGCAGATGTACAGTATTAATGATATTCGCGTTTGCCTTTCCACGCACAGTCTTGCTTGTCTCCCTTGGAGACAGTGGGACATTAATTATGTCAGGTCGACGGCAACCCCAGTGGGAGCGCGGAGGCTGGCTGACAGCGCTGCGCTATTACAATTACTGTTGCCGGGACCAGCCTGGCCGAGAATTGTCCCTTCAGCTCACAAACTGGGTGACCGGGACAGCGCTGGAGAACTTGCTTCAGCTTCCTCTAGAAGGAATCGGCTGTGCCAGCCCGGTGGCTCAGCGCTGACCGTGCTTGCTCCTTCCAGCCCGGGCCCCACGTGGTGGAAGGAGAGAACCAGCTCCTGCAGGTGTTCCTCTGACCTCCGTACAACTGCCCTTCCAAGTAATAAACAAACAAACAAAATCAGCTCTCATCACTCAAGACCCTTCGTAGGGCAAATGAAACGGGAAGTCAAAGTCAAGCACGCAGTGTTGTCACTCAGCGAGTGTCACAGGCACAACACGCAATAACATTCGTAGCATCCTTCTCGTCCGAGTTAAGTTTAAGGAGGACTCGTGGCTCCTGCAGTGTCCCATCGAGGTCACAGAGTTGTATTCCTCTTGCTTTAGGTAGTTTCTGCAGCTTCCTGCCCTGGGGCTCCTGATCAAACTTCAGTTAACAGGTTAAGTTCTTCACTTTTCCTCCAAAGCATGCTTATAGAGAGCAGCTTCTATGTTCAGAGTCACACTAGTCATTATTCCTCCTCTGGAGGCCTCTTAACAGCAGTTTCTTTTTTTTTTTTAATTAATTTATTTTATTTTATGTGTGTTAGTGTGAAGGTGTCAGATCCCTTGGAATTGGTGGTATAGACAGTTGTGAGCTGCTATGTGGGTGCTGAGAATTGAACCTGGGTCCTTTGGAAGAGCAGACAGTGCTCTTAACCACTGAGCCATCTCTCCAGCCCCCAGCAGCAATTTCTGAGATGGTTCAGTTGGTAGCATATCGGGTTCAGTGAGAGACCATATCTCTTTGATTTTATTTTATGTGCATTAGTGTGAAGGTGTCCAGATCCCTTGGGATTAGAGTTACAAACATTGTGAGTTGCCATGTGGGTGCTGGGAATTGAACCCAGGTCCTTTGGAAGAGCAGACAGTGCTCTTAACCACTGAGCCATCTCCCCAGCCCCCTGAGAGACCATATCTCAAAGAAAGTAATAAATAAATAAATGGTGGAATAGTTGAGGAAAACACTCAGGATCAATTTTTGGCCTCCACACTTAGCTGTGTGTGTGTGTGTGTGTGTGTGTGTGTAAACACACAGACATGTGTATATCACACACACGCACAATGGCGTTTTAGGCCAACATGGCCGGGAACTGCTGCATTCTCTACCCCTGCTTATATAGGCGCTTAGGAAGGGCTGTGAGCCATTCTAAGTTAAAATCCTGGGTCAACCTTGCATACCTGTTTCCCCCGGTCATCAAGGCCCTGTGCTGGGTGGGGGCCGAGCTTAAGGGCCAGTTAGTTCAAGGCGTTTACCAAGAGAGGAGACAGTGGTTGTGATATATTACCCGTACCAGTGATGTGCTGGCAATTAGAGCGGGGAAGGTACAAGTCCACCGCAGAGGCGGGAAAGGCTCTGCAGGTCAGAATGTATCTGTCTGGGGAGGGCTCTTGTAGGCAGCGCTGACGGGAAGGGCATTGCCTATATGTAGGCAGATAGGGTTGGTCTTCCCCGTAAGAATTTAACAAGTACTTTTGGCCGTTTCCTCTTCTCCTCCCCTCAATCCTCTCCCCTCACCTCTCTGCGTGTGATTTAACAAAAGGAGCATGTTGGATGACCTAACAGAAAAGGTCAAGGCTTCAGGAATGGCTGGCCCCAGGGGCTCAAGCCTTGCCTTCGGTCCTTAGCCTTTTCCGTCCCTCTCTTAACCGTTTTCTTCAACCCTGTTGTCAGCAAAAGTCTCATCCTGTATCTCATAGGTCAGCTTCTGTTGCATCATCAAGTCACTCTCTAGAAAGGGGGCATGGGATATTCCGACGTTGTAGACCTGGGTCACCTGTTCGATCTCAGGCATGAGAAGTGGGAGCGAGAGTGGAGGTTTCCTGGGCTAGGATTCCTTGCTGCTTCCTCTGTCGTTGCAGTTCCTGATTTGCTCTGCGGAGGTCGACCTGCCTGCACTGCTACCATGAGTCCATGGGGAGGGCAGGGCTGAGAAAGACAAGCAAGGGTACCGTTCTCCTGTCCCCTCCTCTCGAGGCTGAAGGTGCCCTCTGTGCGTTCCAAAGCTGCGGCTAAGTTGCCCACTTCACATTAATGCACTGTGTTTCCTTTCTCATTACTGGAACAGAATACCCGACAGAGGCGACTTAAGGGAAAAAGGGTTTGCTTGGGTCACAGAGAGTCCAGCCCATGACAGCAAGAAGGCATGGCAGAGTTCCTGGTGGCCTGAACTGCAGCTGGCACTCCTCACGTCTGGGAAGACCAGGAAGAACAGTGTGGGCTGACTTTCTCCTTTTTGTTGAGTCTGGGTCCCAGTTTGGTACAGCTCAAATCCAAGCTGGGGCTTCCCTCTTTGTTAAACTCTGGGAATGTCCTCCCAGACCTGCCAGGGCAGTGTCTCCTAGGTTATTCCAAGTCACGTGGACGATGAAGACTATCCATCATGCCTGTCCTGGCTTGGTAAATCCTCCGTTCTCTACCCTGGAGGTGACAGGAGGTTTGTTCTGTTGCCAGCCTAATGTCCCACCGTTCCTGCTCATTTCCCGTTACCCTGTCCCACTTGTGTATGTCACCTTCTAAGGTTTCCTTCCCCTGGGTCAGAGAAACTACCTTCTATTCCCAAAAACTGAACAGAGAGCTGGCAAAGTTGATTTAAAGTATTAGTTGCTTTTCCTATCACCCATTCCAGCTCACGAATAATGACAGAGACTATTAGATTTATTAAAAGCCTTAAAAGCAGTACAGTTGAGCAGATATTGATCTGCTCTAAGCCGCCTGTACTAGTCTGGCCACTTCCCAGCCACATGCCCCGCGTTGCTTGTCAGCTTAGTCTCACCTTGGCTGCTTCTGCTCTTATCTGTCCTCATGGCCATCTTCTCTCTCCTTTGCTTCACTTTCTTCCTTATGGTCCCTACCTGGGACCCCTGACTGGGATCGGATCGGAAGGGACTGGGAGGTCCTACCTCCCGTCCTCTCTTCCCAGCTATAGGCTCAGCTCTTTATTGACCAATCAGAAATGATGGAGAACATTTTTTTTTACACAACATTGAGGCAGGAGATTCTGCACAGAGATGACAATGCCTACGGCCAACTGCCACCAGATCTCTAGGCACCAGAACCAGCATCTGAATCTTGTGCACTAAACACAGTTCACAAGACCAACCCTTTTAGTCCAATGAGAGCTCTTTCTCTTCGGGCTACTGCTTTCTCACAGGAGAACAGGCAATTTGGATCAGACGTGACTACAGCTTAGACAAGAGCCATAAAGGTGGCTATGGGGAGAAATGGCAGGATTGTGGCTATACTCCAAAGGCAAAGCTAACAATACTCACTCACGGGAGACACGGAAATTATGATTAGAAAGGAATGGAGGGTGGAGGTGGGTTGGACCTCTGGAGGTGAGCGGAGGCAGGAGTGCTGTCATTTGAACTCGGAAACAGCTGAGACAGCCCAGAGAGAGTGGGCAGAATAAAACACAAAGGTCAAAAGTCAAAAGACAGACGTCAGTCCTGTACACCTGCCTTCACATCAAAGGAAGAGTTGCTGCCTTTATTGTGAATGAGACTAAGATCAAGAGATTGAGAGAAGAGGAACGGAATCTTCCACATCCCTTCTCTTCCCCATTGTGTCTGGCCAGGTGATTGGGCATTTCGTGTAACGAATGCTTGTTATGAATGAGCTTGGCACAGACTCCCATTTCCGAGGCATCTTTCCTCATCTCGTCTCCGTGGTTTGTGTTACAGGCAGAGAGAAAATGATCACCCAATCCACTGAAACTGGGACTAAGGTTAGTAAGCGCTTCCTGTCCCACAAAACTCAAGGAGAGCCTGTTAGTTGATGCCCTGGGTCTTCAGTGGCACAGCTCCTGCAGGAAAGTTTCCAGACATGCGATCTCATTTACGATTTTCTCCTCTGGCGTGCACAACATACCGAAAGCAGCTTTGATGGGTCTTCTGGGAGAACATAAAGGCCTGTGGCTGTTTCCAAAGATCGTTGGCCACTTTGTCAACTAAGTAGACACCTAACCTGTGACCTAGAAATCCCGCTCCTGGGCATATACTGAAGAAAAATGTCCAGCACCTGCCCCCATCCCTGTAAAAAGAACACAGGGTAGAGAGATGGCTCAGTGAATAAAGTACTTATTGCCTATGTGTGAGGATCGGTGTTCAGATCCTTAGCATGCATGTAATTCCAGCACTCTGAAGACTGAGACAGAAGATCTATGGCTGGCAAGAGCAGCCATAGGTGAACTCTGGGTTCAACTGGGACACGATGAAGATGGAGCTCCTGAAAGGAGCCTGTTTCCCTGGTAACACACCCGATATCTGCTTCTCCTGGAGAATCAGTTATTTACCCACCAGAAGGCACAATGTGATTCAGAGATTTAAAAAACATATATTTATTTTGGTGTACGTGTGTGTTCATCCCATAATATGCAGCTGTGTGAAGAGCATGGGTTTACTTTCAGGAGTTCACGCTTCCCACACTGTGGGACCTGGGAATTGAACTCAGGTTTTCAGGATTGGCGGCAAGCAACTTTATCCACTGAGTTTATATCACCCGCCCTGTGATCTGGTAGTTTTGTTTTTTTTTTTCTTTTCTTTTCTTTTTTTTTCCTTTTTGAGACAAGGTTTCTCTGTGTAGTCCTAGATGTTCTGGAACTCACTCTATAAACCAGGCTGGCCTCAAACTTAGAGATCTATCTGCCTCTGCCTTCCAAGTGCTGGTATTAAAGATATGTGCCATCACCATCCAGCAATCCGGTAGTTTCTTAAAGGCATCACTTTCAGGACTGGTTGGGAGATGAGTCTTGTAGGCTGGGGATATTTTAAATGTTCTCATTGTAAAAAATGAACTTGGCCTTTATAGCTAATTTGAAAGTGAATGATAATAAGAAAACTAAAATCAGCTATAACCCAGAGCTAGCCATCCTTGGTATATTTTGGTATATTTCCTTCTTACAATTAGATTTTCTGTTGGGATCATTCAATTTAGACCTCCCATCTATTTGCTTAATGCCAGTAAGTATTTCCTTGTGTTTCAAAAAATTATCTTAAAATGTTTTTAAATGATGATCTAAAACTTCGCCTCTGCAATTATTTAGCTAATTGGTAGAGTCAAGATTTCTTGCCAACTTGCCCTTGTACAATTAACCATTCAATGAATGCCTTGTACGTAGGTACATTATTGCATCCATGTTGGTCTGAGTTCCAGAAGAGGGCAGCAGGCCAAAGAGCGTGAACACGCACAAACTTCTTAGGAAATGACAGACCCACTGTAGGAGGCTTCCAGGGCTCAGCCCTCCCACGTCCTCCATGAGTACCTCACCACATCCCTCACAGCTGCCCGTGAGGTACTGGAGGCTTTCCTGTTCCTGTTCTACGGAGGAAAGAAAACAACAGCAGCAACGCGATGTGGCGGTTTGGATAGGTGTGGCCCCTAGAGACTCGCTGTTTGAATGCTGGGCCCATAGGGCGTGGCATTATCAGGAGGTGTGGCTTATTGGAGGAGGTGTGGCCTTGTTAGAGGAAGTGTATCACTGTGGAGGCAGGGCTTTAAGGTCATATACAGGCTCTAGCTCTGCCCAGTGTGGAATTTCAGTCTCCTCCTGGGTGCCTTCGGATCGAGATGAACAGCTCTTGGCTCCTCCAGCACCATGTCTGCCTGCAGGCTGCCATGCTTCCTGCCGTGTGCCGGGGTACACTGTGTGAGGGCTGTCTCTGATTTCATTATAGATGGTTGTGAGCCAGCATGTGGTTGCTGGGAATTGAACTCAGGACCTCTGGAAGAACAAGCAGTGCTCTTGACCTCTGAGCCATCTCTCCAGCCCCGGTATTGTTCTTATGGAGCAGCACTGGCTCCATATTGTAAACACTCTTCCTCCCTCACCTGTTCACTTCCTTAAGAAAGATCTTTACCAGCTGAGCCACCTCGCTGGACAGGAACTCCTGCATACTGCCCACCCCTCCTCCCCTTAAGCGAGTCTCATGTATTTCGGGGCTGTCCTGGAACTTGCCATTTAGCTATAGATAACCCTGAACTCCCGATCCTCCTGCCTCCACCTCCCTAGCGCCAAGGATTACAAGGGTAGCCCACCCTATTTTAGTTTATGTGGTGCTAAGGGCCAAACCAAAAAGCTTAGTGCTGGGTGAACACTCTATCAACTGGGCCCTCTGCGAGAGCAAACCATCTGAGCCATCTCTCCAAGCACCGGCCTTACAACCCGGATGTTCTGATAGAACACACTTAGTAACTTTTTGGGAGTGTAGTAAGACATGGCTCCCCAGCTTCCTGAGTGGCCCCCTTGGGGGCGGGACAGCAGGTGTGGCTGGCACAGTAACATTGTAAGGTCAGCACAGGGGATACCAGCCCAGCCCTATTTCTGGTGCCTTTGGGTTACAATCAGAAACGCTTGAGAAGAGTTAAACAAGGACTTTGTGATTTTTCTTTTGGGAGGAAGGTGTGAACTTTAGTTCTAGAGAACAGCACTGAGGCTTCTTTTCCACCTTAGGTTCCCTGGAGAAGGCAGGGCGCTGTTCTCAGGGGCCTCAGCTCATCCACAGCTGTGGCCATCACAGAACAGCCTGCTCTAGGAATGAGCACCTTGTGCCTTCACAGTGAGAAGGATGCGGCTCCGTCTCTTGGCCTGCACTTTATATTTATCTGCTGATGTTCCGCTTGTTGTGTTTCAAGATGTAATAAACCCACAGCAAAACCCAGGCTGGTGTACCAGACACACTTTGCCCAGATAAAGCTGAGTGTGTTCTACATGAAAACTGATGATGATGAATGGAACGTGGGAATTGTAATCTGACAGATGTATCCCCCTAGGTCCATGATATTTGGTATTTGGATACTTGGTCCCCAGCTGGGTGTGGTTTGGAGAGGCTCTGGAACCTTCAGGAGATGGAGGCTTGCTGAAGAAGGGCTTTGTAACTTTTTCCCACTTCCTGTTTGTTCTTTCTTAGGTGACAACTCGGCTCCCTGCTCCCGATGCCACGCCTCCTCACCACCATGGGTGCTTACCCCTCTGGAGCCATAAACCAAACTAAACTTCCCACATACATTGCTTTTGGCCCCGGTGTTTTATCACAGTAACAGGGAGTAACTCATACAGGGCACGGCTCAGAGGGAGAACATTTTGGGGCTATCGAGATGGCTTAGCAGGTAAGGGCACCCACTGCCAAGCCTAAAGACCCAAGCTCGATGCCGGGAGCCCACATGGTAGAAAGAGAAGAGTGACCCCCCCTCCCCAAGTCCTCTGAATTCCCCATGTAAGGCAAGCCTATGTTCACAGGCACCCACGTGAACAAAAAAAAAGTTCTTTGGCCACACTAGCCATTTTTTAGAGTGCTCAGCACCCACGTGTGGAAGGCCAGGCAGAAACGACATTGGATATTCTACCAGACTGAATATTAGCCGGACACAGGACTCAAACTCCACAGGTATTGCCTAGGTTTTGAATTAAATACCACTTTATGTTATCTGCACACAGTGTACACATTTTTTTTTCTGTAAAATAACACATGCTGTATTAGTTTTGATGTTAACAAAATATAAGCATCTACATAGACTATAGCGTGAGTTTGTTTACACGGTGGCGGTGGCTTCTGTGTCAGTTAGGGTTGGGCCACTTCTGAAATATGCAAGACTGCAGGATGGGTAGGGCAGAGTCCTCCTCCAATGGTCAAGCTGGCGGGGTCCATGGCAGAGGCAACCTCAGATCCCAGGCTCCCCTCCCGACCAGCACTCGGTTCCACGCCGATTCCCCAACCCTTGGTGCTGAAAGTGGGGGTGTCATCAGCCTGTAGTGTGGGGCCAGGGCTCCCCCTTTGAAAGCAGCAGGCCACAAGAACATTTGTTTTAATGTCTAATCAGGGACCAGGAGCCCAACCCAAAGAACAGAGTGGGAGCGAGGGGTGAGAGGACAAATGATGTTTGCTGACGCTGTGGATGACCCTGCTGGAGATGCTTTGTGGCTGGGAGAGGGGCAGCAGTGTGGCTTTAAATAGTGCCAGGGGAGTTGAGATGGAAACCAGACACAGAAGTGCATGCCCAGAATCCTAGCACTCCGGAGGCCAAGGCAGAAGGATTGAGATTTCAAGGCTGGCCTGGGCTGCATACCGAATGCCTGTCCTCAGGGTGAGGGTGGGAAAGGGTAGGAAGTTTGTTTTTCTCCCTTCCCTGTTTTAACATCAGGGTGGTCCTGCTGGCAGTTGGCGATCCAGTGACACTTGGGGCAAAGTGGGGAGTCAAAGATATGGTGGAAACTCTAGTCTCCCACTGCCCTGCTGCCTCTCGAGAGCTCAAAGGCCTTTCTGCTCATCTCTCATAGCTCTGCTCATAAGATGGCAGTCACTGTCCCCAACCTGAAAGCCATGGAGCTGCCCAGGCCCCTGGAAGCAGTTTTTGGGTGGCACTGTCAGTGCACCCATACCTCTGGCTGGCCAGGGCTAAGCAGCCCACAGGAGGAGGGCAGGGGTGGTGGGAGGCTGGACACACACACACCATGCCAAAAAGATGGGTACCCTCTTAGATCGGCCACACCTGATATCTCTGCTCATGTCTTCACCTAATTCTTTGTTCTTAGGCCCTGGAGCCTGACCCTGAAGGTGACATTTGACTCCCTCTTTCTCCCCTGCCACAGAACAGGGCTCTGTGGCTCCCATGTCCCCTGGGATACACGCCTCTGCTGGCTATACAGGAATCTTTAGGCATCTAATCTTGTTTTGAGAAAGGGTCTCACGTGGCAGTCCAGGTCAGCCTAGAACTTGTGGCAATGCAGGCAGTGGTTTCCCAAGTGCTGGGATCACAGGTGTGAGCCACTATGCTTGACTTCCGTTGCTTGTCTTTTGAAGCCCATCTCATCACTTTTCTGGCTCCCCTGCTGACTCTGGCTCTAATCTCTGGCTTTGCAATGCTACCCCTTTCCTTGGGGGCGGGGTATGATCTCCCACTCTAATCTTAGTTGTATTTGCCACTACACACGAAGGCATGCAAATCGCCTCCAACTTCAACACCCTTTGAGTTCAGGGCCCAGCCTCATGAGGGCCACGGACTCTATGCTTCTCTGTGGCACAGCCCGCCTTACCCAAGATTCCTGGTGTGTGTTTTTCCAGCTGCAGGACTGGAGGGCAGAAGTAGGTGTGATGCCTGTAGCTCTGTGTGCCAAACATGTGGCAAAAACTCCCTTAGGACCTAGGAAGACCGTCTAGGCCCTAGCGTCATTGGGCTGAGTTGAAAGGGCCCTCTCTCTGCCGCCATGTCAGTCTCAGGCTAGTAAGATACAATACAGACGTGGTCAAGACGAAAATACGGAAGCGGTTACAGGCTCCGCAGCAGATGGCGGAGTTCTGGAGTTGGAGCACTGTTTGGGTGTGAGGAACCATGCCCCGGATGGTCTATCAACACTGACCTATTAACACTGTTACCTTAGGTGTTCACTGGGTAGGGACTGCCACAGGTCCTATGGGGCTATCCAGCTTGTCTACGGAACCCAGAGCAGGGTAAGAAAAGGGAGGTTTGAGCCTTCTGGCGGGGTGTGTGGCCCCTTGGGGTTTAGCGGCCCGTGAGGAGGCTTCAGAGGGAGGATACCCTCCGGGGCTCAGATCCCCTGTGATTCCCGCTGATAATGCGCTGTTGGGTCCCACCCCAGGCCCGCTGATCCAGATCGCTACAGTTGGAGTAAGAAACCTATATTTTAAACCAACTCCTATGGGGTTCTGATGCCCATCAGAGCCTGCAGGCCTTTGCCTGCCACTCCCAAATGTGCATACTGGTCCAGAAGTGAAGCTAGTCACAGAACAGACAGGAAGAAAGCTGCAGACCTGTGTGTGGAAATGCCTGCTCTGCCTGGACCAGGCTGAGAAACAGCAGCTGGAGCTTAGCCAGTGGGTCTGAAAGGAGAGGATGGGGGGGGGGGGGGGGGAGGACGATGGAAGTGGATCTGCAGGAGGGCTCCCAACTTTTCCCCAGAGCTGTGTGTACTGGGAAGAGTAGCTTGACCTACAGGGCACCTCTTCTGTAAGGCTAGACAGGAAAGTTATCTGGAACCTTTCTTACCAGCCTGAAACAGAGAGGGCTGAAGGCAGGCCCCCCCTTGTTCCTGTCCCCCACGACCTCTGTTCGCTTGCCTTCTTGGAGGGTGGAAGCAATGGAATAATATCCACAGGGCTGGAACCAAGTCAGTAATCGGAGCAGGCCCAGCAGAAACTCACCATCGGGTCTTCAGGGAAGGGCACAGATGATGGACCACCAAGCTGTGGACGACAGCTTGTTCCATTCAGGGTTTGGCCCTGCTGGGCCTGGCAAAAGGGACAGCAACATAACCAGAGCTATGGAATCGTGAGTGAACCAGGTATGCGCGATGGGCAGAGGAAGGCCAGTGTGGAGGTCTCCAGCCTTTTGCTGGATTTGCAAAGAGGGAGCAGATCCTCTGTCTTGCTTTCACTCTAAGGAATGTGTGGCAGCCTGTGAGCACTGCCTGATGCTCACTGACTGTCCAAGGAGGTGAAACGGCTTCAGGCCCCGCTGGGTTAACCTGCCACACAGCCCACCTGGGATATCCCCTCCACTATTTGAAATTTCCAAGGCCAAGGCCATTGGATAGCTTCTCTGTCCCGAGATTCTCTTGCTCAGAGTTCTCCGTTTAAAACCGGGATCCTTGGAAGGCAGTCTGGAGGGTGAGGGGTGGAATCACGGATGGCCTGTGGGCAGTTCTGTCCCCAAGGGAGGCAGATCATTCCTTCTTGGTGTGCTCCAGGACACGGTAGGGAACCCCGGGGGTGCTCCTGGAGCCGTGCTCCTCCTGCATGACGGGCAGTGTGGCTGGGGTGTAGATCTCAGAAAGGCTGTCATTGTTTTCCAAGGCCCCGTAGGAAAAAGACGTTTTGAGGTCTGGCTGGACCGTCGTCCCCTTTGCACGCATGTCCTGCATACCTGAAATGACACCCGTGTCCCCAGTCATCATATGTCGAAGGGGCACTGTGTTTTCCTCTCCTCCACCTCCCACCACGGACCAACCAGGCCATGGGCTGATCAAGTGCATTTTACTGATTCCTAGGTGCTTTAGAGTTCAGAGGAAATACGCAGATTTACACTGAGTGGCAGGGGACAGGGCAGAACACCGTGCCATGGGCGTGGTAGATGCCACTCTGCTGTTGAATTAATTCAGGAGCCAGGAGGTTTTTTTTTTTCTTTCCCTCATTGAAGAAATGGGGTGACTTTTGCATCCTGGATACCCAACAGCGACAGCAGCACTGTGAATATTGGAGGGGGCGTTTGGCCTTTGACCTCAACATTCTGTATCTATATGCAGGATGAGGTGTGAGTTCCATTATTCAGGACACACTGATGTTGGATTTAAATTTCCATTTAGGGAAGACAAAGAGCCTGGTTTTGGTTTTGTTGTTGTGCTATTGTTGTTTTTAGAAACAGGGTCTCACTGTATAACCCCGCTGACCTGGAACTCTGCACACCAGGCTGGCCTTGCCTCATTGTCTCTGCCTCCTAATTGTTGGGTTATAGCCACACATCTCCATGCCTGGCTTAGAGAACCCAATTTTCAGTTCCTATAACCTTCTTCTACAATTGCCCCAGGCAGGGGACCCTGATCACCTGGGGTGGGGGGTGGCAACTCTTCTCCTGACTGAAAGCCAAGTGTCTCCTGCGAAAGGATGATGACAGTTGGCCCCTTGCTGCCTGGCATACCCTCTTCACTGGGCTAAGGCTACACAGCTGGAGACCAACTCTGGCGGTCACGGCGTGGCTGAGGTGTCCTGATATTTACACAGCAACAGGTGCTGGTTCAAATGTTTACCCAGGCTTGTTTCATCCAGTCCTAGAGGCCCGGGGAAGGACTAGATGCAGCTGGAGGCAACAAGGCCACAGCTGCTGAGAGAGAGGCAGAGGCAGGGTGTAACACAGGGGTGTTCCAACTCCAACGCCCTCAATCTGAACTGCGGTGGTATTCGGCCTCCCTATAGACTGCACTTAATACCTAAACAACCCCAGGGCAGAGATAAACCACCACCCCTCCCTTCCTGGATGATAAGACAGGTTCCAAGAAGCGGAGTTCCCCTGCTGCACTCAGTAAAGAGCAGCTGGGACCTAGCCGCCAGAGCCTGCAGCCTTAATGCCAGCTGGGGAAGGCCTCTGCCCTCCAGGTGACACTCATTCGATGGATGCTCACTTCAAGGGCCAGCTTAAGAGTCTATGTGTGGTCTAGGCTGGGGCTGCAGCTCCATCGGCAGAGGGTTTGCCTGCTTGCACAAATCGGTGAGCTGGAAGCCCGAGCACCACGTAAAATGGGGCGGGATGGCATACTCCTGTAATCCTAGCATCTGGAAGGTACAAGCGGGAGGTTCAGAAGTTCAAGGTCATTTTCAGTCATATAGAGCGTCCACAGCCAGCCTGGGCTACACGAGATCCGGTCTATGGTTTGGGGCTCCGGCGTGTGGCAGGGAAGGTAAGGGCGTCTGCTGCTCGGGGAGAGTTGGCGTACACAGTTCACGGAGCACTGCATGGCTCTGAGTGTCCTCAGCGCCGCCAGAGGCAGGCCACCGGGCCACTAGAGTCTGATGGGTGTGGGTGTGCACTGTAGAACACGGGGAGCGAGGAGTACCAACTAGGGGTCTTAGGCTTGGGTTGGGGGACCTGACGAGGGCTCAGGAAGGCCAGGCTTTGCTTTGGATTCGACACCGTTAGGAAGCAGGGGGCCCCGTCCCTGAGGACCTTACTGATTCTGTTTGGAAGACTGGACAAGGCACAGGCTCTGGTAGGTCCGCCCGGACTGGCGTTCAAGCTGGGCTGGGACCTGAGCCTCTGCTTTTCATTTGGACATGACAGAGTGTTCCTGTCTGTAGATGCCCACCAGGATGAGCGTGGCCCTACTGCTGATGCGCGGAGAAGGGGTTTCTGTTGGGCCAGGGACAGCAGAGCCAACAGAGGCCCCACTGATCCTGAAGCCGGGGCCGCTGCGCCCATCTCGGGAGACTCTAGGGGCTGGACACATCAAGCCCCTCCAACGGTGATGGATGACATCACACTAGACAGTTGAAGGCCGGACCACAGGCCAGAGAAAGCAAGTGCCTGGAGAAGTGGCTCCATTTCAGTCAAGGGCTGAAATGCTGAAATACTGAGTGAGTGAGTGTGTGTGCGTGTGTACACGTGTGTGCCTGTGTTTGCACGTGGAGGCTGCAGGTTGATATCGAGTGTCTTCCTCAATCACTCTCTGCTTTTAGGTTTTTTTTTTTTTTTTTTTTTTTTTTTTTTTTTTTTTTTTTTGAGCCAGGGTCTTTTACTGAACTGTGAGCTCCTTGATTAGTTACACTGCCCCTGATACAAGTGCTGAAATGATGAGTGTGTGTGTGTGTGTGTGTGTGTGTGTGTGCGTGTGCGCGCACGCGCGCGCGTGTGTGTGTGTGTGTGTGTGTGTGTGTGTGTGTGTGTGTGTGCGCGCGCACGGGCACGCCCTGGTACAAGTGTACAGATGCTGCTGGGCTGGGCTTTTTATGTGATGGGCCCATACTTGCATAGGAAGCAGTTTAGACCCCATGCCATCTATCCAACCCCCAAACTTCAGAGTTTTTGAAGCAAAACATTAGCGAAGGCAAAGGTGACCAGGCCTCTACGACATCCCAGGCACGGCGCCAGAGCCCTGACACATGCAGCCCACAACCCGGAAGTGAGGAGCCCCCTTTATGTGTGAGGGTGAGAGGCCTCAGCACATCATACAGTGGGAAGGTGGCAGAGTCTGAGAATGAGCCGTGGGAACCCTGTGTCCAGTAGGCGTGTTTCAACAGCAGCAGGACAGGGTCTCCGCTCTCCAACGCCTCATTTCCTACTGGTCATGAGGTGGGAGAGCCACACCTACAAACTGGCCACGGAGTCCTGGTACCCAGGATCGGCTGATCCCTTACTTCCCGTAGAAAAAGACATCTATAGGTATGTTTGGAGAAACACGTGAATGGGAAGACACATAGTTTGTAAACACGCAGACACACGGGACGTACACATACTCGCACACACAGAGTTGACACCTCACCTATCTGGGATTCAGCTATCCAGCGCCCTCATCTATCCGGAACACAGCCGAGAAACAAGGAAGTAAGCAGAAAAGGCGTCTGAGCAGCCAGGTTCCACGGTTAACACAGTCCACGCACTCACAGCCCGGGCCCGGAACTGCCAGGAGAGACCTCAGGGCCCCCCTTAGCCACTCGGCACTCACCCACAGGTGGCTGAGGCGGGTTAATGAAAACGCAGGCATGGGGTTCTCTATGCCCACTCGGGCAGGCTGGCCCCAGCAAGCAGGGCAGATGGCAGCTTTTGGTAGAGCAGGGTAAAGCAAAACAAATGGACGAACTGGTAAGCAAAGGCAGCGGGGCCACGCGATACAGGGGCACGTCAATCAGTCCCGAGAACACACTTGGGTCATGGCATCAAAGCCTCAAACCTGGGTCATGCTGCTATGTCGACCAGGCTGGTTTCGAAATCATGGTCCTCCTGCCTCAGCATCCCAAATGCTGGGATTGCAGGTGCGTGATGCTAGGAATATTTAAAAACTGCTCTTGGCCAGGCAGTGTTTTCGGTGTGTTTTTGCTTTGCTCACAGATTATGGGACTGAAAAAATGGGTGATTATGTTGTGAATAGAAGTGGAAGAAAATGCACGGCCAGGCGGCCAGCCTCCTTGGCACACTGCACTTCTAAATAAGAAGCGTGACACGCCTTGCTCCTGATGTCAGAATGCTGAATTCTGAGGTGGCGTGAGTAGCCGGGAGCTGGCCTGCGGATGAGTCTGCACTCCCCACAGGGTTCCTTTAACACCCTGGAGGTATGAGCTCTCACTAGCCAATCCGAGAGAAGGCGCTAATCAACTACAGCCAATAGGCTTCCACTAGATAGTGGAATAAATGCAATAAAGCAGACGCTGTTCTCTGAAACCGGCTCCGAGTGGTTCATCTCCTTGTCCTGTGTAGACCCACAGGCATGGCCGTCCTGTCAGGGGGTGCCCCGGCGACGATGGCAGAGAGAGGCCCATCTTAACATACTTAAAATAGAGATTACTTTGGGCTCCGGTGGTAATGTTAACGGGCAGCCTGAAGAAGTTGTGCCAGCCAACTTAACCCAGGCTGGTCCAGTCTTAACTGTTCCACTCGTGAGGTTTTCCAGCTCACCACAAGCCCCACTCCCCCTGTCGCCTTGTATTTGGCTGACTGGTAAGTGTTCGTTCTTGCCAAGGCTGAGGCCCCCTGGGCTTGTGTTCTCAGTGTGAGCCCTCAATTCCCCGGAAAGGTACGGGGATCCGGGAGCAAGGTTACAGAGATGGAATTCATTCACGTTATCTGTCATCCTCTCTGGGGTCACGCTGCCTCTGTTTGCAGGCTCGGGGCTTGGTCCTGCTGGTTAAAACCACACTTGGTGTGAATCGAGGTTTTCTTTAGAGGACCCTGTGACAGAGCAGGGAACTGGCAAGGGGTTCTCAAGGCTGACTGAGGTGCCTCAGCCATCACCTCCTCTTTTGAAAGAAGCGATTAAAAGAAATACAAAGCAATGAAGGACAGAGCTAGATCTCACACCACAGCACAACTTTCCTGTGCCTCGCCCAGCGCTGGCTGTCTAGTTTCTAACACCAAGCAGCAGTCACTCTACGAGGGCAGCCAGCAGGGCACAGGGGCCTTATTGTTACCTGGCATGGCATCCATGGAAATATAGGGCTCGAACGGAATGGCCTTCTTCCTATTTCGGGTGATCAAGAATACGCCCAAGAAGGCGATGAGGCACCTGAAGACAGACAGGAGAGGGAAAATGAGAAATGAGGTCAGGAGCAACCATGAAAAGGGGGCCCCAGGATGGAGAGACGGCTTAGAGGTCAAGAGCACTGGCTGCTCTTCCATAGTTCAATTCCCAGCAACCACGTGGTGGCCCATGACCATCTGTAATAAAAGATTTGGTGCCCTCTTCTGGCCTGCAGTCATATAAGCAAGTGTGCTTTATACATGATAAATAAGTCTTAAAAATACATAAATAAAAGGGGGACCCAAGGGCAAGTGGCTGAGGGTGAGCTAAAGAGAAGGTTGAGACCACGGGGCCTGCAACCAGCAAGGAATAGATGTAGTAAGAGCCTTGAGGGTGGGTGTCAGGGGTGGGGCAGCCACGCATCCACAGTCCCCACCAGCTGGGTTCAGAGGGGACTGGAGTCTCTAGGGGAGATGCTTGCAGCTTGTGGCTCACGAGTTTCCCCTCAGCCAGCGTTCTCAGAAGCCGGTTACCTTTTAAAACCTTGTGTTTTTTTCAAACTAAAAAAATTCTTTAGGACTTGAAGTCAGTTGGTATGTAAGTCTAGCAAAACGAAAATGAATAAAAACGGGGAAGTCCCTGCCTCTCCTACTCGAATTCCCTCAGGAGTCAGAAAGTCTTTGACAGTTGGGGGGGGGGGGCATAGGAAGAGGGAAAAGGAGGGAGGGGGAGGGAGAGAATGTGTGTGTCAGGCTTTCTGTGTCACTCTGGCTAGCCTGGAATATATCATGTAGATCAGGCTGGTCTGAACTCACAGATTTACCTGCTCCTGCCCCACCATCCACTCCCGGTGCTGTGATTAAAGTCCTACCCGGCTTGGATTTTCTTTTCCTTCGGTTTATGGAAACAAGCAGTTTCTCAAAATCGAGGTGAGATTTGCAAGAGGTAATGCAGGACTCCCAAGAAGAAAGATGCATGGTTTGTTCATAGGAACTCGTATGTCCGCCTTCTGGGACAAGATCAAAAGATTCCTATCCCGTTAGGGCACAGTGGTTCTAGTGCTGTGACCCTGTAAGGCAGTTCCTCATGCTGTGGTGACCCCCAACCATAAAATTATTTTGTTGCTACCTCATAACTGTAATTTTGCAACTGTTAGGGACTGTAATGTGAATATCTGATATGCAGCCCCTGTAAAAGGGTCTTTCGAACCCCAAAGGGGTTGTGACCCACAGGTTCAGAACCGATGATCTAGAAGGTTCTGTGCAGCTGAAGGTGACTTTGAATCTAATCCTCTAATCCTCCTGCCTCCACCTTCTGAGTGCTGGCATTACAAGTGTGCGCCACAAGGCCCGGTTTCTGGTGGTGCTGGGGATGGAACCAGGATTTTGAGCATGCCAGGCGGGAACTCTATCAAATGAACCCAGCCCCCATCTTCCCGGAAGGACCTCTGGCCCTCTTCTCTTACGTCCCACCATCCCCAGGGTCTCTACTGCTTGGCTTCTCCCCAGAGTTAGACTCACCCGATTTTAGAAATGATAAGAAGAGAGAAGGATGCGAGCCCTTGGAGGAACAAGCGGCTCACTCCAGCTAGCAGCTCTCCCGACTCCAGGACCAGGACTGAAGCCACGAGCCTGGGGCTGGGCCTGGGGGAGTCTCTCCTAAGTCCTGGGTAGATGGGCTATGACTCACCCCAGGGCAAACATGCAGATGTGCAGCGCCTCCTCCCCGAGGAAATCCAGGTAGAAGATCGCACCTGCTCAGCAGCAACAGAGAGAAAAGATGATGACTGTTTCCAGACCTAACCCCTGCCACCCAGCTGGGCTCTGGCTACGTGCTCTTCCCCTGCGGGGCACTGTAGGGACCAAAGACGTTAGGGCTAAAACGTTCAGAGGCAGACAAGACAGTCTTCTCCGCTGGCTCTCTCAGCTCTTCATATTTCCATATTAAGAGAAACAAAAAATTATGGAACTTTTGGATAATATCAAACTGTTCCCAATAGCAAAGTTCTCATACACGCTTCCTCTCATCGCTTCTCCCATCATTGACCACAGTTCATGACAATTTTCCTCCTCGGCTTCCCAAATGCTGGGATTATAGGCTTGAGCCACCATCCCTGTCTGATTGGTTTGGTCCTTCACCACCCTCTGCCCCCACCCCCACTTTTTTTTTTTTTTTTTTTTTACAGAGTCTCCTATAACCCAGGCGGGACTCCTTATGTAGCCAAGAATGACCCTGGACTTCTCCTGCTGCTGCCTCCCAAGTCCTGGATGACAGGCATGCACAGCCAGACCTAGTTCAGGCAGCTCGGAGGGTGGATTCCAGAGTTCTGTGCACCCCGGGCCAGCACTCTACCGACTGAAGCACAAGCTAACCACATCGACCCGAACTACTGAAGAGGCCCTTGCCAGGACCCACCAGCAGGAGGACCCAGAGATGCCTGGACTGTACATGTTGCAGTTCTATCTAGAGGGGAAGTGTGAGTAGAATGTAAAACTGAGGCTGGGAGAGTTCCGAGCCACACAGCTGGCATATGGCTACTGGGGACGCAGGCCTCCGTGTCTGAATCCCTCTCCACAGAAACTGCAGGCAGAACCAGACAGCAGACTCAGCTGAGAGGGAGGCGGCAACCCTGCCCAGGGACAGTGCCCCTCTGCTCAGGCGGGGGACAGAAACCCAGCAAAGGGCTCCTCTTACCTGCTGTGATGGCCACGGTGGTGGACAGGATGTAGCCTACACTGGCGATCAGGGAGGAGTCATAGATCTGAGAGGCTTGACTCAAGAGCCTGCAACAAACAGGCACTCGGGTCATTGGGCTGAGGGGTGAGAGTGGAACTCGGCGGCGTAAGGCCAGGCATGGGGCGGGGGGTGTTTCTAGGTCTATAAGATATGACCTCTCCTTATTATGGGATACCATGTATCCCTAGATTTGGGGGCTGTGCCTGGCCTACAGACTGAGGCCTACCTATAGCACACCTCTGACTGTTGTGACACTGGCCATTGCCACAGCTGTCTCCTCAACCCTGATCCCCCCCTCTGCCCCATCTGCCACCTGGGACAGACAACACCTTTTCCATCTCCCCCGCAGAGGGTGCTGTGAGCATCAGTGAATGCAAGATGGTAGCAGCAGCTACTGTTGTGGCCCTCAAGGTCACGTGGCTGGTGGAGGCTGCGCCCAGACCAGGCCTAGGAAGCCTGACCCTTCAGGCTGGCTCAGCCTCGCCCACCATCTTGAGACCTTCAGGCTGACTGACTCAGACTGTCACCTACAATATTCATGGAGTGCCACTGACAGGGGTCTAGGCCTCAGAGGAGACAGGATGTGAGCCTCGGGATTGTGGAGCTTAATGTCACCCGTGCTCAGAGGGACTCTTCTCTCTGTGCAGAATTGACAGCTCTGTTCTTCCAAGCATACGGGCAAGTGCCCCTGAGGTCACCACATGATCTCTTCAAGTCCTCACAGGGCAGGTGATTGGGAGGAGGCAGAAGCCATGCTTGGGGCAAGGAGGAGAGGTGGGGGAGCAGCTCAGAAGCCCCAGGAGTCATCTCCACCCAGATGCTGAACTGGCATGGCTCCCCTACAAGTTGAGAACCAAGCAGAACCAGGCCCGGGAGTGGGGGGGCTGCAACGCACGTGGCCTGGTAGACAGCGGTGGCCACCATGCACACGAGCATCACGTAGAAGATAGGGTAGTCCAGCTGCAGGTTGCCTTGGATGGACAGCACCAGCATCCCGGCCACAGCCTTGACCGTCACCACCGTCATGGAACCTGGGAAGAGCAAGCGAGGGTGGGGGAGGCCTCAAGAGAGGGGAAGGAGTCAGATCCTGAACGGACCTGGGGACAGAGGTGGAGGGTCGCGGAGCTCCCGTGGTAAGACAACACCATTGGGTAGGTCTACCTCGCCCGTGACCCCCACGTCTGGGCTGACCAGTCAGAGGAAGGGAAGTGAGGTGCTGACTTCCAAATGTCAGCAAGTTCAGGTCTCTGTCCCCAGACTACGTGGCAGAGAGTGGGGACACACAAACTTCCCCGGAGCATCAACCTCATGATAATCTCAGGAAAATAGGTGGAGAAAGAACTCAGGAACTGGAGCTTCACAACACTCAGTCATACGTATTTTCCTTTTCTTTCTTTCCTGTGTGTGTGTGTGTGTGGTTTCTCTGTGTGGTCCTGGCTGTCCTGGAACTCACTCTGTAGACCAGGCTGGCCTTGAACTCAGAGATCCTCCTGCCTCTGCCTCCTGAGCGCTGGGATTAAAGGTGTGTCTGCCACCTTCCCCCACTTTTTAATTTATTTATTTTTCTCTGTGTTTAGGGGCTGGAGAGATGGCGCCGTGGTTTAGAGCACTGGCTGCTCTTCCAGAAGACTTGAGTTCAAATCCCAGCACCCACCTGGTAGCTCACAACCATCTGTAAGTCCAGACTCCGGGGATGCGCCACCCTCGTCCGTCCTTCACGGCGATCATGCACGCACATGGGGTGTCTTTTTCAGTTGTCCCCCCCCCCGCCCTCTGAGACAGTTTCTTATTTACCCCGTAGCTCACCCATTCATTCAGCTAGACTGGCTGTCTGGCTAGTGGGCACAGAGGTGCCCACCCTGTGCCTGGCTTTTTCTGTGGGTGCTGGGGATCCAAACTCAGTCCTCAAGCACTCTGTTGACTGAGCCATCTCCCCAGCTCCTTCCGTGTATCTCTTTACTCGGACAAGTCTCTAGTGTTATGTACCCTTATGCATATGCAAATTCACAGCCAACACGTCTTCACTTCAAAATTAGAGCTACGAAACAATGCATTTATATGGCTGTGTGTGTGCACACTCTATGGTATCAAACATGCACAAGAAATGTAGCTACTGAAAAGATGGCAGGAAAATGGCGTCTTCTTCCTTACATCCCATGACTATCCTGGCCACCATATATACATACTACAAAGACCCATTGCTGACCTCAAAGTGGCTTCAGCTTGCAAAGTGTCACATCTCCCGTCAGAGGAAGCCACGGGCCTGGCTGAACCGCTTTGCCTCCTCTTTCTGTCAGCTGCCCCGTTAGCTTTTCTCTGCCTTCTGGGACCCCTGGCCATTGCACTAGTCTGCAGACTCCAGAAGCATTGAAGACAGACACCTGTCGCCATGCTGTCCACGTCACCAAACTGCAGATGGGCCTCAAGGAGAGGGATGTGTTCTAATCACCAAAAACAAAGCCACAAAGGAACAGGGGACTGGCTTCTGCTGCAACTCAGGGACACCTAAAGATGTTATGTTCGAGCAAGCCAGTTACAAAAAAAGCCCGATAGGGCCAGGGGTAGCAGTGAGCACCTGTAATCCCAGCCAGGAGGAGGCCGAGGCAGGAGGATTGCAGAGAAGGCCAGCTGTCTGCAAAAGATGTTTTCTTTCCTTTTTTTTTTTTTTTTTTAATGCAGCTGGAGCTGGAGAGTTGGTTCAGTGGTTAAAAGAACTTGCTTTTGCAAGGGATCAGGGTTCAATTCCCAGCACCCACATGGAGTCTCACCATCTCTCTGGGGGCCAGGCATGACTGTGGCACACAGATGTACACGGAATACATATGCATGAAATAATAAAAATAAATCTAAAAAGAAAATAATAAAAACAAGCTGAAGATGCCCTCAGTTGGTGGAGGGCACAGAGCCCTGGGCTCAGTCCCCAGCACGCAGGAGGCTCCAGCAGGAGGGATCTCAAGGTCAGCCTAGGCTACCAGAGACTCCCATCTTATTATAAACAAACCAAGAGCCACCTTAGGGTGTAATGCCATTTGTAGGAGACGTTCACAGAGGTGCGCTGATACACAGGAGGTGGGGTAGTGGTTGCCTGGGACTAGGGAAAAGGGGGATGGGAGCCACCGGTACCGAGTCCAGGGTTTATTTTTGAGGTGAAAATGTTCTATGGTTAGACTGTGCCGTGTGAGTCCATGGCTACAGTAAACCCCACCCAGTGGATTACACTGAGTAGATGATCCGAGTGGCATATGAATTCTATCTCAAAGAAGCTGTTTTAAAAGTAGATCAAAATAATGCCAGCCTATCTTCAGTGACAGATAGCCAGGTAGTTTGGGGCGCCCGTCACCAAGGTGGGATTGGGGGAAGTAACACACGTGGGCACCTCTACCCATGTCTGTTAACCTTTCTTCCAACGTGCGTGTTTCTATTGTCTGTTTTGTAGTGCTGTGTAAAGGAGGGCCACCTGGGGCTAACAGGAAGTGCTGCCAACAGGCCCCAGCCCTTTCTCCTGCTCTGTTGGGTACTGGGCGACATGCAGCATCCTTGCCTCAGTCTGAGGACCATCTTCCCCCCCTCCCAGCACCATCCCTTTAAACGTCTTTTCTAGCTCCATTCCTGCCCTTTGTCCACACAGCCCTTCGAGGGTGCTGCTGGACAGCTCAGGGATTGCTCTGCGGCGACCTCACCTATCCCCACCCCGCTTCCTTCCTTCTCCTGTTGGGTCACTGCCCACACTTTGGCCGTTGTCCCTTGTTTGCTCACTTGCTGAGGACAGTCTGCTCTGAGTCCCCCCTTTGGACTTCAGTTTTGGACACTTGGAAGACTGGAGATTTGAGCCAGAATGTGGGAAGTCGTAGGAGCCACCACCATCAGCAGGGGCCCTGCTCCCTGAGGCCACCCTGTGGGGTGGTCACTCCTGGCCCTGAGCAGCTTCTGTACCCAGAGCCAGCAGCTCCCAGGGGCTACTGGGGGGGTGGCGAGGCCTGTCACTCAGACACCACTCACCGAGCAAGGCCACCAGGAGTAGGAGCACGACGATGCTGTTGGCATTCTTCTCCTTGTAGAAGTACAGCAGCAGGCAGAACAGGACGATCGCCACCAGCTGCGGAGGACAGCCGCCGCCACCAAGCATTTGGTCAGGGACTCGGTGTGCCTCCTGTCCCGGCCAAGCCCCAGAGCATGTGTGTCTCTGTGCGTGTGCGTGTGTGGCTGGGCAGGGAAAGAGGAATGCACCTGTTGGGCCCAGTGGCACACTTGGCAGGGAGGCTCAGGTAGGAGGATTGAGAATTCAAAGCCGGCCTGGGCTGCAAAGGTGAGTCCCAAGGCCAGCCTGGGTAAGTTGGGTCTCAGAATAAGAAAGAAAGAAATTAAAAAAAAAAAAAAAAAAAAGAAGCAGCAGCAGCTGGTACAAACAAATGGCAGAGCACTTTCCAGGCCTTAGGCTCTATCCAGCAACAATAACAAAAAAACCCAAACTAACAACAGAAAAACAAAATGCCACCCCGGAATGAGCTATTTACCCAGGAGCCATTTGGTCAAGTGACAGGTATACATTCTTTGTCGCCAGGCCTCAGCTGGGCACAGCTCCCAGAGCAGAGAGAGGAAGTCAATGGCTGGGTGTGGTGCCCCATGCCTGTGGTCCTGGCACATGGGAGGCTTTTGAGCTGTAGGCTAGCCTGGGCTGTGTAAGGAAGATGAGTAGAGTTTGGGAGGCCCGGGGCTGCAGCTGCACCTGTCTCTAAATTGCTTACGTGACTCTAGGCAAATCTAAACATCTGCAAACCTCTGCCTCGACCACTACGCCTCACATACCCAATGGTAGAGGCAGGATTTGAACCCTGCCGGTCTGAGGGCCCCATATCCTTTCTCGATAGATCATGCTGTCTAAGGCAGGAGGCCCAGAGCCCTGCATGGAAAAGCTGTCTCGGCAACAGAAACTCCCTAGTAGCTGATTCTAAGCTTGCACTGTGAGAAGGCTTCCCGCCCACCATTAGCCACTTGTCCTGTCTACCCCTTAAAGGCTTAGATGCCTGGCAGTATGTCTCCCATGAAGCCAGCCCCAGCACCTAGCAATGCTAAGAAAACTGTGATAATGGATCAGTTCCCCATGCCAGCCCCAAACCAAATACTAAAGTCTGCTCATCCTCAAACCCAACAGGGGGACGTCCACAAGCAGACATTTTAAAGTGGGAGGTTTTTAAATGTCCTTATGACTGAGGCCATTAACTCAGGCTCTTTCATTCCGCTGTGCCCTACACTCAGTCGCAGTGAGCGTATCTTATCTAGTTGTCATAGGCCCTAGTCTGTGTGCAAGCAAGCCTCATGATTGCTGGTGGATACCCCATCAGATATACTCAGACTGACTCAGGAACCCCCTGAGGCTGTGTGTGCTGGGGTGGGGGTGCCCCAGTTCTCAGCTATTGCCTGAAAGGACACTTTGTGACTCAGCAGAGAGTGTGATTACAGCACTTGGTGCTGAGCCCTCTGATGGCTGTGTGTTGGGGGTCGGGGGTCCCAGGAGAGATCAGGAGTTGTGAGCCAAGCTCACTGACTTTCCGCACCCACAATGCCCAGCAGGTAGGAGGCCCCCAGATACATATTTCTTGAGCCGGGCTCAATCTCTTCGGCTGGCAGGGGAAGCCTGCCATGAGGCTGGCATGAGCTGCCGGGTGAAGCCAGCTCAGCCATCCCTGAGCACCTTTCATACTCTGGATGACCTATTTGTAGCCTCATGCCGCAACCCAGCAATCCTGCGGTCTAGTGACTTTTGCTATTTCATAGAGAAGGGATGAGACTCGTCCAAGGTCACACAGCACACACAGGGTTTGAGATATCTGCTTTGGGTTCGGGCACCTGTTGGGGGTTGGCCGGAGACAGGTCAGACACACCCAGGGAAGCCCTGGGCTCCAGGGGTTCCAACCCGCATTCTGATCACTCGGAGTTCTAGTGTCTCCGTCCGGAGATCGAGAGGAAAACACCTGAAAGTGTTGAGAGAATGTGAGGCACACAAACCCGTTTTGCACCGTGTGGCATGAGGCCAGCCCACAGCAACAGCTGTGCGAGCTCTAGGGCTGCTTTCTTTTCTAGTGTGTTTGTGTGTCTGAAGTAGATGGAACACTGCCCGGGGCTCCATTGCCTAGCTTCCTACCAGTTGTGTGATACTGGGAGAAAGAGCATTCTTAAATTTTTTAAATTTTTAGCTTTAAAACAACTGTTTTTATTCTAATTAACTATTATGTTCAGATTCTACTTATTTATTTACTTATCTACTTATTTATTTTGAGGCAGGGTTTCTAAGTCCAAGCTGGCCACAAATGCACTATGCAGCTGAGGATGGCTTTGAACTTCTGATCCTCCAATTGCCACCTCCCAAGTGCTGGGATTACAGCACACCACCTGGTTTATGTGGTGCTAGGGATCCTGTCCAGAGATTCATGTATGCTAGGTAAGAATTCTGCCAACTGATCTCCTATATTTTTAACTCCCTCCTTTATCATAAAAACTTTATGATAAGGTAGGCCTACCAGCACAGGCCTGACATTTAAGCTGCATGGGAAGCTAAAGCCAGAGAGGCAAGACCTTAAGGCCAGCCTGGGCTACAACAGTGAGTTTAAGGGTAGCCTGGGCAACTTAGTGAGCTTCTGGTTCAAAATTTAAGAAGCAGAAAGAAGATCAGGGGTGTAGCTCAGCAGGAAAACTTGTTTCATCTCTAGTACCACAATAAAATAATAAAATAAAATAAAAAATAAAATAAAATAAATAAAAATAAATAAAATATAAAATAAAATATAAAATAAAATAAAATAAAATAAAATAAAATAAAATAAAATAAAAGCAGATGTATGTTGGTAAAATTTTGGATGTAGAAAGATGGAGTGGAAATAGAGTCTACATCATAATTTCATCTCCCAGCGACAGCTACCCAGAACTTCTGTTTTGCCACCTGCCCATCAGACACAGGTTGTGCACACACCTTTAAGGCTTCCAGGGTGCTGCGGATGAATTTGAACGGTGCCCAGGACAGATGTGGCACCAGCAATGTCACGTGAACCAAGCATGCCCACCAGCTCAGCGGTCATGATGCTCAGTGGTGCCTCAGCGACCCCAACCGCTGGGCCTCGGAGCGCGGTGACTGGGACTTGACCCCGTTCAGTCTGCTCAGGCAGAAGGAGGCCCCCTCACTCACCATGTACAGGAGGAACGGCCAGCTCACCAGATGCCTGGCGATGTTCTCGCCTGTCATTTTCTCATGGCTGTTGGGTGCGAAGGTCACCAGCAGGTAGGTGCCCACGATCGCCAAACCGCAGCCAACAAAGGACAAGACGTATCGCCCTGTGGGGAGGCAGGGACGGTAGTCAGAGGTCCAAGCACAAGCCAGGTGCATAGGGGCCCACAGCAAGTCAGGGCAGCCTGCGCCTGTGCGCTGGCTAGTTTTACGTCAACCTGACACAAGCTGGAGTCATCTGGAATGAGGGCACATCAACTGAGAAAAACGCTTCCAGAAGATCCGGCTGTAGACAAGCCTGTAGCGCATTTCCTTAATTACTGACTGAAGAGGGAGGGCCCAGGCCACTGTGGGTGTGGCCATCCCTGGGCTGGTAGTTCTGGGTCCTATAAGAAAGCTGACTAAACAAGCCGTGGGGAGCACACCAGTAAGCAGCACCCCTTTATTGCCTCTGCCTCAGCTCCTGCCTCCGGGCTCCTGTCCTGCCTCTGGGTTCCTGTCCTGACTTCCTTCAGTGAAAGACTAAGGATGTGGACGCATAAGGCAAATAAACCCTTTGCTCCCCAACTTGTTTTCGGTCATGGTCTCATTATAGCAACAGGAAGAAACTTTAACAACGACAGCCTGTGACAGGCACCTGGCATGGCTTATAGTTTCGATTGTTCTTTACTTCCAAAGAATAACCTCATAATGTCTTCTTTTACAATTTATTTATATATTTTTGTATGAGTGTTTTTGCCTGCATAAGTGTGTGCTAATGAGCGCCCGGGGCCTCTGGAGGCCGGGAGCATCGGATCCCCTGAAACTGGAGTTATGATGGTTGTGAGCCGTCATGCGGGTGCTGGGGATTGATCCAAGGTCCTCTGCAAGAAGACCACGTGCTCTTAACCACCCAGCCACCTCTCCAGGTCTCCTTAGTGTGTGTGTGTTTGTGTGTCTATGCGTGTGTGTTTGATTTATTGCTTACTTACTTATTTGAACAATTTTATAAAATTTTTAAAAATCTGTTTTAGTTGTGTGGGTGTTTTGCCTGCATAGAGGTGGCTGTGAGCTGTCATGTGGGTGCTGAGAACCAACCCCTTGTCCTCTGCAAGAGCAGCCAGTGCTCTTAACCACTGAGCCATCTTTCCAGTCCCTTGTTTTAGGATTTATTTTTATGTATGTGTATGCGTGCGTGTTTGTAATGCCACCTGTATGAAACCACAGATCTGTGACATCATGCTGGGGGGGAGGGGCATCAGGGCGTCTTCACACATGCTTATCATGAACTCTGTGCACGATCTCTCCCTCAAAGGTCATCCTCAAAAGCTTAACAAGACCAACTGCGGTGGCACACACCTCCAAGCCCAGAACTTGGGAAGCAGAGGCGGGAGGGCTGTATAGATTATGTTGCTGTGGACAGTCCTGTCTGTGTGCAGCTATAGTGGGCATAAAATAGGCAGTGGAACCCTGGACCACCAGGTAGGTGACATTTGCTTTGAGGTCACCATGACATTTGTTCAGCCCCAGAGGGGTCCCGACCCATGGGTTGAGAACCCTCCTGTCAGGGCTCTCTGCTCTTGGTAACACTTAGTATTTTGCCGCCATTCTGGGAGAGGACTATGTCTCACTTTTTGTCTTTTCAGTCCTGGGATAGGAACCCAGAACTTTGAACACTGGGCACGCTCTCCTGCCCACTGGGCCACACCCTGAGGCCCTGCACTGCAGTTCAATGTACATTTTACAGGGAAGTTTCAAACCTAGGTTTGACATTTCAAGCTGAAAAGGAAATGAAACTCCCAAAGCAAACTTCACAGCCCAATGTTGTTAACTTTTAAGGATGACTCCATCCTTCTCCAGCCTACTTGCAGGGGACAGACTCAATGCTGTCGTTCCTCTGCTCAGGGGCCGGCCTGCCGGGGACCTTCAGGACCCGGGACAGGCTGGAGAGCAAGAGACCTACGCCTCTCCCCCGGTGTCCTGTCACACTCTGCACCACCCCCTTCAGCATGGGCTTATAAGGCGTGTAGCCCTCCATGCGTTTGGTGTTCCCCGCCTCTGGCTCTGCCAGCCACTGGTCCCCCAGACAGGAAATTGATTTCTTCCCCAGAGCATCTGCACCTGCCGCTCTGAGTGGCACAGCCTGCCCAAAGGCCTGGTACCACATTCTAGTGTCACCCCAGGCTGGGGGTGTAGATCACATCTTCAGAGAGTCCTTGCCAGTCTGGGCACAGTGTCTCCATCTCCCCAGCCCCCCGCCTCCCCTGGGTAGGAAGCATTCTGTTTATTCCGAAGCACTTCCTATGCCCCACAATTATTTAGCTGTGGCTTACTGTAACCCTCCAGAACATGCTGTACTCAAATTGGACTACAGTCGCCACGAGAGCAGCACTCCACAGTCCTGCCATACTCCACAACAGTGTGACCTCTCCCCACGCCCCTGGCTTCCAGTGGAGGGAGACCTCAATTAACGTAACACCGACGCCCCTTGATCCATCTTTCTAAGTTCCTTAGCATTAGCTATATAAAAAATATTAAACATGGGGTCTTGGGTCTTTTCTCTCGTGTGTGCTCCTAGATAATGTGATGTGCTAATGCCTTTACTCTGTAAGCCTACATGTTTCGGGGGGGGGGGGGGGGGACAGCAGCTCTAGCTGAGCTTGGCGGAATCTCTGGGGGCACTATGAGCTGGTTCACTGGGCTTGCACACTCAAATTCAGCCTTGATTCACAATGAAGCAGACTTTCTGGCCTCTGTGGCTTTAAAACTCAGTCAGGGAAGAGGTGTGCCTGCCATTAGTGTTTCTAAATCTCCAACAGCAGAGGCTCAATCAGCATTGACAGGGGAATGAAGGGATGCTCATTTCCAACGGCCACAGACAAATCTGGTGCGCAGCCAGGCTGGGGGCGCCTAACATTCACCCCAGGAACGTGGAACCCAGAGGAGCTGGAAGGTGGAGGTGGAGGTGGAGGAGGTGGAGAAGGTGGAGGAGGTGGAGGAGGTGATGGAGGAGGTGGAGGAGGTCAATGGAGGAGGTGGAGGAGGTGATGGAGGTGGAGGAGGTGATGGAGGTGAAGGAGGTGATGGAGGTGGAGGAGGTGATGGAGGTGAAGGAGGTGAAGGAGATGGAGGAGGTGATGGAGGTGGAGGAGGTAGAGGAGATGGAGGAGGTAGAGGAGGTGGAAGAGGAGGAGGTGGAGGAGGAGGTGGGAGGTGGAGGAGGTTGGAGGAGGTGGGAGGTGGAGGGTCTCTCCATGGGGCGAGGCGGGGCGGGGGAAGGGGGGTGCTTGCTCCGGCAGAGACTTACTCACAAAGTCCTTAGGTTTCCATTTTTCTTTGATGAATATGATTCCAATGATGGCGCTCGCTGGAAAAAGCCAAGCACAGAGGAGAGGAGTGAGGCTGCTGCCGTGTAGAGGGCGTCTTTCGCCCACGCTCTCTAGATGGGCGGCTCATCTGCACAGAGCCTCTTTATTCCACATCTTCTCTACCCTCCTCACCTCCCCACCCCAGGATGGGTCCATAGACCCCACTGAAAACTACCCCCTCTCTGAATCATAAGGACAATTAAATAAGATTCTATATGCAAATCATTTGGCATATAATAAATGCTCATAGTGAAACGATTCTTGTTATTGAAGGACCTGGAACACTGTGGAAGGCTCACAGGTGGCCGAAGGATGAGCTGTCACCGTGTTCAGTACATCTCCCTTTGGGTGGCCTCTGAAGCTCAAAGAGCCCCCTAGCCTCCGGGGGCTTCCCCCCACCCCCACAAATCTTGCCATGATTCGCCTTACTTATTTATTATGGCACTGGGGATCAAACGAGGGCCCGGTACCGACCAGGCCATTGCTCTCCATCTCCAGCTCTCAGCTTATAGGTCTGAAGAATTTAGTTACTTATCAAAATCAAAGGCTACTATTTTCACAGTGTTGGTCACTCAGTCACTTACGACTCACCGTGAATGAAGATTACAAGAGGTCTTTGGAGACCCAAGCAGTGGGCAGAGCAGAGACAAGGATGTAAATCTAGCTATCAGTGGGGCTGGCTGGTGGCCTGAATAGTGCTGGAAGTAATCCAGAAAATGACAGGGAAAGGTGGAGATGGCCAAAGGATTTGTCTCAACTGGAGACATTCAAACCACTTTATGAAACAAACAAACAAACAAACAAACAAACAACACTAGGAAAAGAAAAATGCTGGTTCAGCCTAGTAGCTAAGCAGCAAAGCACTTTCCCAGCATGCAATTTGGAAACCAATCAAGGTACAAATTCTTATAATTTCTTTTAATTGGTAGTAGCTCCAAGCAGGGCACAGAAATCTGAGGTCTCACCTAGGCTGGCTGGAAGGAAAGTTGCAATTGATTAATGTTGTCTGACCCAAGCCCAGGAGGGGCAGTTCACAGGCCCTCCCTGCAGTGAAGAGGACCTTTGAATTCAGAGACAGGCAAGATACCACGATTCCATGCTTTCCTAAGAGCAGGAGAGAGCCAGGCTGGCCTTGAACTCACAGAGATCCAACCTGCCTCTGCTTCCCAAGTGCCGGGATTAAAGGCATGTGCCACAATGGCTGGCCCTAAGAGCGCTTTTTAATGTGAGTGCTCTGAGCCTCGTGGTGGCACTTGGGCCGCAGAGACCGTGGGTCCTGGGGGAAGAGAAGGTTGGGGCTTACCTATCATGGAGACGGCACTGAGGGGCACAATGAGGGACAGTGGGGCGAAGGCGTAGGAGGCAAACACGCCCAGCTCCCCCAGCAGCAGCAGCAGCAGCCCTAGCCACCATGTCTTGGTCTTGAAGTAGGCCCGGGGGTCCTTGGAGCCTGCCAGGCGGATGTGGCAATATTTCTAGAAGTCCAAGAAGAAATGCCATTTGACCAGATGTTTGGAGAGAATGAAAGGCACCGATGAAGGAATCCAAGCGGACACTCTACTTTTAGAAACCATACTTGTGGGCCTGGGTGTGGTTTGGGGGAGATGTGGGTAAGACTTTCAAATGGATCTTTCTTTGTGTGTGTGTGTGAGAGAGAGAGAGAAAGAGAAAGAAAAGGAGAGAGGGAGGGAAGGAGGGGGGATGGACAGAGAAAATAATCTTTCATCTTGGTTCAATCTTTCACCTTTAAAAAAAAAGATTTATTTACTTATTGTGTATACAATGTTCTGCCTGCACATACATCTGCATGCCAGAAGAGGGCACTAGAGTTCATCATAGATGGTTGTGTGCTATGATAAGGTTGCTGGGAATTGAACTCAGGACCTCTGTAAGAGTGGCCAGTGCTCTTAACCTCTGGGCCATCTCTCCAGGCCCCCTCACCTTGGTTTTTGAGGCAGTGACTCAGTGGCCTGGACACAGCAAGTAGGCTAGGCTGGCTTGCCAGTGAGCTCCATTGATTCACATGTCCGTGGACTACAGATGCATGCCACCACAGTGGGCTGTTTTTATATAGGTTCTGGGGATTGAACTCAGGTCCTCATGCTTGCAAGGCAGGGACTTTACTCATCAAGCTCTCTCCAGCCCATCTCCGTCTGTCTGTCTGACTGTCTGTCTGTCTGTCTGTCTGTCTCTGTCTCTCTTTGAGACACTGTTTCATGTAGCCCGAGCTGGTCTTGAAATAGCCGTCAGGGCTGGCGAGATGGCTGGAGAGATTGTACACGCTGCTCTTACAGAGAACCTGGGTTTAGTTCCCAGCACCCACACGGTGGCTTACAACCATCCATAACTCCAGTTCCAAGGGGTACAGCCCCCTCTTCTGACAGCCACAGACACCGGACACACATGTGATACACGGACACACAGACAGACAGAACACTCACATGCACAAAAATAAAATAAATAAATCTAAAAAAAAGAGAAGAGAAATTGCAGTCTTCCTGCCCCTGCCTCTTGGGTGCTGGGATTCCAGGCACCTGCCACCGTGCCTGGCTTAGAAACAGGCATCCTTAACGCACTCCACAGGCAAAAAGGCAGTCTGCTGTATTTACAAATACCTGCTTTGGCTGGGCCCTTGGGTTAACCATCTCTTGGCGGCCATCCCCAGAAATCCCCACATGCAGATGCTTGGAGAGCCACAACCTCCCGCAGCAGGGCGGCAGCGGCGGCTTGGCGGCCGTGTGGTATTGGAGGGCCTGTTCTCCTGGAGCAGCTAAGTGGCTCCAGTGTGCACCACTGTTCTGTTCTTCTGGAAATATGAATTTGGGACACAGAAACCGAGACTGCAACTGAAGAAGAGGGAAAGAAGGACTTGGGGGCTCCAGGCTCCGGAGTACCAGGAGAGGCAGGTCTGAAGAGAAGAAAATGAAGTGGACGGACAGCTTGGACTCCACGTGGCCGAAACAGTATGCTGCTGAGGAGCACGGAGCTCCTGTGCCTTTCGGTATAACAGACCTATGCCTGCACAAAAGTAGGCAGCTCAGGGAACCTAGAGGCAGGGTGCATTATGGGATTTCTAAGGGTTAGCAATGCCAGGTCTATCCCTTGGTTTCTGAGAAGCAGCACCGGAGACAGAGACTTGGGAATTGGCAGTTTATGTGGGAGGGGATTCCAGAAGGTACAAGTAAGGGAGGAGGGGGAGGCAGACCAGCTGATCAACGTGCGCTGTGTCCTTAAGGTTCCTGGGGCTCAGGGCCTCAGAGGACCTCTGAGGAGTCTAACGGAGGACATTTACTCACTGACTCCTGCTGCCACCAACCAAAGTGGCCACCAGCCTGGGGATGCTCCTGTCCCCTGGGGCACAGGTGCACCAGTTCCCCGGGACCCCAGGGGAAGCTGGGCAAGCTGCCAGCTTGCTCCACAGCATGGCTGTGGTCACCATCTGGCCAGGCGCTGTGGGGGCACTCTACAGAAACTGCTGCAGCCTCCCTCCTGGGGACTCGCAGCATCGACAGTGTGGGAATCAGAGCTGAAAGTGATGGCTCCTTGATGACCCCAGCAGCAGGAGGCCCAGGGCAGGGAGAGACAAGACCGGGGCCTGTCATTAGCATGCCACTCCACAGCTTGAGAGACGGGCAGGGGTGATGGCACTATGGGTGATGTGTCTGTCGTGCAAGCGTGAAGTCCCGAGTCTGGATCCCCACCATCCGTGTGAAAAACCAGGCGAGGCAGTGGGTGCCTGTAACCCAGCACTGGGGGAGACAGGAAGCGGCTTGCTGGCCAGCTGGTCTCGCTATCACTGAGCTCCGGGCTCAGTGAAAGACCTTGTCTCAACAAAACAAGGTGGCCGCACACGACGTCGCACGCCCGTGATCCCAGCACTTGCGGAGGCAGAGGCAGGTGGATCTCTGTGAGTTCGAGGCCAGCCTGGTCTACAAAGTGAATCCAGCGAAGGCTACAAAGAGAAACCCTGTCTCGAAAAACCAAACCAAAAAAAAAAAAAAAAAGAAACTACTGTGAGGCTGGAGAGACGACTGAGCGGCTAGGGGTTAGAGCTGCTCTGCCAGAGTACCAAGTTGGGTCTCGCCATCCACATAAGGCACCCCACATAACTCAGCCCCAGGGCCCAGGGTAATCTGATACCTCTGGTCTACACTCATGTACACACACCCACACTCTGACACATATAATTCAAAGGAAAAACAACAACAACAACAAATCTTCAAAAAGAAAGAAAACGGAGAGCAGTTGAGGAAGGCACCCACCATTGATCTCTGATTTTCTGTATGCAGGTGGGCATACATGCGCACATATGCGTGCACACACACACACACACACACACATACCACACATGCACGCATGTAAAGAAAACTGGAGGTTCTGACCTATGGGAGCCTGGGGGGAGAGTAGGACAGAGGGTGTAGAGAGAGTCAGGGACTAGACAGGCCCCCCTCAGAGGACAGACAGCAGACCTAGCTCACCCAACGCGCCTCTGCCTGGGCAAACGCCGGCATCTGAGACTCACCTGCAGGTTAAGCGCGATGCTGACCACGAGGTGCCCGAAAATCGCCAAGAGAGCGCCAATCAAGTTTTCCTAGAAGGAAGGGTCACAGAACAGGTGTGAGGGGCACAGTCTACCCCTCAAACAAAACCAGAATGAGGTCCACCCTCCCCAACCCCGAGGTTGGAATCCTGCTACCCAGGCGTCACCCAGCTGCCTTACAGGTTCACAGAGCACCGTCCTGAGTTGGCTATGTCCAGAAACCATCACCTTTGGGTGTCCTTGTCCTGGTGACCTACCCAAGCAGGCCTAAACCCGCCCAGCTGGCTCCTGAGATCCACTGAGCTGCAACCATCCTGCACAGGAAGGCAGTGTGGAGAAACCAGTGCGGATGAGAGAAATGCAGGCTGGGCTCCAACCATCACCCTCTTGCCAAGGGAGCCTTATCACCCTCCGAGTGTTCAGCAGGAACCCCTCAACCAGCCAGCTTCTGTGGGGACTCTTCAGTTATTTAATCGATCAAAAACTCACTGATTACATCACTCTAGCGATAAGTTGGCATGGTATTCTTTTTAAATAATAATAAAAATCATCATATACTTCTTGTAGAAGAATTAGGAAATGCAGGTGATAAAAATGACAGTAAGAGCAGGGTGCCATGGCCACACCTGTAATCCCAGCATTTAGGAGGTATAGCGAGGAGGGTCAAGAGTTCAAGGTCATTCTTATGGGATGTTATCTCAAACAAAAAAAACAACAACAAAACAAAACAAAATAACAACAACAAAACCAACCATCAAACCCTGGGGCTGGAGAGACACTCCATGGTTAAGAATGCATATTTTTCTCCCAGAGGATCTGAGTTCACTTTCCAGCATCACCGCTCACCGTTGCCTGTAGCTCTACATCCAGGGGGTTTGAAGCCTCTCCCCTCCCCCCAGCTTATGAGCACTTATGTGCACACGTCTGTGTTCCTGAGGCATACTGAATTCCTCAAAGTTTGAAAGGCCAGCACATACCCGGCCACCCAAGCTACAGCCTTATCCCCCTACGGCCATCTTACATCTTCATGTATGTTCGTGTACACGAATGCTTTGCCTGAATGCGTGTATGTGCACCACATGCATGCCTAGTGCTTGCACGGGCAAGAGTGGGGCGCTGGATCTCCAGGAACTAGAGCTGCAGACAGCTGTGAGTCGCCATGTGGGTGCGGGGAACCAAACCCAGGTCGTCTGCAGGAATAAGTGTTCTTAATTGCCGAGCTGCCTCCCCAGTCCCCATATCTGAGGAAACCTGGTAGTTCCATATGGCTTGACTTGTCACTGAGCCACTATCACTTGCACACAGAAACCACACTGTCTTCTGATGCTTCGGGGGCTCAAGGAACCAGGCTTCCAAGAAGCTGCTGTTTCAGGCCAAGTGGAGGCTGAGAGCTAAAGTAGGGAAAAGCCCCCTGCCACGAAGACAAGCCAGCGCCATCTCGGGGAGGGCTGACAAGATGTGAAGACTAGGAAACTCACAGGGAGAAACCAGTATCAGCAGCCCAGGCCTCTCACAGTTAAGGGCTTCCTGGGTCAGGGTGCTCAAACACCACACACGATGGGAGGCGCTCTCTACGCATCCCCTCTGGGCCATGAGCAACCCTAGGAGAGTGAGGTGTGGTGGTGGACACACCTGTGATGTCAGCACTGGGGAAGTGAGCCGTCCTTCCCTGGTTACACTGTGAGTCTGTGACCAGCTTGTGCTCCATAGCAAGACCTTGTCCACGGGGCTGGAGCGATGGCTCGGTGGGTCAGAGCACTTAGGGCTCTTGCAGAAAGACCCAGGTTTGATTCCCAGCACCCCACATGGCAGTTTGCAAACTTGTAACTCTAGTTCTGGGGATTGGACACCTCTCTGAGGGCTCCTGAGAACACACAGTGCACAGATATACACTCAGCCAGGCAGGCAGGTGGGAGGAGGCAGACAGACAACAGACAGACCTCCCCCCCCAACATACACATACAGACACAAACACACACATTCACATGTGCCTGCGCACGTGCACACACGCACGCACACACACGCACGCACACACACGCACGCACACACACACACACCAAACTCCCCAAATTAACCAAACAGCAAACGCCCCCAAATGGTCCTGAGAGGTGGTGTTGCCATTGAGTCTCTTCTCAGCAACAGAGCCAGAAGCTCAGGGATGAGTAAGATGAACCTTAAGAGAAGTGACGCGAACCGAACTGCCAGGGTACAGACGGGAGGGTCCAGAAAGGAAGTGTGACCTCTGACCTCTTTACAGAGCTCCAGGGTGCTCTCCAGGGAGTCTATTCAGAAGGTGAAAAGTAACTAGGGGTGGGGGTGGGGCGCTGTGAAAGCACTCCTCTTGGTGCTGGCGGCAGAGTTTGCTCAGCAAAGCCGTTTGCGAGGCAGCTGATCCATCTAATAGCCGGTTACAGACAGACATCAGTCATGCCCTGGGATCTGAGTGTCTCCAAGGGCCTCGCAGCACTAATTATGCCCCCGAAGCCTTGTGAAGTGGTGCGTGTGAAGTGGTGGCATGGACAGCTGCCACCACCCAGGGGTTACACAGTTTAAACACACATCCGCCAGCTGCCCTTGGGGCTTGGCACAGGGACATTCAGAGCCAGGGAGGATCTTCCGACCTCAGAGCTTGGAGACAGGCCTCCAGTTCCGGAGGCACGGCCCGCGGCATCCCGCCTGTCTCCCAGGCATCCTCCTCGCTGGAGGGCCAGCCCTCCGTCCTCCTGGGGAACAGTCGACGTGAGACCGTCAGGATGACCACTGCCGACTCTTAGGAAGGTGGCATACCTTGATGTGCCCCTTGATGTGCACAGGGGAGCAAGCAAGTCCTAGTTGAGGGATGTGTGGGCCAAACTGCCCGGTGGGAGCTCAGGCCTTACCTGGGCCATCAGGAGGGGCGTGGTTTGAGGCTGCACTGCATCCAGTCCTCACCAGTCCCCCAGCTTCCTAGCAGAGAGTGGAGGTGACAGGATGAGTTGGCAAACACTGCCAGACAGACACTGGTTTTCACAGAGACGTTACTTGAGGAGGCTCAAGACCAGGCCAGAGGTACAGAGCATATCCATGTGTGGTCAGCAGGGCCTAGCTCAGGCCAGCACACTTTGCCCCACTGTAATTTTGGGGTGAGGAGTAATAACGGGTCTTACGTTTAGGATAATCGTGTACCATCTACATGGAGACACCTGCAGAATGAAAGGGGACCCCCACTCAGGCGGCATAAGCCAGGATTCCAGGTCACCCCGTCAGTAAGGTCTCTGGGCCACAGTGTCCTCTGAGTGAAGCTTGGAAAGGCACCGCAGGGCAGGGGCAGTGGGATTTCAAACTGCTTCCTGTCACCGCTGTGAGCTCCCGAAAGCTCAGTATAAGGGAGACGGTGGAGAGGCCAAAGGTTCCTCTCTGCTGAGTGGGGGTCCTGCCTCTGCCACTTCCTTGCTGTGTGACCTTGGGGGAGTTACCTTGAGTCTCTGGGCCTCTCGGCCTTCAGGTTTTACAACAAAAGCTGATTATAACCCCGCCCCCTGCCATGGTTATGTTCCATCAAAGAGAGCTGACAGATCACGTGATATAGTAAATCCTAAAGTGATTCTAGTAATTCCTATGGCTTGGCTTCATGTCTTTTAATTTTTATTTTTATTATTTTTTAAAGACAGTGTCTCCTGTAGCCCAGGCTGGCCTCAAACTCGTTATGTAGCTGAGGATGACCCAGTCCTCCTTAATTGCACTCGCTGCCCATGAGTATGCTGCCTGACTCACACCACTCATCTTTGCTATCATTCTAACCAGCGCTGGCTCTCCCCACCCTTCTGAAACTGGTATTTTCCTAATCTCAAACTGTTTTCTTTGTTTCTATCCCCTATGACTCTGAAAGAAAATGAAGTGTTTCCAGAAAGGAGCTGCAGCCGAGAAGCAAGCCCTGCGTTCGGATACTGGCCTCCAAGTGAGTCAGCTCCCCGTGCCTAAGCTCTTCTCCCAACAGCCTCCATTTCATACCACCACCGCCGAAATCACCACTCGGCATTCAAAATCATCTCCCACAGTGCTCTGGGAGCTTGTAAGCAGGTAAGGCTCAGCCTTGCATCCTGGCTGGCTGCAGGTGGCTGGCATTCCAAAGAATGCGCCCTGGTGAACCAGGCTCTGCCACGCCTGCACTTGGCTTCAGGCCACCTCCCTGACATTGTCTTTAACAGGTGAGGCATTACCTGCCTGAGACAGCCGTGCCCACACTCACCATCAGTGGAGGGAACAGAAGGAGCCTAGCAGAGTGCCTGGTACAATATGGTGGCCAGGACCCCAGACTCTGGCAACGAGTAGATGTTTCCAGTTCTGGTTTTATGAGTATATTGACCGTGTGACCTCAGGGAAATTCATGGACCTCTCTGTGCCGGTTTTCTTACAGGTAAAAGTAAACTAAGGTTATAACAGGCTCTTTGTCCTGGGGCCTTCGGGAGGATTAGTACAATCCCTCTGACACAGTCAACACGCAACGCACATTAGCTGCTATTTCGACGCGTGTGGCACTGGCTATTAATTGATGGGTAAAGGGTCTATTTGCCCCGCTGGGAAGTGCTGGCACAGATGAGGGAGCTGAGTGGATGGGAGGGTTTCCCGGGCACAGAGGATGACTCACGGAGCCTGGAGTTCCTCATTCTGTGGATTTGGGCCATCCTCCTAACTACCCTACAGGGTGGCCACTGTCCTCATCTGCAGGGAGACTCTGTGAGTTTCCCAGGTTTTAACTCAAAGCTACCTGCCTGTCCATCTGAGTCCGAAGCTCAAGGCCTCAGCACTCTGCTCTGCCAGCTCTCTACTGTAGTCTTTCCTCGATCCTTAAAGCAGGGAGTGAGTCTCATTAAGTAGCTCTGGCTGGCCTGGAACCCACAGAAATCCACCTGCCTCTGCCTCCCGAGTCCTGGGATTAAAGATGTGTCACACTTTTTTTTTTTTTTTTTTTTAACTTAATGACAGGTCCCTGTGGAGACCTAGTTTCCAAATCTCTCTCAAGGAGCCCAGGAAGCTGCATCTCATGCCTCCACAGAGCTGTCCTGCCTGACAGACCGCCTCCCCTGGGGCTGTCCGGTAAACGGCAGCCTCCAGGGTTCCATCCTAGGTCTGCTGGACCAGGGTATGCAGAGGGAGAGCAAGGGGGGAGGGTACAGGCAGAGAGCTGTGTTCAAGGCTGAGACAGAGCTCCAGGCATGGTGGTAATCAGCTCCCAGGACCGGGGACCATCCCCAACTCTACCCTTTCATGTGACAGAGATAGAAACAGAGGCTCTGGGAGATAGGCCTGACTTATCTGAGATCAAATGCCAGGCTGAGCCGGTTTCCAGGCCTCCTGATCTGCATGTAAGATACTCTACCCATCACCAACCCTTCCTCCAAGAGTGCAGCCGTGGCCATGAGGGGAGGTGGGAAGGACAGCCTTCCGTGGAAAGCAGATTAAAGAGCAAGAAAGGCATGTCACCTTGGCTTTGACATAGAGCGGAGCTTCCTAGGTGGGATGGATTCATGGAGGAGTGTCGGAGCCGGCCCCTGCTCTATCTACGGTGACCCTAACTCCAGGCAGACTTTCAGGGCTCATGTACGTGTGCGGTCAGCATCCCTGATTGCATGGAATGAACATGAAGACAGTCCTTTCATTCTCCTTGTGTCTCTCTGCCTGGCACCTCCTTCGGCCTACAGGGTGATGGGAGTGTATTGAAGCAGGGCTGGCACTGGCTGAGGGGCCATGATGCCAGTGAGGTGGCTAGGAGCATGGTACCATTTAACCTCAAGCCTCCGTTTCCTTGTCCCCAGGCTGGGGAGGAAAATGCTGAGATAGCAGCCACCGGCTGGAAGCTACTTGTCCTATGTGAGTCACGTGTGTGAGTCACTGTTCCCAGCGTCACGCAGCCGAATTCATCTGCACCTCCTAACTGCCAGGAGGCAGGCATTACTGTCACGCCACTTTACAGATGAGGAAAAATGTACCCCACTCTGGGTACATTTGGGACTGGGCCCACATGGGGAAAGAGGGAAAGCTCAACACAAGTTGATTATTATCACCACCCGGAGCTAATGATAGTCACAGTTTCTCCTATCAGTGTGCCACGTGATCTCAACTGTATCACTTCCCACCAATCGGCCCCAATCCTCACCTAACACAGCCAGGGTGTCAGGTGAGGTAATCGCTTAAATCTCCTTCAGCCCAGAATGTTACCAGTCTTGGCTGTGAGGGCTACCTTACCAAAAAAAAAAAAAAAAAAAGTTGTTATTTAATTGTATGTGTTCACCTGAGCGTATGTTTGGGTACCACACGTATGCAGAGGCCGGGAAAGGTCGGAAGAGGGGTTGGAGGCCCTGATCTGCCATGTGGGTACTAAGGCTGCGTCCTCTTCAAGAGCAGATAGCACTCGTAAGCACTGAGCCATCTCACCTGGGAAGAGTCTCAGTGAAGGGCTGTCCAGGTTGGTTGGCCTGTGGGCTCATCTGTTAATTGGTGTGGGAAGGACTGTCCACGGCGGGCGGCGCCATTCCCTGGGTTTTGGTCCCACGGAAAGGGAGAAAGCAAGCTGAGCACTAGCACACGCACGTTGTTCTCGGGTCCTGACTGTGGCTGCCTCGTGACCAGCTCCCTCAGGTCCCTGCCACTTTTACCTCCCTGCTTCGATGGGCCATATTGTATTTGGAACGACCTGAGTGCCCATCAGGCGGGGATCCCTCATGCAGCTTCCCACACAGCAGCTCAACAGGCGTGCACTTGGAATCGTGCTTTGGGGGAAGTAATCCACCGTCAGTGCACGGGAGGAGTAGTCTGCTAGGAAGGCGAACTGAAACAACCAAGAACCAAAACCCTCTGAACAATGTGGCACCAAATCTTTACATGGCACGGACAGAGAGGCTCTTCAACTAAAACCTGAATCTTCCGCATCAGAGAGATGGCTCAGTGGGTAAGAGCACAACAGTGCCCTTTCAGAGAACCTGGGTTTGCTTCCCAGCACCCACACGCTGGCTCACAATCGTCTGTAACTCCAGATCCAGAGGAAACACCTTCTGATCTCCCTGAGCATAATGCATAGACATATACATAAAACAAATCTTAAAAACAAACAAACAAACCCCATGTCTCCTAACTGGAAGTGTACCAACCCCCTTTTTGTTTTTTTTGTTTTTGTTTTTTTTTTTTTTGAGAGAGTTACCCTGTGTAGCCTTGGCTGTCCTGGACTCACTTTGTAGACCAACCAGGCTGCCCTTGAACTCACAGTGATCCGCCTTCCTCTGCCTCCTGGAGTGCTGGGGTTACAGGCGTGGACCACTGTGCCTGGCTAAGTATACCCACTTTTTACCTCATTTAAGATACATCTCTACCTCTGTATTTTTAAACATTTTATATTTATTTAATTAATGTCATTTCTGTGTGTGTGTGTGTGTGTGTGTGTGTGTGTGTGTCAGAGGTCAACCTCCAGAGTTTCCATTGCTTGCTCTCCATCTTATTTATTGAAAGGATTTTTTTTTTGCTTGAATTCACAGCTGGCAGATGTGGCCGGTCTAGCTAGCCAGCTTGCTAAAGGGATTCCCCATCTCTGCCTCTTCTGTGCTAGGGTTATAGAGAGCCTGCCAGAACTGCTTGGCACGTAGGTGGGTGCTGTGGACGCAAACTCTGGTCCTCTCACTCATGTCCCGTGGAGCACTTCACTGGCTGAGCCATCTCCCCAGCCCTATTTCTACCTGAGAGAGTGTATCTTTTCTCTTGATTCCGTGTCGTTCTGGGTATGTGGAGGGCCTGTCTCTGAGAGTGATGGGCATACGGACCCTGGGCACACCGGTGAGGCCACTGGGTTCCTGTGCCCCTCTTGTTAGAAAACCCACAACATTCTCGAAGGAAACTACAGCGCTTGCCTTGTAGGAGAAGGAGGCCTCGCTGCCGCTGCTCAGGCTGGTGAAGGTGGCGCTGCTGGTGGGTGGGAGTGGCTGCAGCTGCAGGCCTGCGCTGTGGGCTCCGTCCTCCATGGCTGTCTAGTGGGACATCGTGCCTGGCCTGGCTGGGAACTCGAGCTGCTGCTAGGCAGGGCGTGAACGGGAAGCCATCTCTCCCAGCGTTCACCTCATTCCAGAGCTCCACCTCGCTCTCTCCCTTCCTCAGTCGGATGAGTTCTCTGGCTTCTTTCGGTTGATTTACAGCCTTCTCCTCAGCATCCCTGAGAAAGAGGCGGCTGTGTGTCTCTCCCAAGCAGATGGGTGGGGGCGTGTCTCCTGACTCTGGCCAAGCTCTGGGTGCTGGAGAAGGACATAAAAAATGCATGTGTGTGAGACAT
>REGO01000146.1:526492-542356 GCA_010120015.1 Rhombomys opimus | reverse complement strand
AAGGAAAGAAAGAAAGAAAGAAAGAGAAAGAGAGAGAGAGAAAGAAAGAAAGAAAAGAAAGAGAAAAAAGAAAGAAAGAAAGGAAGGAAAAAGAAAGAAAGAAACCTCCTTTGAATATGAAGGCATGGTTGGCTAAGCAAAAACTCTGGGAAAAGGTATAATAATCAAAAGACAGCCAGAGGGGATATATCAACAAGAAATGGACAGAGCAGGAATATTACAGGCATTTCAAAAGTACCTGTAGCTCATCCTGTGCAGAAACCCATTGATAGTGCTCCAGGATACATGGAACGCGGTGAGGATGCTGAAAATAAAGATGCATTAACAGTAATGGAGCACCAGGGGCCATCAGCACTGACAGCACAGCCCTCAGCACTGACAGGATATACGGGAAGTCAGGGTATAAAAGGCCTGAACACCACTGCTGAGCAGTTCAGTCAGGTTGACACTTGTGCAAAACACTGTCCAACAATACAGGAAACAAACAAACAAACAAACAAACCTTGAAATCAACAGTAAAAAGAAATCTGGGAAATCTCCACATCTCAAAAAGAAATGACGGGTAAATTGGAAATATTTTTAAGCTAAGAGGAAACTAAGACTCTTACCACATTAAAATGCATGCATGCAGTGCCATTCGGAGTGTACCCATGGGCATATTTAACATAGCAAATATGGTTGTTATGCTAGGATGTAAGAGAGATCTGAATTTAGAAAGCCCAGGCTTTCTTCTAGGAGTTAAAAAAGGGCGTGTGAAACCCGGAGGAAGAAAGGACATGGAAAAGCTGTTTGCTTTCAAAACGAAGGTTGGTAAAACTCGAGTCAGGTTTGTCAACAAAAGCCTATAAGATATAAATTACTAGTTTAAAGAATAAAGGAAGGACATTTCCACAGATTTTTTTTTCTTAAAGATTTAATTATTTCTTATGTTTATAGTGTTCTGCCTGTATGTCAGGGCTCCATCTCATTAGAGAGGGCACCAGATCTCATTAGAGATGGTTGTGAGCCACCTTGTGGTTGCTGGGAATTGAACTCAGGGCCTCTGAAAGAGCAGCCAGTGCACAGATATTAAAAGGACAATTGGGCCATGCGTGGTAGTACATACCTTTAAAACCAGCACTTGTGGCACAGGTAGGCTGGTCTCCGTAGCAAAGCTACCTCGTGAGGCCCTGTCTCAGAACAAGGACAATCAAAGACTGTTATGAACAGCTCTATGTTAATGAACCTCATGAAGACAAAATGGGAAATTTCCTTTGAAGTTTGCTTATTACCAAAGCTCTCTCAAGAGGAAACAGAGAGCATTAAAGTAAGTGAAGGGACGTTGTCGTTGAAAAACCTGCCCTCAACATCAGGCTTTGACTTCGTTTGTGAATGTAGAGAAGGAATGATACCCACCCTAAGCAAATACTTGAGGAATAGTGCCAACACTAGGAAGTAAAAAGAGAAACAGGTGGGCAAGATGGCTGAGCAGGGAAAGGTGCTTGCTGCCAAGCCTGATGACCTGAGTTCAACCCCAGCGAACCCCATGGTGAAAGAAGAGAATGGATTCCCTCCAATTGTCATCTGCCTCCCACATGTTCATGCACAGACACACAGATGAATAAATGTAATGGAAGAAAAGAATCACCTTCAAATTCGTTTTGTGAAACAAAAATCAAAGACATTTAAAAATATAGAAGAAAACTACCATTTAGTAGTCATGTACATAGGTGAGGAAGTCTACATCACAACCAAGTAGCACTAATTACAGAAATTCTAGATTAAAAAAAAAACATTTTAATTAGTGTAGTACCAGCACTAGGGGAGGCAGAGGCAGGTAGATCTCTGTGAGTTGGAGGCCAGCCTGATCTACAAAGCAAGTCCGGGACAGCCAAGGCTACACAGAGAAACCCTGTGTTGAAAAACCAAAAAGAAAAAGAAAAACAAAACAAAAACCAAAAAACACCTCACAATCCCCCCCCCCAAACAAAACAAAACAAAAAAACTCCAAACAAGTAAAAAACCAAAAACTAACAAAAAACTTATAACTAACATAATGCAGAAGGACTGTGCATCCTCCTCAAGCCTTAAGATAGATAGTTGCTCTCCTCAGCTACATTCAGGGCGGCTTTGGGTACCCCAGGCCCTGTAATGTTAACAGCGGGGTGAGTCTGTGTATGTGTGTGTGGGAGTAACGGCCATACGTTAGAAAGGGAGGGGATAACCCCGCTCTTCACACATGGGTGGCTATGTGGATTAAAATTCCTAATCTGTAGAGAAGCTTTTAGAACACAGAATGAGGCTAAGTCGGAGGACACAAGATCAATGTGTAAAAATCACCAGAAACAGAGAATTGGAAGTGGACGTTTTGTGGAGCCGGGGCTGCCGCTGGAGGGTAGAGTGTTTGCCTGGCATCACTCAGGGGCCTGGCTTCAGTCTCTAGCACTGTAAAACAAAAGGATTTAAAAAAATTTTTTTGAGACAGTTTCTTTTGTCAAGACTTTTAAAAGATCCCATCTTCGTGACATGACAATATGAAACCCCTAGGGCTCTATCTGAGGAAACCTGTGTTAAGATGGGGAGATGGCTCACGTGGCAAGGCCCCATGGGGACCTGAATTCGGATCAGGCAGACACAGCAAGCGAGGTGGAAGACCTTCACGTGTGCACTGTGGCACATGCAAACCCTCTCTCACAGGGGTTCACAAAAACATGCAGCAGCCAAAAATTTGTAAACAACAGAGCACTGAGAAGTGTAGCTATCAACATAAATGGGACATCGCCGTATCAGCAGATCATAACACTCAGCTGGGATATCCTCACTGAATTTTTGATGCAATACCAATCAAAATCTAGGAAAACTTTAAAAAAAAAAAAAAAAAGACTAACCCTTTTCTTTGTAGTTGTGTGTGTGTGTGAGTTGTTTATACATAAAAAGTGCAGGTGCCTGTGGGGGCCAGGAATGGGCATCCTGGCCCTTTCCTGCAGCTGGAGTTCCAGGCCGTTTGAGCTGCCCTTCGTGGGTTGTTGGAAAGCAAACTTGGGTCCTTCGCAGGAGCAGTGCCTGCTCTTCACTCCTGAGCTGTCTCTCCAGCCCCAGCACCTGATCGGCTGGTAGCGCTTGTGTCACGTTATAGAAAGGAAGCCACTGTGACAGGAAGCACAGAAATTGGCAGAGGCCAGGCCCAGAGGGAAATGACTGTGAAAGCACATGGCAGCTCTGCGGGCTACGGATAACCTTGATGGCTGAGCCGTGGTGGCATGCGGCACAACTGCACACATTGTCAAAACTTAGATTTATTTTTACTTTACCACTGATGAATTTTGCTGTATGTGAATTATATCTCAGCCAAGCTAAATTAATAATAAAAATAAGAGCTAAAGACCTGGAAGCTGTAGGCAGCAGTGATGGCGACCTGCGGTGGCCTCCTCAGTTCCGGCACTACTGTGCGCTTGGAACTTGGGTGATCCCGGCGATTACTCAGCTTCTGCCCCACCCGATCCCCCGGCCTAAGCCACCATTAGCACAGAGCCGCTGTGGTGTGAACCGGCCCCCACAAACGTTGTATCTTATTCCAGGTGTTTAGAAGAATGAGAGGCTGAGGTTCTCCTCCCACAGACGGAACATGTACAAGAATGTTGCCAACTGGGACAACCTCATCTGGAAAGAACAGGGGCCTGGCAAGCCGAAGAAGCCTGGTGACAGACTACAGAAAGGTCTGGTGAACATAAGTGACAACACTCTAGTACCTGAGAGCCCAGTTAGGAAGAGTGTACCACACGGACTGCCTTTGGCCCTGCTGACCCTGGAGTGCAGATAGGAAGAAACTGTAAGAAAGGGAAGGGGGACTGTCCCTTCCACAACAACAAAAGAACATGCTGCTTTCAGGTGTCCAGCAAGAACCATGTTCTTCAGTTTTAAACGTGTAACATGTCTTGCTTGCTTTATTCCTGACAACTGAGTTCTTAATTGCGAGTCTCCATTCTTTTTACTCTTTTTCTGGTTTTATAGTTGAAACATGTTTCTTGTAGGCAGCATGTAGTTGGGTCTATTTTTTTTTTTTTTATTTTATCCAGTCTGACAATCCCTGTCTTTTAACTGCAATGTGTAGACCACTTAATATTCAATATGGTTATTACCAAAGTAGGTCTGTTGGTTTGTGGTTTGCTTTCTATCTGTCCTATTTGTTCATTCTTTATTTGTTCACTCTTTTGTACTGAATATTTTAATTTGAAAACACTTATTTTATTTTATGTGTTTGGGTCTACACACCATATGCATACAATTCTAGAAGAGGCCAGAGAGGGTGTTGGAGCTCCTGGAATTGGAGTTACTAACGGTTCTGAGCTGCCGTGTGGGGCTGGGAATTGAACCTGGGTCCTCTGGAAGGGCAGCCTGTGCTCTTAACCTTGGAGTCATCGCTTCAGTCCTATTTTAATTTTTAAAAAATGTACATATTTATTTTGTATGTGCATGCCATGGAGCATGTGTGGAAGTGAAAGAACAAGTTTTGGGCGTAGGTTCTCTCCTTCCACCATGGGGATCTCAGGGGTCGAACCTATGTGGCCAGGCTTGGCATAAAGAGCTGTTCTTTGGCCTTGCATTGGATTTTTGTTTTTAATTCAAAGAGGATAATTTTTTTAGAGGTTCAAAGGGAAACCCCAGAACTGATAAGCTGTAAATCTCAGCAGCCGCCGGGAGGAGGGCAGAGAAGAGAAGGAGAAAATGCCACACTGGCAGTGGAGCTCAGCCATATGTCATCCGGGAGCCACATGGCAGCGGGAGGGGCCTGTAGAGAAAGAATAAGGAAGTCTAAACTACCAATATAAGCATACGTTGACTCTAGCCATATCCAGGAGAAAGAGCTAGAAAAGGAAGAAGGATTCTTTCTGAATCACAAAGGTGGGCAGAGCCCCTGAATCTCATTGGGTTCTCTTTTGTAGCTCACTGAGATTCATTTGGTCACTTGCTTATTTCTGAGACAGTGTCTCATATACTCCATGCTGTGCCACTCCACCCTTGAACTCAGTATGTAGCCAGGGGTGAGTTTAGATCTCTAATCCTCCTGCCTCCACGTCCCCAGTGCCGCGAGGACAGGTGTGTGCCAGCACACCTGGTCTTATGTGGTGCTGGGAACGGAACCCGGGGCTCTGCGCACGCTAGGGGAGTACTCTGCCAATGGAGCTGTGTTCCCTAGCCTAGGGTGACTCCCCACGGTGTTTGCCCAGCAGTTGCAGGGAGCAAACGCTGGCGGTGCGGCGCTGACGGTCTTTTTGTCGCTATCCTTTAGGCTTTACTGCTGTATACCCGACTCAATACTCCATCCCCTATAGAAATAAAATATCAAAACTTCAAGAGCCGGAAAAGAAGGGATTCAACAGCCAAGCCAGGAGATTTTATCACAAAATGGTAAGTGACATTGCCTTCGAAATTCTTTGCTTGGATATTAGTGGTCGTGTTGCTCTATGAACAGCAGAGGGCAGTATCACCCAAGGAGCCGCCCCGTCCTCCAAGGAGGCAAACAGCAAGGTAAGCCTGAAATCGGTTGACCAACTGATTGATTTGCTGTGTCAGGGGTTCACCCAGGACTTTGCATTTACAGTATGTTACATGCTTGGGAAGCATAAGCCAGGATCTTGTGTCGCCTAGCTGGCTTGGTACTCAGGGTCTTCCTTCCTTGAACTGAAGAAATGTGCCACCACATTTAGGCAAAATTATCTTTATTTTGAAAAGAAAAAACAAACAAACAAACAAACAAACACACAAAATCTTCCAAATTCCTAAAAACACCTCCCTCTGATCCTTCAAAGGGAATTACATAATTTCCCCCAGATAACATGTGGGGAAAAGTCTCTGATAAGCCCAGAGTTGTGATTGTGGCGAGATCCCCCATTATAAAATCCCTTAAACAGTACCTGATTAATACTATGTGGGATATGGCAATGCATGCCCATAATCCCGGTACTCGAGGAGACAGAGGCAGGCGGATCTGTGAGTTCGAGGCCAGCTTGGTCTACAAAGCGGGTCCAGGACAGCCAAGGCTGTCCTGTCTTGACACCCCCCCCCAAAAAAAAAAAAAAGATGGGAGCTGGTAAGATGGCTTAGCAGATAAAACGGTCTGCCATCAAGCCTTGAACCCTAGAACCCACTTGGTGGAGAGAAGCCAACTCTTCAAAACTTGTACTCTGATCTCCACGTGTATGCCGTGGTATGCACACACACACACACACACACACACACACACACACACACACAGAGACAAACACAATTAATAAAATAGCCCTACATCTGTGCTTTCTCCATCTAATCCTCTTTTCTCCAGATCTCCAAGTCTAGAAAGTTGCCGTGTTTCCTGGCACGCCTTTAGTTAACTTCTTCCTGGGATTGGACCTTCCCCTTTCTCACCAGCAAGGGGAGGTAGCAAGTCACCGCATCCCCAGCACCTTCACAGCCCTCAGCCTTTTATTGATTTATTTTTCTAATTATAGTAAATGTTCTTCTCTTTTCTTCTTTATTTTAAATTTATTTTTATTTCTATTTTTTTAGTCTATTTTACATCCCAGGGGTGCCCCTTCCCTCCTGTTCTCTCAGTCTCCCCTTCTCTTCGTCCCTTCCCCCAAGAAAAGGAGAGGACCTCTCCCTGTATAAACCCTACCCTGCACATCAAATCACATCGGGACTGAGCATATCTTCCTCCCCTGAGGCCAGGCAAAGCAGCCCTGCCAGGGGGAAGTTATCCAAAACCAGGCAATAGAGTCCATGTCAGAAACAGCCCCGCCCCCACTCGCCAGGCGACCCATGTGAAGACCAAGCAGCCCATGGGTGCAGAGCACCGAGGTCCGGGTCATGCATGCTCCTTAGTCGGAGTCTCGGTCTCTGAAGCCCCCCCCCCCGGGGGCCAGGTTAGTGGTCTCTGTTGGTCCCCCCTCATCCTTTCAAGCAGGACTCCGAGAGGCGCATTCCCTTGAAGAATCGGTCACCCCAGCTCCCTTCTGCTGCCTTCTGAGGTGGCTGTCATCCTCCCACCTTCCCCAGATGGCAGCGGGGGGGGGGCACTCAGGCTCCGAACACAGGTGAGGAGGTGTGCCAGCCAGGGTCCCCGGCAAGGTCCTCACTCCCAAGCTCGGCTGCCTCTGTGAGGTGGACCATGGAACTACAGAGAAGGTTGAGTTCTCTTAACCTCTGATCACCTCAGGGTTCTTTGAAGCCAGCATGAAGTTTCATCTCGCACATACTTTAAAACCACTGGTAACTTCCTCAAGACGATAAATATTTGCTCAGGCAACCATCTTTCTTTTCTTTTTTCTTTTCTTCTCTTCCTTTCTTCCATTCTTCTTCTTCTTCTTCTTCTTCTTCTTCTTCTTCTTCTTCTTCTTTTTTCTTTTTGTCAAGACAGGGTTTCTCTGTGGAGCCTTGTCTTTGCTGGACTCACTTTGTAGACCAGGCTGGCCTGCAACTCACAGAGATCCACCTGCCTCTGCCTCCCCAAGAGCTGGAATTACAGGCTCGTGCTACCTGGCCCGACTAGCATTTTTCTTTTTCCCTTTTCTCTAGTTTCTCTGTATTTTAGGGATCGGGTTCTTCCCACTCACTGTGTGGCTACCCATCAATCAGCTTGAATGACGGTATATTAGTTATCTGTGGCCACGTTATTTGCAGCTCAGTTTCCAATAAGAAGAATAGCAGCTGTCACTGGCCGAGCCCTTCTATGTGTTAAAGCATTTTTAGATCCTATCACCCCTCCCCAGAACAATGCTAAAAGGAAGGGTTCAGTATCTTCATTTAACAGAAGAGGAAACCGAGGCTTAAGGAGCTGAGTGTCCCACCCTCGGTCACATAGCCCAGGGTTTGCCACACAAGAGACTCTAAATAAATATTTGCTGAATCAACGTTGAAAGAATTAGACCTCAACCCAGGCGCAGCTCACTCCAAAACCTCTCACTGTTTCCTCCCGAGCCACGCCCGCCTTTGTGGTCTTCCAGGCCATAAATTCGGTTGACTAAAGTCAGCATGCTTCTGGGACAGCCCTGGCAAAGCTGACTGATCTCCGGGGAGGACAGTAGGTGCCCTTTGCCAGGTCTGCATCCCAGGTGGCAAGCTCTGAGGCCTCTGACCCAGGAGCTAGAAGCACCCTGTGAAATCCATCACATCTCCCGCCCCCCAGAGGCAGCGTGGCCCCCAGCCAGAACCGCAGGCACATCACGTACACTCAGAAACCGCTCAGAAGTTGGCTTCCAAAGTTTCCAACGTGGTTGCATCCATTTGACGGGAAAGCTTTCATCTATGCCTTTGAAAGTTTTTTTTTTTCCCTGTGTGTGAAAGCATGACATCTCTGTCCCTAGCTAGGAGCTTTGAGAGCAGCTGCCCGTTCTATTTGGCCATCAGTTTCCTCATCTGAAACATGAAAGTTGGGATTGTGTAACTCCTGAGGACTTATATAATTCCCCGTGCCCTAAGCACAGAGAACCCATTCCTTCCGTGCCTGTCATTCTCCTGTTTTTCCTGGGGGAAATGAACATGGAGAAGTACCGTGCTTGTGCGGCATCACCCAGTAATTTAGTGAGGCAATGCAAGTTAACAACAGATTTGAAACCTCCCCTGCCTCGACGCCCTTCTTAAGACAGGAGCCACACACGCCCTGTGCTGGGCCCACACCCGGTTATCTGCTCACCTTGGAGCTGTGACCCACTTAGCCCAGCTTTACCACGGCGCCCTCGGAGGGAGGCGGGCACTCCCTCCCCTTTGCTGCCGCTGAGCTTCAGGCTGGCTTACATCCCCTGTCAGGACCCCACTGTGGGGTGCTGGGGAGATGGGGGCGGTGAAGGCACCTCCTGCCAGAACTGACTCCCTCAGGTCGTCCTCTGAGCTCTCCTCTCCTGCTCTGGCACATGTGCATTCCTCCTCTACCTGTCCCCCATCCGGAAACAGGGTTTCTCTGTGTAGCCCTGGTGCTAGCTCTGTAGAGCAGGCTGGCCTTGAACTCAGAGATCCACCTGCTTCTGTCTCCTGAGGGCTGAGATCAAAGGTGTGTGCCGCCACCACCCGGCACTTTTTAATTTTTATTTATCTATCTTTACTTTAAGTAAATCGATAGGAGTGCACTGTATGGTTATCTCCAGGCGTGTGGGTAACTTCACACCCACGAGGAGGTTTCTTCCCTGACTCCCAGCTTCTGCTCCATCTTACCCAGCTTCCCAAGCTAAGTAGCTGGAAGGGCGTCTCTTCCACCTCTGCATCTGTCTCTTCCTCTTAGAAATTAGGATGTTACCCTAGATTAGCTTTTCCTGGGAGTGACTAATTGCATGGTACCAAACCTGATGCCTTCCACTTCACTGAACACATCCTGGTAGGACAGGGCCACTGCGTCTTCTCAGTGGGCACCGCTTAAGCTGCACCGTGAAGGGCTGGAGAAGCGGCTCAGTGGTTTAGAGCATTTGTGGCCCTTGCAGGAGACCTGGGTTTGATTCCCGCCACCTGTATGGTGGCTCATAAAATGCGTGATGAAATCGAATGTGTTGGCCCATGCCTGTAATTTTAGCACTTTGGGAGGCTCATGCAGGAGAATCATAGGTTCAAGGACATCCTTGGTATATAGTGAATTGAAGTCCAGTTTGGGATATTTAAAACCTTAAAAACAAACTAGTTAGCTAACTAACATGGTAGTTCCACACAGGGTCTGACAAGAGATCTACCCTTCCAAACAGTCAGAAGCCAGAGTTTAAATTCTGATGACACCATGCAAGGTTACAGAGAAATCAGAATTTAAGATGGAAACCCCAGTGTGTAGACTCCAGGCTCTACAGTAGGCCCTCCCCAACAAGCCTGGGAAGATACGAAGGCCCAGGGTCTGAATGCCAGCTCCCTCACACCCTCTTCAGGCCCATCCCAAGGCCAGGTGGCTAGACTGCCGATCCAATGGCTCTCCAAGTGCTTCTCAGCCAAGAACCACCCAAGGTGGCTGGGTGACAGGGGTGGGGGAGCGCACCTGCCAATCATTGCTTGCTCAGTCCCATGCTCACAGGTGGTCCTGGCCCTGTGGTGGCTGCGGTGGCAATTACTTCCATTTGGTTTTGCCTTCTGAGGTGTCTCATCTAAGAGACCAAGGGGGTGGTTGAGTCCCGCCTTACTCCTGCAGCCTCCAAGGGCCCTCTGCACCTGTGGAGTCCCTTTGGTAGTTATGTGGCCCGAGAGTGAGGAGGTAGTCAAGCCTCCCCCACTGTGGTAGCCCTGGCTGATGTCTCCACTGGAAATACCCCTACAGTGGCCGATTTCCACGACCACCATCAGGATTTTAATGGCTCCCTTCACAGGCCAGCTCCAACACGCTTCAGTCCGAGAGAGAATCTTTGGACCTACATTGAGAGCAAACGTCATCCCCACAGGCTAAATAGTGACAGCCTCTGCCCATTTGCCCTCAACTCTAGCCATTCTGCAGCCTGACCCAGATGATGGATGTCCAGCAAAGTTGTCAGATTTAGCAAAGAAAAAAAAAAGATGCTTGGACACAGTAGAATTGCAGGTAGATAATTATTTTTAGCATAAGCATGTCCCAAATACTTCCTGGGCTCTACTTAAGCAAAAACAGCTGTTTGTTGTTTGTGATTCTAACTTCAGTGGGTAGGTTGAGCTGGAGCGTGGGTGTGGGCAAGGCTTCCCCCACTCCTTACACCTAGAAGAGTCACAATATCAGGGGCCGGGGAGCTGCCTTAGGAGTTAGAGCACTGGCTGCTCATCCAGAGGACCCAGGTTCAATTCCCAGCACTCACCTGTCTGTATCTCCAGTTCCACCTGATCCAATGCCTTCTTCTGGCCTCTGTGGCCACCAGGCACACATGTACTTCACATACATACAAGCAGGTGAAGCGCTCATCAATGTCATCCTCATAATCAGTCACGTGTAACACTCAGTTCCTGTTGCAGTTTTCCCTGGTGACAGGGACCCTGGAACCTCACTAGGATCTCAGCATCTCAGATTTACAGATAGGGAAACTGAGGCCCAGTGAGGTCAGTTGCTCAAGATCAAGTAGCTGAACAGCACTGTAAACGGACTTTTCATAACCCCGGGGAAGGATTTTTCTTTTATCCTATAGCTCTTCTGAGAGGCAGCTGGTGTCTGTGGTTAGAGGACTCTAGATGTCCGGGTTCAGATTCTGGCTCTCGCTTTTGCCGCTTGTGCAAGATGGGTCATTTCTCTTTGGACCCCATCTTCTCAGTTTCCTCATGAAGTCGCAGAGAGCCAGCCGCTCTGAGGTCTCAGTGTGCTGCTGGGCACAGGATGTGAACAGCACCCTGGGAGGCTGACTACACTGTCAGGCTTCTGACTCTCGGGAGGCTGTGTCCTCCGTTCTTCCTCTCACCGCCTGCTGTGTGTGTGTGTGTGTGTGTGTGTGTGTGTGTGTGTGTGACACATTCACCCAAGTTCCTGCTAACAGCACCTATGCCTCTCTTCTTTGTAATGAACTCCAGTCACTCTGTCCCAGCTCTCCAGACTGGAAACTTCTGGAAGGCACCAGAGGTACCTCAAGCTCTCTGCCTGGGTAAGGCAGCAGGCACAGGAGAGTCAAGATGTTTCTGGGGTGACAGAGTGGAGCTAGCAAAGTCTGCAGTCTGGGTCCATGGGCTCAAATCTGGGGTTCACTGCTTACTAGCTGTGGCCCCACGTGCCTGGCTTGTTTTTTTTTCAGGTGGCTCTGGTGGCATGCCCCCTCCAAGAGCACACACCGTGTACTCAGCATTTGGACTTTGGACAATTCCATCTGCATGTGCCTCATTTGTGAAACAGGGCCAGTAATCCCTTCCTCATTGGGTGATGGTGAAAATAAGATTAGCTTTCAAAAGCTCCAGCAGCTGGGCAGGACCAGGAAGCTGTCCCAACAATGAAGCATCTCCTCATTTCATGCCACTCACTTCAGCTTTTGCCAGTCCTGGCATCCCCTTAGTAACTAGCACCAGAAACAAGCTAGAAGGTCCTGGCAGCTCAGGTAGCTTGCAGCAACGGAGCCAGCTCTGATCACAGTGTCTGCTGGCTGCTCCCCAGCACCCCAGTCTCGTCACCCTTGTGCCCCCATGGCTCGCCTCACTTGGCCTCCGAGTTCAATATTGCCTCATTCAGAATGAAGGTTGTTTTTGTTTCATTTTGCTTTATAAACAGAAACACTCCCCGGTTTCCCTTCTTAGAGGCCTCAGGAGGAAGCTGAGTCAGGTGGGGTGTGGTTACCGTAAAATCGGTCACCCTCCCCTTTCCTCAGGCTTGGCTGACCCAGCGCAGGCCGACTGACACGCATACCACCGCAGTTCCCTAATGACACGAAAAACAAACTCTCCCCAAAGCACTGTTCCCTTAGAACTCAGGATGGTGACTTAGTGGGAAAAGCAAGGGCTTTGGGAGGCCCGACCTGGATTAGAATTCCGGCCCCTCCCACTGGAAACAGGTTAGAGACTGGGCAAGTCACAGAAGCGCGGAGCCAGGCTGTCACCCCTGAGAATGGTGGACCTGCCCCGTGGGATTAGAGGGAGGCTTAGCGCTAATGGATGGAAAGCTGGTGGAAAGCGTGTTGAGGTGGCCATGCCCAGTGACGCTGCATTCTCGCCCTTTCCAGGATGACATCCCGGGCCCTGGGTTCTACAATGTCATCCACCAGTCCCCAGTGTTCAACAGCGTCTCTCTCTCCAAGAAAGGAACCTGCACTTTTCCCTCCACGGTGAGAGCCCTCCCTTGGGTGTTGACCAGTCAGTAATTCCCTCCGCTCCTTGTGTAATGGCATGGTGGACAGCCATCCCTGTTCTGATTAAGACAGCAGCCACTTCCTGTGATTTCACAAACTCCAATCCGACCCCGTGCCCTACGGGCCGTTTATCTCCGTGGATGCGTGTGGAGCAGAGGCTAGAACTTGGGTTGTCCAAGCCTCTTCAGCGCAAGAAGCAGGTGTCTTCCCTAGGCGGCTGGATATGCCAGGGTGGCTGCCGTGTCCTCCCCTGAAATGACTTTTAACACTCGCTTCGTATAACTGGGTTGTTCAAATCACTGGGAAGGTGGAGGGAACAAAAAAAAAGAGACTAAGGGCAGAGTTAGGTGGTGCAGAGGAGGAGAGGTGCCGCTGGCCAAGCTGATGGCCAGAGCCGGATTGCCGAGACCTTCATGGTAGGAGGAAGCTGGCCTCTGAGCTCCATGCTCTATCATGGCATGGGCCTCACTCCCTCACAAGAACAAACGAGACAGAGACAGACAGACACACATCCCAGCACTCAGGGGGGCAGAGGCAGGCCGATCTCAGCGAGTTCGAGGCCAGCCTGGTCTACAAGGAGAGCCTAGGACAGCCAGGGCTGCACAGAGAAACCCTGTCTTGAAACAACCAACAACAACAAAAGACACACAGAGAGACAGACAGACAGACAGACAGACAGACACACACACACACACACACACACACACACACACACACACACACACACGGGGCAGGCGGGGGAGGGGAGAGGACGAAGGAGAAGTAGAGAGAGTGTCTGAGCAAGCACTGGGCCTGAAGTACAGGAATCTTCCCGTTAGCTCCTTTATCTTTGTTGAGGATTCTTGCCAGTCAAACATGTAAACGAAGCGCCTCCGACCGTGAGCAGACATGGATGAAGACAGTGAACCTCCGAGTTTTGTTTTGGTGTGTGCATGCTGAGGATGGCGCCCAAGGCTGCTTCCTCTAAGCCACGGCTCAGCCTTAAGGGAACCAAGCAGTGAGGGAAAGAGCCAAACCCGAGCCAGGTTGCCTGAGGTAGAACAGCGAAGGAGAGAGCTGAGCCGGAGTCTGACGTCAACAGAACACACGTGTGTGCTTGTCCCTCTAAAGGATATGGCAGTCTCTTGCGTAGACATAGATGATGCCTTACACTGGGGTTCATTTTCTAACCTCACACAGAGGGCCCACTTAGGGCCCGCCGAATGCAGCCACCTCTTGTTGGGAATTGGGCTTGGCAGTGGGGAACTCGGGGGCACACTGGCTTTGGAGTGAAAGCTCACCATTTGGGACAAAGACCCCAAAGCAACCCTCAGAGGAACATGCCAGTGCCCCAGCATTGGTCACGGGCCTGATACTGACTCAGCTGTGGAGCCTGAATGTGACCTCAAGCATGTCACCCTTCTCTGTGTCCCAGTTGCCTCAGAGACTCCCTGGAGGCTCTGGGCAGTTGGCAGTGAGAAAGACTTTGAAATTGCAGAGCAGTGTAAACAGGCCACCAGCTAGCACTGTGAGAGCCTGAGTCACCCCAAGCCCAGAGCGCCTCGCTTCTTTCTGAGAACTGTCAGACAGCACGCCACCATTCCTTCTTGGTGCCATGAAGGGGCTGGATTGGTGACACAGTCAGGGTCCTGCTAGGCTTCACTGGTACTAATTTTCGAACGGTTCAGCTCTCTATCCAAGAGATAAAGGCACAGGAAGGTCTGAATGTAGGTGGAATCCAATAAGGTCTTGCACTTCTTTAAAAGAAATGAAAGAAGAAAGGTGTGAGGCCCCTCTCCTTTTGATGATCCTAAGGCTTCAGCTTTTACATTTCTTGTTTTAAAGAAAAGGCTTATTTATGATTATGTAGTGGGGAGGGGCTGGAGCAGAGGTGGGGGTGATGCAGACATGAGTGCAGGTACCTGTAGAGGCCAACAGAGGGCGCCAGGTCCCCAGGAACTGGAGTTCTAGGCAGATCTAAGTTGTTTGGTGTGGGTGCTAGGAATAGAATCCACACCCTCTGGTGACGTGCTGGAATGTCTGAGCCATCCTCCAGCCCCCAACTTTATTCTTGTAAACACTTGCATTTTTGAATTCTTGGAAAGGGGGCCTTACGGCTTTGTAACATCTGGCTGCAGGCCCCAACACGGTCTCTAGTTTCTGTCCAGCCCAGAGGAAAGACGGAGGGCCTTTCCCCGTCTTCTGGATCCCGAGACTCTGGGAATTCAAGCCTCTGGCCTCAGATGAAGATCACAAGGGCCCAGAGGAGTGTGACTGGGGTGAGCCCGCCCAAAAATGTCCATGAGCCTATAAATTCTACACACTTCCTGGTGACTGTCAGGGCGACAACACCCAACCCTTTGAGGAGACTTGTCATCTCTCAGAGTTCAAATGATAGAGCACCTCACTCAGGCACTCCAAGTTTTCTCTTCTAGAATCTTCTATGACTATGACCAGGAAGCTAAATGAGGCGGGCGGGTGGGGATGTGGGTGGCCTCTCTGAGTGGCACAGTGATGGTGAGGCTGCTCCAGAGGAGGGAATGAGTATGTGTCAGGGAGAAGTTCTCAGGTGCCAGTGCGGGGCCCGACCGGAGACCACAGGCCTGGCAGGGAAAGGCAGGGCGTACGGCTGTAGAGTTTGTTCTGCCCACACTGATCCTGTTTTGATGCCTCAGGGAGCTTGGCCTCACGGGGAAGTTTTCAGACACCCCCTACCCCACCCCCACCCCCAAACATAGACACAAGGAGCCTCTGAAGGCAGAAAAGATCCCAGGGCCGTGCCTCGCGACCCATTTGGCCCTTGAACATCGTGTCTGAACTTGGTTGCCGGGTGGCGGCACGCTGCCGCTGAAGCTGGCCCTCCCACCCCACTTCACAGCAGGGCTGAGTTTCTCTTTCCGTGAAGTGGCTGTGACGTCCATCCGCTGCTCAGAGTAGTGAAAACCAAAGGTGCCCACCAAATCCCCGGTGAACAGCTGGCCAGAAAGGGAAGGCTGCGGCTGCTGCCGAGAGCACCGAGGAGTCTTCACAGCTAGAGCTTGGCTTTGAACCCGGGTTAGAATCCAGATGAGGACAGCCCTGCCTCTGGTGAAACCCCTACCCCCACACCACCTTTGAGAACCGCCTCCACCAGCCCTCTTGAAGGGAGTGCAGGGAAGTAAAGGTTGCTCTCAGCCTCCCT
>REGO01000146.1:478992-521492 GCA_010120015.1 Rhombomys opimus | reverse complement strand
AGAAAATAACTGCAGACTCGATCCTAATCTCTAGCGACCTGGGCTTGGGCACCCCATATGCTGTGTTTAGAGAGCACTGTTTGTGCAGAGAAGAATGTGGCCGGGGACCACGTGGGGGACGTGAAGACTTGTCCTGGAAAGGATCAAGATGACAGCAAAAGAGATGAAAAAAAATTGTAACAGTATCACACACACAGTAAAAAACACACCTTAAGTGTGGCAGATACAGCTGGTTCATGGTGCCCAAGACCCCAGCGCTGAGAAGAAACAAACAAACAAACAAACAAACCCACTTTCTCTACATGGCTTGCCATGGCCTCCCCTGTCCCCAACAATGCTCCGAAACAGAGGGGGACCATTTGCTGCACTTGACACAGAGAGAAAACTCAGGCTCAGTTCTAAACCACCTGAGCAGCCACACAGCCGTGGTCTTCAGGTTTCCCTCCCGGCCAATGTCTTCTGGCTTCTTCTCCACAGTGAGCTTGCACGTGTGTTGTGTCTGTGCGTGTGTGTGAGTGAGTGTGTGTGTACATGTGCCCGTGTGCGGGTGCGGCGGTGTGGAAGTGTGTATGCGGGCATGCGCGTGTGTGATTGTTACAGATCACTTGAACTTGAGGGATGACAGAGGCACAGCCGGAGTGACCACCTCAGCTCATGTCAGTTCTCCTTTTAAGAAAGACAGTGGGCTCCTACTCGCCACCTGTCCAGGCAGGGTGACAAGAACAGGGAGTGAGCTGGCACTGAGCACTCGGCGTGTGTTTTGTTTTTTAATCACACAGGCCTCCATCTCTTCCTGCGCACAGAAGAACAATGCCTGTTCTGGGTTTCTATCGAAAACACAGAGAGGATCCTTCCCTGTGGTCACAATGGGAGGGCCAGCGCCAGGTAAGCATCTGCTTGCTTTGCCCTTGACTTTGGGTTCCTGCTTAGGCTCCTCTGGCTCTCAGGACACCCATCTCCCTGCTGGGAGCCTGTTCAGAAGAAGCTTGGCCTTTGGGGGGAGGGGAGGCTGAGAGAGTGCTGAGCACAGAGGCCATGGGACCTGGTGGGCCTGCTCATGTGCCCTAAGAGGCCTTCTTGGCTTGGCCCAGCCTGGTGGGGAAGTGGCCTCGGCAGGCCACTGGCAGGGAGGGAGAGAGAAGGTGACACTGGCACGGAGGTTGCTTTACCATCTGCTCCTAAATGGCCAGGTGGTGGCTGCACTTCCAGCATTTATTCCATAGGAAGAGTTTTTGCCTGCCTGTGTCCATAGCCCTGTTCTTCACATACGGAAGGAGATGCTCAGAGACACTGGTCCAATGTCGCCAGACTTTAAGTAGTACACCTGAGCCCAAGGGTACTAGGCTAGACCCCTCCGGATCCTTGGTGACTTCTGGAATCAGGATCCGGGAGCACGTCAGAGCTTGCCCGTGTTACTCCCTGCTGTATTCCGAAAGGTGGCGATATCCCCATCCTCCCACACTGACATCCCCGCAGCTATTTCAGAGGGGTCCAGGAAAGTCTGCACAGCCTCCCACCCCCAGCCTGACCCAGCCAAGCCTGGAGCTTTGGGCCCCAGAACCCAGAGGAGGGGCAGGGAGGCGTAGGGTGTGGAGAAAATTGCAGGGCACGCCAGATTTCAGCAAATCCAGATTAAAGCCAGAAGATCAGGCTGAAGCCGAGTGACAAAACCAGCACTAATTAGGAGGCTCAGTACAGCCACAGCCCTCCCCCCTTCCCCCCATCCTTGCACCATCCCCACAAAGCCCCACCTTGTTTGTTTCTACAGCAGAACAAAGCTGGCACCCTTGGGCTTTAGCCAGAGGCCCCACCACAGAGCCTTGGGATAGGGCATCAGCAGCCTTCCTCTCAGACTCCCCGGGGTCCCGTCCCCTGTAACAAAGAACAGAGCGGTGAGGGGAGGGGGGCAAACTCCCCCTCAGAGGGTGAGTGTTCCTCTTCTTCCCACGGAGGGGGAAGGGGTCACTCCGGCCTTCCTCCCGATGCTTCTCCTGGAGATGGTCGTGTTATCGACAATCCTATGGCCTCCCCCCGTGTGCTCTTCATCACTTTTTCAAGACAAAAGCAAATTCTTTTTAAAGCAAAGTCAACCTCTCAGAAGACTGAAGCAGGAAGGTTGCCTTGCGTGTTTGGCCTGCCAGGGCTAGAGAGTGAGACTCGTCTCTAAAATAGAAACCCAGGCTTGACACAGTCGAATTTACAGTTCTTTGAACTATCATCTCTATGATGCCACCACGACTAAGATTGTTCCCACTCTTCCGGATCCCACCAATTCTGCTGTATTTCTTTTCCTGGCATGACCCCTCCCCCTCCTTGATGGCCCCAGTTCCATGCCCTGATTCAGTCACAGTGATAGTATGTATAGGCTTTCAATGGATTAGTATGTGGCACCTGTAATCCCAATGTTTGGGAGGCTGAGGCAGGAGAACCGTGATAACATTCGACCTGTTTCCTAAAGGGGGTGGGGCTCAGGTGGCAAAGTGCTTGCTCTAAGGACCTGAGTTCTCCCACCAAGTGACAAAGCCAGGTGGGGTAGCAGAGGCAGGAGGATCCCTGGGGCTTGCTAGCCAGCCAATCTAGCCAAACCCAGGACTCCAGGTTCAATGAGAGACCGTGTCTCAAAAAAATAATGGTGCTGCTGCTGATGGTGATGATGATGGTGATGACGATGGTGATGGTGATATGGAGGGCTGGCAAGATGGCTTAGCAGGCAAAGGTATTTGCTCTCAGGCTGATGACCTGGGTTCAGTCCTCAGGATCAAATGGTGCAGACCCAGCTCCCTCAAGTTGTCCTCTGACCCCTGTGTGTGTGTGTGCTGTGTCATATCTGTAAATGCACAACACACACAATAAATAAACAAGTGAAAATGGTAAAAGGCAGTTGGACTGGAACTCTGGCCTCCACGGACACCAGCACACACAAGTGCATACGTATTAACAAAGGTGCAAACATACATACAAATAACTAAAAGTACAAACAAACAAACAGACAAACTAAAGCCAGGCCAAGCACAGGTGGCCTCTGGCACTCGGAGTGTCGCTGTGGAACTTGCCTTTCCCTGCTGGCTTAGTCCCTGTAATCTGCCTGGTCCTGCACACGGGATTGGCACTAGGGTGCCACGGTGTGTCCAGCCTCCTGCCCGGAGCTTTCACCTCCCGCTGACTAATTCCCCTGACTTCTGAGTGATGTGAAGCCTGGATCAACATGAGCAGGAGTCAGTGAGGGCCTTTGCCCAGAACCACACCTCTCTTCTCCCAAACACCTGTGCCCACTCCCAGAGCTGCTGAGAATTTAGGGGTGACACTGTAGCACCCCACCCTCCCTCCAGCTCAGACCATTCTATCCTCCTTGAAGCTTTGTGTACAAGTGGAGTGGATTTGATTATTAATTGTTTCTTTTTTTAAAATTTATATTTATTATTTATACATGTATGCCTGCAGGCCAGAAGAGGGCACCAGATCTCATTATAGATGGTTGTGAGCCACCATGTGGTTGCTGGGAACTGAACTCAGGACCCCTAAAGAGCAGCCAGTGCTCTTAACCTCTGAGCCATCTCTTCAGCCCCTTTTATTGTTTAAGACAAGAGCATGGGTCATGGGCTTTAGAGCAGCAGCTCTTAACTTTCCTGCTGTTGAGACCCTGTAATACAGTTCCTCCTGTTGTGGTGACCCTCCCCAAGCATAAAATTATTTTTGTTCCTACTCAATAACTGTAATTTTGCTACTGTTATGAATCGTAATGTAAATCTCTGTGTTTTCTGATGGTCTTGGGGGCCTCTGTGAAAAGGTCATTCAACCTTACAGGGCTTACAACACACAGGCTGAGAAACACTGCTTCTGAGGGACTAGACTTCTTTCCACACAGCAGGAACCTGACTGGAGACACTGCTCAGCGGTTAAGAGCACTTGCTACTCTTCCAGAGGACCCCGGTTCAGTTTCCAGCACCCATTTCAGGTGTACCACAGGTGTTAGGAATTCCAACTCCAGGGGATGTGACCCCCCAGGAGCACTTGAACTCATGTGTCCAGATGCAAACAAAGACACCTCAAAATAATAACAGTAATTTGGGGGCTGAGGAGGTAGCTTCTCAGGTGGGGGGACTCGCTATTCAGGCATGAGGATCAGAGTTCAAATCCCTGTTACCCACGTAAAAAGCTGGGTGTGGTCGCATGCGCACCCTAACTCCAGTGTTGTAGAGGGTAGAGGCAGAGGCAAGGGGTAAGCTGGCCACCAGCCTAGCCAGTGACAGATCTCTGTTTTAGGGAAATAAGGCAGAAAGGGACCAAACAGGGCAGGGCATCGCTGGAACTTATGTGCACACAGGCATACATGCCTGCACATGGATATATATATATACATAACATGCACACAGACACCTAGGATACACAGACAATCACACACACATCCATTACTTATTTGACATTTACAAACCATTAAGATAACATTCAGTGGCTTGGAGAGATGGCTCAGCGGTTAAGAGCACTGTCTGCTCTTCCAGAGGTCCTGAGTTCAATTCCCAGCAACCACATTTTGGCTCACAACCATCTGTAATGTGAGATCTGACGCCCTCTTCTGGTGTGCAGGTGTACATGCAGATAGAGCACTCATACACATAAAAGAAATAAATCTTAAAAAAACCAAACATTCAGCTATTGGAACCACTCTGTCCCCAGAAGCCCAAGCGTGCTTCCTATTTTGAGGGGGAGGCTGTCAGTTTGGGCTGTACCAATGTTGGAGTGTTCCTTAGGTGCCTGGTTGGATGGATGTCCTCTGGCTAGTTAATTTCTACCTCTGGGCTGCAGGGCCCTGGGGATAGGTTGAAAGAGTGAGACCCACCCAGCCAGGCTGCTGTGAGGCTCACAGGTTGACCTGCATTCTCCAACTGGCAGGTCTGACCGTCAGCCCATGCAGGCAGCCTTCCCCTCTGACCCAGGGAAGTGACATTGTCAAGGTGCCAGCTGTAAGGTGCCTGTGACAGCTGGTGGCAGTTGCTGCTTTTCACCGAGCTGGGGAGGGCGTCTCATCCTGTGGTAATGTTTCCCTCTGTCCAGGGCAATACGATGTGAACGAGGCCCTGGTGAAGCAATCACCGAAGATCTTAGTGTCCTGCTTCAAGTCAACAACCGGCCGTGGATTAAAACTGACATCAACGGGCCCAGGGCCAGGTTACTACAACCCCAATGAGTGCATCAAGATTCTGAAGAAGCCTAGTGTCCCGTGAGTCCTGCATTTTTCTGATGCACTAGCTCCAGGGGACCCTGGAGGGGGCAGGGTGAGAATGGGCACCCCCTACCAGGACCCAGTCCGGGGCTCCCTGCTGCCACGTTACGGCGCTCAGTATGCCACCGGAGAGTATTTGATTTTAACTGAGTAGCGTCTGTGTTACGAATGGCAGAGTCAAGTGTCCTTGCTTCCTAGAGGAAGGAGCTTCGGTGAGCGTGAGGGATTTCCCTGAGGCCACACCGCTCACATCCTGCCGTAGAGACTCCGGTTCAGGACACCAGGCTCTCTCCGTGTTCCCCACAAAGCTTCTCCCGGGGCTACAGTGGCTCTGCTTTTATGACAAGGAGTCTCCTCTGCGCTTGGGGGAGATGCAAAAGCGGGTGCACCGGCGGAGAGCTGTTGGGTTTGCCCTTCGGCCCTGCTGAGTGCAGGCTGCACGTGTGGCCTTTGGGCAGTGCGTGTTACACTGTGAGCTGAATGCGTTCAAGTCGCGCCTCACAGGGTTGCGCTCAGAATTAAACAATTGTCAGGCAAACAGTATGTGTAAGTGGTGACTTAATATTAATAGAAAGTTAGGAAGAAACCGAGAGGGGCAGGTTGACGCACACTTGTAATCCTAGTACTTTGGAGGCTGAGGCAGGAGGATTGAGAATTCAAGTCCATTCTGGGCCGCACTTTTCCAAAGTGGGGGATAGGAGGTGAAAGAGACACTGTGTCACCACTTAAAGTACATACCATTTGAAGTTTTTTATTTTCATTTTATGTGTGTAGGTGTCTTGTCTGTGTGTGTGTGTCTGTGCACCATATGTCTGCAGTACCAATGGAGGCCAGAAGAGGGCGATGGGTCCTCTGGAGCTCTCGCTGTAGATTGTTGTTAGCTGCCTGGTGGGTGCTGGGAGCCTAACCCCGGTCCTCTACGAGAACAAGTGCTCTTTGCCACTGAGCCCTCCCTCTCTCCAGCCTCCCTACACCTCACTTCTGATGTTACTTTCATCTAAGAGACGCAAAGGTACTCAGGGCCTAAGGATTCCTTAAATGGCTGGAGAGCTTCTAGAACCTGCTGCTCATAAGGTTGATCCTGTCACCCTCTGAGCCCGCACCCTGTCGGAGCCCCGCCTGCAGGTCCAGCCATTGGAAGGGTGGCCATCCGTGTCAGGGCTGAGTGTGTGGGCACCTGAGCCCCTCCACAGAGGCAAGGCAGGTATCAGGGCCCCAGCTGCAGTGGGTTAGACACCCAGGCAACTGGCAGGGGAGCTGGAGACATTGACACCGTCTGGCCGTCAGCCTGGGCCACAGGGCAGGTAGACAGGGATCTGTCGGGTCAAGTAGGTGCTGGAGAGGTGAATCAGGCTCACTTCCGGGTAAATCCCCTCTGTGTTCCCATTGTGGGATTCTGCAGGGCCCTTCCCAGGGGACCAGGGGACCAGGATGGCTAGCCCCCCTCTAAAAATCAGAGACCCCCGCCTTTAGGCTGGCTTGAGTTCCCTCTGCATATGAACTTTTCCATGGTCTGCCAGGGGAACGCTGCGGTAAGGGGCAGGCACATGGGCAGAGGACTGTCCCCTTTGGGGCCTTCCCACCCTGCCTCATTGCCGAGCAGAGACCAGGATCTTCTCCGCTGTGGCTCCCGCAAGGCTGAATGGAGCAGAACTTGGAAACAGTTCTTAACCTTTTCCCAGCCGACGCACGAAAGCCATGCACATTGATGGAGACCATGTGGTGTTTTGAAGCATTGCCTAATGTTCCAACCGGGAGAATGTCTATCGCCTCAGACGTCTGAGCTCTTACTCATCGTTACAGCCGGGATTATGCTGTAGTCGACTGAAATAGGACACAGCTTCTGTTTGTCATGGTGCTTCAAACCCACAGCCCAGCTGTGGAAGCTTCAACAAGGAGCACCTACCTCTGAGCTTTCCAGAGTGGAAGCTGCAGGGCAGTGCCACACCAGGAGGCTGGTACCCCTGCCTCCTGAGACAACTGAGGAAAACAATGTGGGCGTCCTCGGCCTTCCGCTGCCCGGCTGCTAGGAGGATTTGTTGGCATGCGGGTTGTCTCGACCTGAGATGCAAATGCTGGGTGGTGGCGGCACACGCCTTTAATCCCAGCACTCAGGGAAGCAGAGGCAGGTAGATCTCTGAGTTTGGGGCCAGCCTGGTCTACAGAGTGAGTTCCAGGACAGCCAGGGCTACACAGAGAAACCCTGTCTCACAAAACAAAACAAACAAAACAAAACAAACAAAACATGTGAAGCGAATGTCAGCCAAGAGTTCACTGGGCGTGACTTAGGGAAGCAGGACAAGGCAAGGGGAAAGCTCCGAGGTCAGAATGGGGTCCTGTCAGTGCCACCTGCTGCCAGGCGGGGAACACCCTCTCTCTGACCACTTCCTGGAGTCTCTAAGCCCCCAGCTTTACACAGCAGGCTGTCCCGTCAAGGGTAGCTTGAGAAGCAAGCCCCTTGGCAAGTCTCCAGTTCAGCAATTATGCTAGACCAATTATGCCCACCTAAGGTTCCCAGGGTGGTGGTGGGGACTGTCACTCACTGCGGGGTCGCCTCTTCCCAGGCAGCTCTCTGTTACTGCCCCTACCCTGCAGAACAGATGCTGCATTCTATCCCGGGGGCAGCCGGTCGCCCTTTAATGTGGAGAACAACTGTGAGAAATTGCCCCTTTATTCCTCCCAAACCTAGGAATCCCCGAGGCAGAGAACCTGTGTCTGGGAGTGTCCCTGGGGTCCTAGGTGCCTTCTACAAGTGACCTGCTGAGAGACCTTGAAGACGTCCATTATCTCTGCACCAAAGGGGTACCCTAGGAAACCGGAGCGTGCTTTGTCCCGCTGTGGCCCTGAGAGTCTGATAGATGTTTTCTTTACTAAGCCACAAACCCCATCAAAGGCCGGTCATACTGCATTGCTGGCCATCCTGGGTGTGACCACTGCACCACCAGGAACCAGCTGTGGGTGGTTTGTGTGTGTGTGTGTGGGGGGGGGGAATCTGGTTTCTGGACCCCATCACTTTCTTTGTTCCCTGCCCCCCCCTGGGGGTTTGGGACACAGGAAAAGAGGACAGTGCCTGCCTTCAGCTCTCCACCCCTCCATCCTTTCTAGGTTGGTTTCTCCCATCTCACTAATTCTCTCCCCCAGCACCTCCCCCCCCAGACCTAATATAAAGCTAAGAGTGAGCTCTGATTACGGCTTCACACGATCTCTCCCAGAAAGAGCCAGAGCAGCACTGCTCCCCACCTTATGCCTTTGCCCATGCTAGCTCTTCCTTCCTGCAGGGACAGCCTTCCCTATACTCTCTGCTCCACTCTGCACAGCCACCCATTGGGGCACACACACACACACACACACACACAGTCATGCACACACATCACACGCACATGCACACACAATACACACACATCCACACATCCATCACATGCACACATACAAGACACACACACACTTACTGTGCTTTCTATTTGTCTGAATGTTTAGGGGAGAGGATCTTGCCTCAGCTTTGAGGTCCTATGAGAAAAGTGGGGGAGGGGCAAAGAAGGTGATGGAGCCCAGACACCCCGGAAGGGCTGGGGCTGGCCACTCCCTCCACCGCATCCTTCTGAAGTGCCCTCCCCTGCCCTCCCTCCCTGGTTTCCTGCTGGACTCTTCCATGGTGCTGCCCTCCTGTTTCCATCGGAGGGCTTCACAGCGTAGCCAGGCTGACTGACAATCCTCCCGCTTCAGCTACCCGAGTGCTGGGATTGCAGGCCTTGATTCTCAGTTGGGACCTAAGCTTCTCTTTCTAACAGTCTTCCTGTTGGGCACAGGAGCAAAGAATGTCACGGTTACTCCTAGCACATGGTCTGCGGTGGTCAGACATCCTGAAAACAGCAAGCAGGGACAGGGACAGCCAAGCCACCTCAGCACTCTTTCCCGTCGCCGTTCAGTTGGGCACTAGCTGGGGACTATCCAGCCCTCAAGAGCTGTGTCTTAGTGCCTAGATTCCTAAGTGTGCCTGACCAGAGCTGCACATAAAGCCGGTGCTGCCTGGAGACCCTGGCATTCTGCTGAGAGCGTCCCTAGTGCTCCGAGAGGGTGCGGGCAGGGGCTGCTGCACTCACATGGCCAGGTGTGTGATGTGGGCCTGACTCACGTCAGCCACTACCCCAGCTTGGGCAAGGGGACACCACATGGTCTCCCCTGGAAAGAACCTGGGACTCTTGGGCTTGGGGGTGACCAAGATGAATGACTTTATCTGGGGTTGGCTTGTTCCCGAACAGGTATGAGGTAGCTTTTATTTATCCAGCGAACGGCTCTTGACCACACCCTGAAGCCAGGTCCTCCGTACAGAGCGGAGGGGTACCTTCCACCTCCTCCCCGTGGCCCTCTTTGTTCTAATGTAAACATTCAAGCCAGCTGTTGCCAGGTTCAAGTCCCAGGCAGAGCAGAGTGGCTTACCTCGGCCTCCCTAGCATCGGGCAAATCCCCTCACGCCAGAGCGGCCCTGGTGTGAACACCGACTATGCACTGGCCCATTGGGAGATGCCTCACACACCTCCTCTGTGGTTTCTTCTTTGTTTCATAGCTCCCCTCTCAAAGGTCGGGCTTCACACCCCCTGCTCCAGACACAGGTCTGTGACCCCGCGCCGGTCAGTGGCATGACTAGACTTCATGCTCTCTGTGGGTTTCTCAGAAACTTAGACACCTCTGTCATGGCGCCTCTCCAAATTGCTGGGGCTAAGAGACTGGCACTCCAGAGCCACGTTCCCGTCACTGGCTCAGACTTTACGTATGCTACTGTCTCTCTGGACACCAGCTCCCTCAGCAAATGAGAACGTTGGCATCTCTCCAGGTGTCCCAGCTCACTGGAGGGTCTCGGGAGCCAGAGCTCCCGCACTGCTTCCTGGCACAGCGCCCCCTCCTGGGTGTTCTGTGCTGAGAACCTCTCTGCTTTTCACGAGAGACCCCAGAAGAAACTTCAGCTGTGAGACTTGACTCCCCAGATGGCCCCAGGGACACCCGGTCACCATTACACTGTGGGTTGAGGGGGTGAGAGAACAGTCCCCAAAGGTCCTCTTGCCCAACTCCCCCAACTTAGCAACTGTGCTCCAGAATTGTTAAGTAGGCTTGGCCTCCAGCATGGGTCCATTTAGCTTTATTTAATGACTTAATGGCAAAGGTGTTATACAAGATAGACCCCCCCTTGCGGAAGGAAAGATGGCCGTCTGATGGTCACGACACAAGCAGCAAGGGTCCTGTAGGAGTTCTGGATTCCCCGTCCAGTGCCTTTCCATCCCAGCCTTCAGCCTGGAGGGGAAAGATCGCCCTCAGAGTTCTGGAGTGTCAGCAGAGGTCTGGCAGTTATGGACCGGCAAATCCCTGGAGGCAGGATGAAGCTCCCTACCCCTGGCCATGCAGACATCACAAGTGGCTCATCGGAGCCTCTTCTCACCTAGGCTTCAGTCCTCAGGGCTCCAGCCAGACTATAGTAATCGATTACAGTCAGCACATACAATCAGTGCTACCTGCTTTTCCCAGTGAGCTCAGCCACAGGAGTCTGTGACAGAAACATGTCTGTCCTCTCACTGCCCCAAGACTGTCCTCTCCCTGTTTTAGGCGCCACACCTCATCTAACCCCGGCAAGCCTGTGAGGTATGGCTGCCATTGTGAGGATGAGGAAACAGAGGCCTAGAGGCCCTCGGATCTCAAGCAACTGAGCTAGAATGGGGCCCAGGGTGAGCCGCTCACAGACACACCTCCCCGCCCCCCCCGAGGGTCCCCCAGGCGATGGCTGTGCTTTAGGCTTTACCAGTTCCGTCCACGAGGCTGCCGTGGTGACATCTCCCCCGTTTTGTCTTCTCCAAAGGAAAGCCACGCTCCTGAACTTCTCCGCCCACCCTCTGCTTCTGCCCCCGAAGCCACCCCCCCCAGGCCCTGGTCAGTACGATATTGTGGACTATGAGGGACCTCCCAAGCACTTCATCTCCAGCGCGTCTTTCGTGTCCAACACCAGCCGGTGGCCATCATTGTCATCCAAATCAAGCTTGCCCGGCCCAGGTCAGAAAACCCGAGGCCCCAAATCCTCCACAACGCTTTGTCATTCTGAGGCCATCGTACACCTCCAGTTTATGGGCTGCTTGCTGAGCAGGTTACAGGGGTCAGGAGGGCTCGGCAGGCCATCGGCTCACAGCTTCCAGGATCTGCCTGGCTTGGAGCCACCAGTGTTAGGGTGACAGGCGCACACCATCACCCTGGCTTTTCCCGTGAGCCCCAGGGAGCTGCAGTCAGGGCCTCAAGGCCGTGCAGCTGGGCACTTCCTGAGCCATCCTTCCAGCCCCAGACATTGGTTTAGAAGGAAATGATCCTAGCATTTGTCAAGTTCTCAGACAACTTCTTAAAGATATTTAAGCCTGTAGTCTCGACTGGCCAAGGAATTTTTCAAGACAGGTAAGGCCTGAAGCGGGAGCTGCCGGCTGCTTGGGACATTCGTGGTAGGACCAAGTCTGGGGTTGGGGTGTCTCTTACACCAGAGCAGGACTGAGGGCGTGGCTCTTCCAAGCCCATTAGCTTCTCCCTCTCTCTCCATGGGCTGAAGGAAAACACATCACATCGCATCTAGATCTCCCGAGAGTTAGCATCCTGAGGGGTCCGCTCCACCATGACTGGCAGCTTCCTATCCCAAAGAGGCCTGCTCTGCCATGCGGGGCGGTCGCCATGCTTCCCCACCTGTCTGCAGCTCTCCAAAGCTCCCTTTCCCTCTCCCTGACAATGGCCAGAGCTGTTGGCAGAGCTGACAAGGTGGCCACCTTGTCTTAAACTCTCAGCTTTTTGGCAGGCGCTGATGACACTCCTGCTCTGGGCAGCCCTGGGGCGGGACATCTGGCCAGTACGGGAGAGTGGTATTGTAAAGTCGATCCTGTTAAAGAAGCTATGAAGAACCCAGGCAGGATCAGGGCCCCCTCTCCTTTCCCCAGCTCTGCGGCTAGGCTCAGCCCTTGCGGTCACCTCTCTCTTCTGATGCCGTTTCTTTCTCTCTCTCCAGCCACATATAAGCCAGAGATCCCTGGGAAGCAGTCGTTCCTCTACAATGAGGACAACAAGTGGATCCCAGTGTCATAGTGACAGCACAGGAGCTCAGGGAGAGGCTCATCCCAGGCTCTCTCCCTGCCCCACTCCCCAGGCCACCCCTCAGCAGAATGTGCCTTTCCCGTGTCACCCAGCCCAGGGTCACACACCCTCTGGAGCTGCCTTGAGAGGACTTGACCACCCTCCGTCCCTACCACGCTTTTCCAAGCAGAGAGAAGGAGTGGGCAGAGCTCTCTGGCTACCTCCGTGTCTGCCTCCGAGCTGGTTCCCGTGACTCCACTCCCCAGAGTTAAGGGGTCTTGGAGCACTATTTGTGACGTCGCGTCCCAGCCTCCTGTCACAGCAGCCTGTGGTAAAAGCAACTCAGCCAAGGTGCTGAGGCCTGATCCCTGACCTCTGGGAGGCAGAAAGGCACAGATGTGTCCACAACAGAGGCACATGGATATTCCCTGGGCACTGCTGCCCTCAGCCTTGTCATCACGCCGCAAGAACATGGAAACCGGCCGTGAACTGCTCATCACTCCCATGAAGTACAGACTCTGGATCCGTCAGCAGGCAAGGCAGGACCTGGCTGGAGCTAGAGGCCTGGAACCAGAGTCCCCAGGGCAGGGAGGACCTCTGTGTCCCTTGCCTTCGTGTCCTCACTTCCCCAACCTTGGCTCTGCCCTGCCTGGCCTCTGTCGCCATATCGCCTTCACACTCTAATTCTGAGTGCGCATCAGTTAACTATGTTGGACGGATGGTGTTTCTAACCATGGCTTGCCTGCCATGGCTGGGGGGAGAGCTGACCAAGAGCCAAGGTGAAATTAAACTGACCACACGCCCTCTCCTTCCCCAGGTGCTGATAATGTGTGCCACTTTTCTAAATGGGATCCTCTCAGACTCCCCTTCCCTCCTCCACCCCCACCCCCATTTCCCTTCCACTTCCCCTTCCACAGGGGGCTACTCACCTCCCTGACATGCTCTGGGAACTGTGCATCCCGGACCTCCCATCCGGACTGGCTGCCTCATTGGCTTTCCTCTCCGGGGGGGAGGGAAGTGAGGCATGAGGAAGAGGGAGGGAAGGGATGAGAAAACTTATTCAATTAAATGGAATTGTTGATTCTCAGAAGCTGGGCTCTTTGTGAACTTGTGATTCCCGCAGGTCAGGGCTTTGGACTGACAAGGTCGCCTGGAAAACCCTGGGAAGCCCAGAGGATTCTGGCCTTGGGCTCCTGCTCTGATCATCGGCTCTCCTCCGGGGACAGAACTCAGTTGGAATCAGGGCTTCAAAGTCTACACCTTCAGGTGTACGAGTGGGATTGGTCAGGTGTGAGCTGGGTCACACCTGGCTTGCCAGTGTCCTGTCAAAGGCACAGGGGTTTTAAGAGGATCTGTTTCGCCATGACATCTCCCTGGATGGCTATAGTTGAATTCTAACTTTTTATCTGGGTTAAACGAGACTCTTGGGCAGGCTCTCGGTCATCTACTGCCACGTGAGCTGTTCTAGAAGACTGGTGAGAGCCGACACTCAGAGCTTGAAGCTGCACCTGTGCTTGGCCACAGTTCTTGACAGTAGGGCAGGATCCAAAGGGACCCAGGATCCGGGGACTCCAACCAGGTCCCTCTGACCCCAGGCTTTGCGCAGGGCTGGGCTGGAGGCCCCTGGTCCTGGGCGGGCTGGGCGGAAGCTGCTGTCAAGGTTGTGTACCGGAGAGCCATGCTTCCAGTGGCTGGGTCTGATCCCACACTCACCCTTCATCTTGCTTCTTTCGCTGATTCATCCATCTTTTTGTTAATTCTCCCCCTCCCTCTCCTCATCCTTGTCTCCCCTCACTCCTGTGCTGGCTACTTTTGTGTCAACTTGACACAAGCTAGAGTCATTTGAGAAAAGGGGAACCTAGAGTTGAGAAAAATACCGCCATAAAAATCAGGCTGCAGGCAGAGCCTGTAGGGCATTTTCTTAATTCGTGATTGATGTGGGGAGGGTCTATTCCACTGTGGGTGAGGCCACTCTTGGCGGTAAGCTGGAGATCTGGGTTCTGTGTGAAAGAAAGGTGAGCAAACCATGGAGCAGGCCAGTAAGCAGGACCCCCCTTCCCCCCATGGCTTCTGTATCAGCTCCTGCCTCCAGGTCCCTGCCCTGTTTGAGTTCCTGTCCTGACTTCCTCCAGTGATGGACAGTAATGTGGAAGTGTGAACCAAATAAACCCCTTCCTTCCCGTGTTGCCATGGTTATGGTGTTGATCATGACAATAGTAACTGTAATAGGACACCTCCCTCCCTCATTCTTCCCCTTCACCCCCACGCTCTTGCTGTAAATCCCCTGCTCTTACCTGTAGACAGGTAGAGCTCTCTCCACCCACCTCCAGAAGTGAAAGGTGTCAGAAGGCCCTGGAGGGCCTTCCTAGGAGGTTCCTCCTAAAATGGCAGACTTGCAATTGCCCTCCTGACTTTCTCTAAGGGAAGGGATGAGCTTTTTGAAGCTCGTAGAACACTGTTCTTAGGAAACTGGTTCTTGAGAACCCTCATCTCTATTCGGGTGTCTTGCTTGGAGGCTGTAGATAGATACACAGGGCGCAGAAGCTGCCAGCACGTGGCCTGTGCTCTGCGGCAGGTGTGCTCCGAGGCCACCGATTCCGTGTGCACATGTGCCACAGAGAGCCAAAGGCATCAGTGCCTCTTCGGGACAGTGATCTTCAGCCTTGATTGCACACTATGATCGCCTAGGGAACTCGCCTCGACCTTCATCCAGAATGCGGACTTAGAGGAGAGGGCAGGGCAAAGGCTGCCCGGGTGATTCCGACATGCCAGCGAGGTTACCAGCAGCTCTAACCCCTGCCCGGTGTCGTCCTCGCTCTGGGCAGAAGCTCGGCGGGAGGCTAAGAAGGAGCTCTCAACAGACGCGGAGGCCTGGGGCGTGCGTGGTCCAGTCAGTCGCTTCGCCCTACTGTCCTATCACCTTCACAGGCGTGACTTCACTCTGAAGCACAGTGCAGCATCCCAGCAGTGGGGAAGTCTAACTGGGGGGGGGGGGGAGATGCAGCCCCGAGCAGGACCACGCCAACTACGCTGAAGCACGAGGAAGCGTCACTAAGGCAGAGCCTGTCTTTAAAATCTTGAGACTGTTCATCCGAGGGTCTTTGGCCTTAATTTTAAAAGGGTCTCAGATTGGATATGGTGGTTAGTGTTCTGGATAGTGAGTGTAAGGTTAACCTAAACCACACAGTGAGGCCCTGCCCGATAACAACAAATGAAAATAGTAACAACTATCTCCCAGTGCATCAAAGCATCACCTAACTGCTTTGCTGAGTCCTTTGGCAGCCTCTCCTTGTCATGGTACTTGTGTGGCCTGCCTCCGGGTGCTCAGTGTAGGTAGGGCTTGTGATATCTGACCATGGAATCTGCTGGAATTGGGATGTCCTTAAGGAATCTTGGTTCTTAAACCTTAAAAACAGACAGGACACAGGCAGGGGTGGTGCGCAGACGTGCCTGTAGGCAAAACACTCCCACACGTAAAACTTTTGAAAAGTCTTATTCCGACGGGCAAGAAACTAATTCATAGGAAGCGGAGCTTCTGGGACTGAAGGCAGGGATGCCTTCCCTCCCCATGTCCTGGGAAGCCTAGGTTCTCAGCGACAGCTGGGACGAGTGAGAACCACACTGTGAGCATTATCGCTAGGGAAGTAGAGTAGATGAGGCCGTGGAAAATTAGACAAGAAGGGAGGTAGGGAGGGGGCCAGAAGGCCTTCTTTTTGATCTGTTCCCTGGAGGATTCAAGGCTCGGTTTTAGTTGTACCCTCTGCCCCAGAGGCCTAGACACTCACATGTGGCTGTCTACAGGTTCCAATGTGAGGTCGCTGCTGTTTGGAAGTGATGTGTGGTTGGCTTTGGGGGCCAGAAGGAGTTGGATCCGGAGAAAGTGGCAGCTTGGAGAGTAGGGGCAGTGCTGGCCCAGGTCTCTGTCCCCGGGCCTAGCTGTGGGGCCTCATCACTGCTGCTGTGAACCTTCTCCGGCTTTGTTCTCAGCTTCGAGGAGCCTCCTCACGACAGCCCACCTGGTGAGACCACGTGTGGTCGGGCTGCGTGCCTCCGCTCACAGCTCCACACTCATTCCCGGCCTTCAAGGACGGGACACGAGTGCCCTCGGGACAAGGCCGCCGTGAGAACGAGGAAGGGCCGCCTCCGCTTGAGCCTCTTGTGGCCCGAGGCTCACAGAAGGAAGGAGTACAAGCAAGGAAAGTGTGCACAGGTAGGCTTTTATTACTAAATCCTATGATATACAAAACGCATAATCAAATAGCAGCTAAAAAAATAGTCCAAGAAATATGAAATACGTATTTTTGAAATGATAAAAACGTAACATGAACATACAAAATGTTGCACATATATATATATATACACAATATATATTTATATATATATATATATCACATAATGAAAACTGTAAATAAGAAATGTGTACAGCAGTAGTGGCCAGGGTATTTGCTCCCGTCAGCTCCGTGGCGATGCCTTAAGGTCCTGTACCCGAGGGAGTCAGTGAGGAAGCACTTCCTCACAAAGGCATTTGCTCTGACAGTCAAGAGTTTTCAAGTTAATTGGCCAAAGAGCGAGAACTCTTCGGTCTGAAGTTGGAGGAAGGATACAGAATGAGGGTCAGAACCCGTCAAGGCCGTGGAGATGGCCCTGTGGAGAGGGTGGTGGGTCCCCGTAGGGTCTCTGAGGAGGGAGTTGGAAGAGAAAGCTGACAGTTGGGTCTGTGTTGATCCAGACTCCTGGTCTCCGGTGGGTGGGTACTTGCAGGAAGCTTCGAGGTGAGTTCAAGCCTGGACAGGGTGTTTAGTTCCTGCGATCTCCTTGCTTCCTCCCTGGCCCTGACATCACCAAGTTTGTGGCTTGCGAGACCTCTTCCCCCGAGAAAGGCGTTTCAAGTAACAGTGCTGACATGCGAGGAGAGGTCGTACGTGGTGTGAGCCTGGGCCCCGGGGACGGGAAGCTTGAGGCTCGGCCCTCACAGCTCCTTCAGGATGATCTGGATCTTGCCGTCTGTCTCTCCCATGTCCAGGAGGAAGGCCACGTGGTTACTGTAATGCTGGATGATGTTGTTGTCCATGTTGACCAGGATCCTGGAAGAGAGAGGAGGGAGACTTGGCTGCAGCGTGGTAAGGCCCTATGCCCTGGCCCTCTGAGGAGTAAGGCTGATGAGCCTGCAAGCACCTCAGTAGCTTCCTCTGACCTACAAAATCCGGCAGTGAAGTGGGTACTCCCGGTGGCCAAGTCTCAGCCCAAACCCTGGCCTGCCAGCCATACTGGTGCCCACCGGGAGATTGCTTCCTTCTCATGAGCTCAGCGTGAATGTTCTTGAGTGGCTGAAATGCAACTCTGGGAGAGGTGCTGTGTTCTCAGTCATTAGACTGGGGGCTCGGACTGTAAGTTCAGGAGGTGTGACAGTCTAGGTTTAACAAATGGCTACACTGAGCCGCTCAGGTATGCTTGTCTGAGCCAGAGGTTGGGCCATAAAACACCCCTTTCAGTCGGCTCCTGCCAAGCTGAATCTCAAGGGGGTTATAAAATAGACTGGGGGGCTGCAGCCCCCACTCTCAAGGCAGGGATTCGAAGCTCAAGAAGTAACCATGGCTATGGACTCTGAAAGGGTCAAAGTCAAAGTTTATGCCAAGGTACCCTGTAAGGGCTGGCTCCCTGATGAAAAGTCACCCAGAAGGTGACCTGAGCTTCACTTTGTCCATTTCTCTGCTAAGCTTCTGAGCAGGTAATGGAATTGGGTTTATATACTCAACCATCTATCCATTTCTCTGTCCATCCATCCATCCATCCATCCATCCATCCATCCATCCATTCATCCATCCACCTATCCACCCATCTGTCTACCCAACCAACCATCAGTCCATCTGTCCATGCATTTATCTGTTCTCCCACCCACCCATCAATACATAATATAGCTCCTACCATCTCTCCATCCATCCATCTATCCATCCGTCCATCTGTTCATCCAACCAACCATCCTTCCATCATCATCCATCCACCCATTCATCTGACCATCCATCCATCCACCAATCCATCCACCTACCCATATGCACCTTCACCTATCCATCCATCCATCCATCCATCCATCCCACCCCAACTCTTCCTTCACCCACCCATCCATCTGCCCTCCATATATCCATTCGTCTCTCATCCCTCAGTCTTTGCTGGACCCTTTCCTGTTCGGGACATTGCTCCAAAAGCAATGGAGATGAACTGAACCTGAAGTCTGTATGCAGAATTTCACCCGGGAAGGGAGCCTGGGTTCTTACAACTATGCCACTCCAGCTCATAGAACGGAGAAGCTGCCATTCAAAGGCATAAAGTTATTCTTTTGTGGCCACAGTTAGCCGATGGCAGAGCTCAGGTTTTAATCTAGACCTTTGTGTTTCTATGATATCAGTTTTCAGGGTAAAGGAAAAGAGCCACAAATCCTATAAATACAAGTTTGGATGTTAGGAGGTGGGAGACAGAAGGAAGCCAAAATCCATGTTTGGCCATGAGCTCAGTAGATGCCCGTTTTTGTGACGACTTGCGGAAGGGCCATGAGGACAGCAGTGAGGCAGAAGAAGCCCATGGTCTACGCCCTGGCATCGATGTCAGCACCAGCCAGCAGCAGCTTCTTTTGGGGAAAAAAAAGGCTGGGGCTCCCAGGGACGGGGGTGGGGCAGGGGGAGGGCTGGCAGGACCCTGCCTTTCCGGGTGATCTTTGTCTTAGAGGCTGGGGACTGGACACGAGCCAGAGAGCAGGGCTGGATGGGGAGGAGAGAGGCTGTGCTCTGCTAACTTCAGGGTTGGGTTGTCTGTCCCAGAGAGTAGCATCAGCCAGCTTCCGGGTAATGGGCCACGTACGAGTGCCTCCAGGCAGTGGTGTGAATGGGCAGCCATAGCTGGGTCCCGAGCCAGAGGCAGGGGCTTGTCAAGAGCTATTGTCACTTCCTAGCTTCCAACCTCTTCTGCCTGCATCGAGTTAAATCTCTGGCCTGCTGCCAGCAAAAACAGTGTATTGGTTAATCTTTCAAGCACTCCATCATGCTTGTAAAATTGATTTTATCTAGCTTGGTCGGGAGGACTTTGGCGAGGGTTTGTGAGAATAAACTAGGCTTCGGATTAAAATGTCCACCTTTCTCTGATGTGGACATATATTTGAATGGATTCAAATTTGGAAATACACTCTTTCAGACCTTGCAGAACATCTTTGGGCTGAGGTTTTCATGCCATGGGGGCTATGGAATGGTGTCCTGGCCTATTGTGCTGGGTAAAGAAAGTAGCTGGCCTGCCACAGACTTTATTTGCATATTTCTTAGTGGTAGAGGGACAAGGAGAGAGGCTGATCAAACTGTGTGTGTGTGTGTGCCGGAGGGCGGGGCATTGGTGGTGGTGGTGGTGGGCATTTTCGGTCACTGAGAATCTGTTTTGCCAGTCCCTAACTTAGGAGTGCTACTTTGAACCCTCAGTTCCTTTGTCTGTAGGAACAGGGAAGATTCCCACCAAGCTCAGAGGCCGACGAGATGATGCCAGGCATCACCGAGGACAGCATCTGGCCTGAGGGAAGAAGGGCTTCCGTGACGGAAGTCATTACAATCGCAGTCTGTGCGGCTGCCTGCGTTGACGGGAAAGCCTCTGGCGAAAGAGCCGGGAGGCAGAGGTGTGCTCCTCAAAGCTCATCAGCTTCCCATCGTACACAAAGGATACCCCTGGCCCCTCAGCCTGGCCTGGGGTAGGGTTTTCAGGGGAGCCCTGCACAAGAGGGGCAGGAAGCAGGGTAGGTGGCCGCGGCGCTGAAGAAGCGGGGCCGGGCTTGTCTGGGCAAAGCAGACAAGAAGCAGAGTTGACGGCAGACAGTGTGTGAGCCTCTGTATGAAACCGAAACTTGGTGGGAGGTGGAGGATGGGGGTGGTGGGAGGGGGAGACCCCCCACACAGACAAAACCCTCTAGAGTCTCACGCAACCCAAACCAAATGGCTCCTACAGTCCAGCCTTTTGCACTGGAGGCTAAGCTGGGAGCCTGAATAGGGTAAGGTGAGCTGGGCTGGCGGAAGGGAGCCAGGCCTGGGCATGGGCTTTATTGTGCAAGGCCTTCTCGATGGGAGAACACACGTGGGTCATGTGTAGGTGCAGCTGGGGTCAGAGTGTCTAGAGGCAGCCAGCTGTGCTCTAGGCAGAGCAGCTGGAAGACTGGCAGGTCCCGGAGGGTGTGGCCTGTTTCTCTCCTGCCGGCTTCAGCCTGGCAGCGGAAGAGAACCTTGGAGCTTCTTTAACTGAGCTCTTCAACTTAAGCCCTAATCAAATTCTCTCTTAGGCTCACGGCAGCCGCCCCTTCCGGTCACACACACTCTGCCTGGGGTGGCCTTCCTGGGCCTTCTCACCTCCTGGGCCTTTGCTCACTGCTCCTGCTCCCACCCCTGCTTATCACCTCCGACTCTCGGTTTCCCTACCTGTGAAATGTGGGTCACGTTACCTCCCTGCCAGTGTGACGAGGGGGTTTAACGAGACGAGCTTAGTCTGGGTGAATGGTGGTTGCTACAATGAACGACCCAAGAGTGAGGAAAGGTCTTTGTTCTCTGGTGGTTTGGGGACCTATGCCAGGAGGGTCACTTGTGAGAAGACCCTTGTACCTCCCTGCCACCCTCATCCCGGTTTCTGCATGGGGAGAGGTGACCCTGGCCTTGGCCTCACTGAGGGACTCGTCACCCTCACTGAGCATGCTCCGTGCGACCCCACCAAGGCCAAGCACACAGCCTTGGTGGTTCCGAGTAGCCGACAGACAGGAGGGCTGAGGCAGCACCTACCCTCGCTTGCATTTCTTGTAGACTTTGCAAATATTCTCCTCGGGGAGCCCATACTTCTCAGAGATCTGGAAGGGAAAAGGTAGGGTTTCACTGCCTGGGGCCATAACGGATTTATTCATACTTTGTACCACTCTCTTTGACGTGGTGGTTATAAAAGTAATATTGGCACTGTGGGAAAGCGAAGAGAATTACAACGATCCTGTTTCCCTGAGGCGAACATCACTGGCCCCTGGGTGCGTACCTTCTCCTCTGTGAGTGTTCACAGAGTTACACACACATAGGGGGTCTGACACCATTCTCTATCCTCTTATGGTTAGTCCAGTCACAGGAAACACTCAGCGAACTGCACTTTAGCGTCTATGAAATACCTGGCTGTGCATCTGCTGTTTGCCCTGGTCCTCATCTAGTGTCTGACATTGGGATCCGTGCCTAGGGATCTATTGTCACTGGCTGGCGACCTTATGCAGAATCTTTGTGGGGACAGCCAGCAGGTCCGCCCCAGAGGACTGCTGGAAGAATTAAATGACTTGACTGCTACAGGCCAAAGCCCCCATGGGTACACTCTGTCACTGTCCTGGGAGCAGTGGGCATACTCCTGACCCTGCAGTGAGGTGAGGTGACCCCTGTGTTCCTCTCCTGGGCAGGAGCTGGTCACTGCAGTTGATGGGGTAGCACCCAGGCCTGGCTCAGAGCCTTAAGGCCCATTACGTCCACGTGGCAGTTTCCTCTACAGATGAGGCAGCCGTGGCTCCGAGGTTGCTGAGGAGCCTGATTGGGCCCAGGCATGTGGCCCCTGCCCCACACTGGAGCTGCATAACTTTTTGCTGTTGTTTGAGGCAGATCACTCTATCTCCCTGGCTGTCCTGGAACTTATTATGTAGACCAGGCTGGCCTCAAACATACAGAGATCTGCCTACTTCTGCTTTGGAATGCTGGAGTGGGCTCCACTACCCCCTGGGGAGCTGCAGGACTTGGAACAGTCTTCCTGTGTCTCTCTTAGTTTCACTTTTGTGAAGTGGGTGTGCTAATAGGATGGAGATACACAGAATGGCTCTGAAAGGAGCTCAGTCAAATGCTGATGCCTAGTGGAATGAAGCTGTGGTTAGGCCCAGGCCTGGGATACCAGTGGCGGGTGCTCCTCTCTGGGCATTCCGGACAGAGATCCCTGCGAACTAGAAAATGTCCCTAGGTTTTATTTCAATGGCACTGTAGCCGGAGCTGCCAGGGAGAAGATCTCAAGCCTGTCTATGGAAGCCCTTGGAGGAAAACTGGACTGAGGTGGCGTGGGCTGTCTGGAGAAGTGGCAAGCTCCGCTCCCCTGGAAACGGGGAAGTCAAGAGAGATGCAGGCCGAGCTAATCCGGCACACTGCTGCTTAGCCTGGAGACTGTATCTGTGTTCAAGGGACTTGAATGGCTTTCTGTGAGCCCAGCTTCCTGGGGCTGATGGCAAGCATGCCGACAATACATTACAAGCACCGGCAGCCCAGAGGGCAGAGAGCTTGGGCTGGCCTGGCACTTATACCACCCTTGGCAAGTCCCTGGCCTCTCAGAATGAGGCGATGCTAAACAGTGCCCAGTGGAGAAAGGGAGGCGCTCATGGATGGCAATGCAAAACGCCCGGTGGATGGGCCTCCATTAAGTGGTCCATCAAGGCTGCTAAGAGTCCCCCCCACTACAGTCTTAATCACCTTCAAGTCCAAGGCCCCGGTGACCTCGGTGGCTAGAGAGGACATGCGCTTGTCCAGGCTGGGCTGTTCTGCCTGCTCTCAGATGGCTGGGGTAGGGGAAGGTCTCTTTGCCCAGATACAGTCCCGCCCTTAGCCACCCCCAGGTCCTGAGAGCAGGAGGAATGAGGCCCCCCTGGGAGGGAAAAATGAGCCTCTCTGGGCCTGGCCTTTCTGTGTGTGGGGCTTTTCTTTCCCATTAAAACAGAAACAGGTTTGCAAAGCCAACAAAAGCCCTGGGCTGTCAGACAGCAGCCATCAGATTAAGGAGGATTTATGGTGTGTGTGGCTCCCAGGGCGGGGCAGGGTTCTGACAGGGCGATAAGATCGGGAGGCGCACCCCGAGCGGGGCCCCAGCCCCCTTTGGGGTGGGAAAGCAGACCACCAGAGCCCTCCGGTGGGAAGAGGCCCCTTACCGCATTCCTCAGCCCCTTCAGGTCCGGGGTCTTCAACATGAGCGCATCAAACACCTCCTCTGTCTCTCTCCTCACATACAACAGAACTGAAAACCAAGGGGGAACAGAGGACACTGAGCACGGGAGGATCTCAAGGGATGGAGAAGGGCCTCAAAGGGCATGACCTTAACGCAGGCTGAGCTGGCATCCAGCACTTTCTACACTACCCTGACTTTGCTGGGAGTTTGAATCTTGGGTCTGGCTCTACTGCACAGCAGCCGGTGACCTTGAAAGGGTCATTTCAACACCATTGAGCAATACTTTGTACCTAAGTTGGTGCCCTTGACCCCTACTTCCGAGCAGGAATCAGGGGCAGTGTCCGGAAACCCCAAGTGCATTGCTAAGCTTGGTTCCTGACTTGCTGGAGTCTTCGATGTTGGCTGCTGGTAGATTCTTCCCTAAGGTCACCTAAGCCTCTGGGTGCTTCTGTGCCTTCTCCCCAAGTCGCAGACTTAAGGGCGTCAGAGCCAGGCAAGTGGACATGGGAGCCCATCTAAGTCTTCTCCACTCAGATAAGTGTGGGCCTCTCCCAGCCCAAGGTTTGTCCCTGCTGCCAGCTGCCCTGGGATAGACATGTCCAAGCAGGGTCAAAGCCACAGATGTCCTCCATGTCTGTGGCCATCTGTCTAAGGCCTGGGATATTCTGAGCCACCCCCCAAGCCTTGGCCTAAACATACTCCAAGGAGTAAACCAGGCCTTTTTGGAGAAGGGGGGAAACCTCACGGAAGGCCTTATGGGGTTGGTGTGTGGGGCTTCTGGGAAGGCTCTAGGGGCCTTTTGGAGGGCTCTGAGGGACCCCCAGGGCTCAGCCTACCTCTCTGAAGGTCATCTTCCTTGGCCTGTTTGGAGGGAAGAGGCTCAAACTCCTCAGCGAAGGGTGAGCAGGTACGCTTCAGGGGCAGCCTGTGGGGGACAGCAGAGGGGGGCTGGTGAGGACAGCTGTCCCTCCAGTGGGCAGAGAACCCCCAGAAAGGGATAACAAAGTGCTGGCATCAAGGTGATGCAGGTCTGGCAGCTCTCGAGGCTGGGTTCCTTGACCTTACACGATGCATTTGAGAAGCAGGGCACAGAAAGAGCTGTGATGCTATAGGAGATGGCAGGGGACATGCACGGCCTTAATCAGAGTGGACTGTTAGCATCACCCACGTTGTATCTTCTAGAAGAAGCCAAGGACGGGTAGAGCCATGGAGGAGCGGGGGCTGGGGGGCTGGAGGGAGACTGGCTTTGGTTCAAGTCCTGTCCCTGCTGGATGAGTACGATTAAGCTACATCCCTTCTCTGAGCCCTGGTTTCCTCATTAGAGGGTAGCCCTGACTCTGCCTGTCTGACCTGCCAGGGCTGGGATGAGTTGGGGAGAGAGAGAGAATTTGGAGCAAAAGCCCCATATAAAATATACACGCTGTTTATAGGGGAGAATGGATTCCAGCAGACGGCTTGTGTGCAAAGCCAAGCCAGTTAGGGCCGCACACTTATGCTGCCCTGCCCTTCTGCCTCGCCCTCCACACGTTCGGGGGTCCCCCACAGCTGCCGGGGCGGAGGCTGCGTCTGACAGAGGGAAGGGCGTGGGTGACTGTTCCGGCCTCTGGAGGTGATGTGTTGGGAGAGGGGTGTCCAGCATAGCTCCCCTGTGCTCTCCGAGTGCTTATCCACATCTCAGAGGCTTCTCTCTGCCTTTATTTTTTACAAGCAGGTGTCTCGCCAGAGATTTGCCAACTTTCCATGTAAGGCAAGCCCATAAAAACCCAGGCGGTTTCAGTGGGCAGGGAGGACACAGGCCTGGCTCCAGGCAGCAGGGGGAAAGGACAAGGAGGCCTTGCGAGGGGGACAGGGATTGGATAAGGATAGGACCCCTGGCTGCTGATTCTGTACCTGTCAGAGCTGCTGTGTCCTGCTGAGGGGACAACCTGCAACAAAGAGAACAGATATTTCTGGTCAGGCCCAGGAAGGAAGGGGGATGGGTACCACATTAAAGCCTTCCCTGTCCCGCACAGAGGAATACCTAAGTGAGTTGGGGTCTTAAGTCAGGAGGAACTGTCGAGCTGGGGCTGTTGAGTTAGGGATCAGGGACTATAGTGCTGCCGGCAGAGGCAGCGAGCTGCAGTTACTGTGCCCAAAGCTGGGGACAAGTGATAAGGGGACGACGAAGCTGGAGCACTGTCCCTGAGCACGCTGCATGTCTGCTGCCACTGCTACTGCCCTGTCCAGTGGGCATCCCCTGGGAGGCTCTCTGTGGTGAGCACCCAGGCCCGGAGAGGGCAAAAGATGGCTCAGGGCCACACTGTGCTCCGTTCCTTTCCCCAGGGCCAACTCTTCCTCGCTCTGTGCCGACACTGGTCTCCCACAGAACAGCTGCCTATCCAGCTTCGGCCGCCAGGCCTGCTGAGCATCCTCCTTCCGGAGGCCTCAGGTCACAGACGGAACAGGTAGAGAAGGGCTGATGCCACTGCCGAGGCGGCAGAGGCTGCCAGTGTGCTTCCAGGAGAAGGGAAAGGACCGGCTAGGTGTGTGGGCGTGTCAGACCTACTCTGTGCCAGTGGCTCTCCTCTGTGACACTCCTCCCAAGTCAGACACCAAGCGCTTAGGTACCCTGGCCCGATCTTCAAATGCCCCCAGGGAGCCGTGGGAGCTGGGCCTTCCAGGGAAGGAAGTGGCCAGCTAATAGACACTGAAGCAGACAGAAGCAAGGCTGGCTCTTGGCCGTGTCTGGCAAAGGGAACAGACTGGTTTCCCTCGAAGGATGGCTATGCAGGAGAGAGATAACAGAGCCAAGTCCAGGCCTAATGCCTCCTGGCTGCAGGCGCTCAGGGCTGGCACCGCCAGCTAGCCAGGCAGAGGAGCCAGTGGCCAACGGCACCCGGATTTTTGATCTTCTGAGTTGGCCCAAATTCTGACTATGTGGTTTCAGGATGTGCCTCCATCCTGACCCTCGGTCCCAATATGGTTAACTCGTGGGAGTGCAGTGAGGGTCAAGACGCTGCTGTAGGGTTGCTGGGTTCTCATAATGTCTGTGCCTGAGACCAGCCACCCAGCCCAGACGTGGCTCCAGTGAACCTCTTCCGTGTGAGCACAAGCTCAGAAGGTTTGACGGAGAGAGACTCTATTGCTTTTTCCCTCATGACAGGTCCCTGAGGCTTCATCCTCTCCTGGTCCCTGGTCACTTCTGAACCCCTTGTGGTTCAACAGAAGCTTCTAGCTTTTAAACAGCAGGACCAGGAAACGTCCTAACGGGCCATTGTGATGGTAGCAAGTAAAGCCTCTAATAGCGTGGATCCAGGACCCGGCCTCACCCCTCTCCCACCTGCCCTGCTCTCACCCCTCCTGGGCGCTGCAGGCCGGAGAAGTGCAGGTTGGGGACGAACAGCACGGGCTGGGTCTCCAGGTCAGCTTCGGGCCGCAGGTATGTGGTCTCATTGCCCCTGAAGCCTGACAGCAGGCAGCCCTTGATGCCTGCTGGGAAAAAAGACACCACTGAGCCTCAAGGTCCCTTCTTACAAACCCCTGCCCTCCTTCTCTGGCCTCCCTCCCCTTGGCCCACTCCAGCTGGCACCCCGTGCACTGTCCACTGACCATTGTTGCCGGAGTCTGGGCACTTGACCTTCCTTCGAAACTGCTTCCTCTCATCATCACGCATCTTCCTCTCGGCTCCCTGCAAGGAGAGGTGTTGCTCATCAGGGCCAGAGGGAGGGGCTAGCCAGGTCTACACCGGCTGCTTTGCATCTTAAACACAGGGCCAGACTACAGGGAAAGTCAGAAATTGGGAAGGTACCAGCATGAGGCCCAGTCTCCCTAAAGTGAGCTCAGATCTTGAGAGAGGTGAAGAAGAAAGCTTACACACACACACACACACACACACACACACACACACACACACACACAGAGAGAGAGAGAGAGAGAGAGGAATGAGAGGGGTTAGAGGAGTCACAGAGCCAGACTTACAGACCCTGCAGAAGGGGCAGAAACACAGACGTGAGGACATACTAAGCAAGGGACAAGCACACGGAGAGAGAGTGACAGAGCAGGACAGGCCTCCCAGAGACCCGGCAGCGTTTCCTGTCCCCCACCCCACCTTGTCACAGAAGATCTTGATCTGGCAGACGGCACGGTGGACCAGGCGCTCGGTGCCCGCTCCACAGTCATAGGTGTCGATTTGCAAGTTCAGGGGGACACCCTTCACCCCCTTCTGCGAGGAGAAGTCGGTGCTCAGACAGTTGACACCGATGAACACCTGGGGACAGGGCAGGGAGCCAGGTAAGCGGCCTACTCAGAGCTCAGGGTTCAGTGAATACCCTTCAGCCATCTTGGGTCCTGCAGGCAGACATCACCACCCGCTTCCCTTTCACGGACGGGAAGGAGTGCTGGTAGAGCCAGGCTGGTGTCCCCTTTCTGGCTTCCTGAGGGTGTCCCACCCTTTGAGGACTGTCAATCTGAAAGTTTACGTCTCTACAGTTTGAAGCAAGTTAGGGACACAGCTTTCCTGCTGACGCAGACACACAGAAGGTGACACAGCCCCTTAACGCTAATGACCAATTACGACAGCCAGCAGGGGATCTGGGCACCTTCCATCCAGGCAGTCTGGTGCCATCTGTGGCCAGGTTGTCTCTGTTCTACAGCTATGGAGGCCAAGAGAGACAGAATTGCTGCTGCCTATTCTCTAGGCAGTTGGGGTACATGAGCCTGGACCTGGTCCCCCTGGTCTGCAGTGGGAAGCTTGCCAGCTTGTGGCTGGGACAGATGCTAGGAGCTTTCTCAGACCCCATCTGTTTTATCTACAGATGGGGGTAGGTGAACACATCCTGGGAGAGTCCACCCTTATTCTTGTCAGTCATGGGTGCTGGAGAACTCCGGTGAGGATTCGGTTCAAAGTCTACCGACAGCCTGCATTGTCTCAATGCCAGCCTGGGGCCTGTCTCAACCCTGGCAGGCTCAGGGCCAGACCCTACTGGCCTAGTCTGGGCTTGGTCTCTGACAGAGTCCTGACCTGAATGGTGGGGATGGGGCGGGAGGCACATCTCCACAGACCCCTTCCGTCACAGGCTCCCCTCACCCCACCCAGCTGTGATGCAGCCTCCACGGGCCCCCAGCTAGTGCCGAGACCCGGGCCTGGGGGTATGAAGGCCGTGAGAAAAATCCCCACCGAAACCCACCTCTCCCTTCCCATGAAACTCACTCTCCCACCTCCCATGACTGGCAGGCTCCTCCTCTAGCCCCTAGCTCTGTTTGAATAACAACCCCGCCAGCTGGGCCTGCCCCTGTCTCCTCCTCGAAGTCCCTCCAGGGGAGGCAGGGGTCCACAGATGCCTTTGGGATGAGTGGTCCCAGGCACGGTGGGTGTGCAGAGCCTGTTCTGGGTGTGGAAGGACAACTAGAGAGAGGTCAGCCAGCCCCCAAGGGCGAGGCTGATGCCCTTTTCACAGCTTTCTGCACAGAAACGGTGTAAGTGCCCAGCTGGTGACAGGCTCAGGCACCTGGGTGGGGAGCAGGCTTGGGCTTCAAGCTGCCATGAAGGAAACGGTGGCATCTCCCTCTCCCTGGCGTCTTGCTCCACCGGCCCTAAGGCTGTGCCTTGTTCTGACCTCTTAGACACGGGAGTGGGAGCTCACCACAGCCCAAAGCCTCACAGAAGCCAATGTCTCCCCTACCATTTCTCCCTCCCCTGCCATGTCTGAGCCGGCATCAGCAAGCCACCTGGAGCGTTGAGCCCCTTCCCATAAGGCTCTGATGAGCTGAGCAGTCACCTGATCCCCCTCGCCACCAGTCGCTTGGGGCTACAGTGTGACACAGTGACATGCCTTCTGAGGGGAAGGGCTGGGTGCAGCCCAGATCGTCGGCCCCCCGGCCCGCGCCTCTGATGAGCCTATGAATGCCACCACCTTCCTGGGGCCCATCAAGCCTTTTCCCGTCCCCCGACCCAAGCCCACACTGACCTTGGCCTCCTCGTTGACATTCCACACGAAGGAGAGCGCATTGTAAGCCACCTCCTCGATGTGCTGGACTGTGTTGAAGTTTTCCTTACAGTCGGCTGAAAGCGTAGGAGACCAGAGCGTCAGCGGGAAAGAGACAGGGGCGCGGCGGGGAGGAGGCTGTGAACCCAACCTCACTCAGGGCAAGGATGCGTATCCCTACCCCCAAGCTGTGGTTCAGGGCTTATCCCCGACATAGACGGTCTCTTAGGGAATGCGGTGAGGACAGCATAGCGTGGGGACCCTGGCGGCTGGCATTGATGCAGTACTGGTACATGGCAAGCCTCAGGGAAGCTTCCTAATTCTTTCTTTACTTTATTCAGAGAGGTTGGGTTTCTCGCCCAAGGTCACAGGGCTAACAAAAGGCAGAGCAAGGAGCACGCTCTCTGGTTCTTAAGCCCATTCTCCCAATTGCTCCGTCGTCCACCTCTCAGCCAAGTCCTCCATCAGTCCCGACCTGCACACAGCCAGGCAGCCGGCCGCCTGCCATTTGACAGTCAGATAAACTGAGGTACAGGAAGGGACAGGGACACAGGTCTTAAAGGCAGAAAGAAAAGGACGGACAGAACTTGGGCTGGCTCTCTAGCTGCTGGAGTGGTCCAGGGAGAAGGTGGCTCAGGACCCCCACCCCCTTTTAAGATGGGGTCTTTGAAGCCTGTGTGGTCAAGATGACCTTAAACGGCTCCTCCGGCCTCCACCTCCCAAGCGCAGGAACTACAAGTCCGCGTCACCACGCCAGTTTTACGTAGTGCTTGAGACGCAACCCAGGGCTTCCCGCATGTTGGTCAAGCCAACCTCCCGCTTCGGCTCCATGCTGTTCCCCACGGTGGCCAACACCACAGGGCCCATTCACCGCCATTGCCTGGGCCCGAGGCCCCGCCTACCCCAGAGCAGAACAGAAAAGAGCGGCTGCTGCTTCCATCAGTGATCCCCTGCTCTGAGCCCTCCTGGGTTTGGTCTGGGGTAGGAGAGGGAAGGGGTGCGGGGTGGGGGAGGCATGGGGCTCGCTCTCACCCACGTCGATGACTCGCTGCTTGGCGGTGGGCTGCCGGGAATGCCAGTGTCTCCAGAAGCGCAGCTGCTCCACGGGGACCTTGTCGTTATCAAACACGACCATCACCATGCTCTGCAAGTTCACCGAGGGTCGTGTCACCCTGGTCCGGGGGCCCAGGCACCAGGCTCCCTCCCCGAGCGTGGCCCAGGCGTCCGCTTTAGCCCCAGCCCCTTGACGCTCACCCCGCCCCCTCCCCACGCTGCCCCACGCACCTTGACTTTGCTGGAGGACAGAGCCAGGCCTTTGCCTCCCGCTGGGGTGCGCAGGGTAACCGGGTAGAACTGACCCTTGTTGAGGTAGGCCATGGGTGACTCTCCCGCTTTGATGTGAATGGCTTTGGGGGAGCCCAGCGTGTACTCGAAATCGCTGTGGGGAGCCAGGGGACGGTGAGGCAGAGGTACCCGGGGAACATGGGGCCGGGGCCGGGGTCTGGGCGGGGCTTTCTGTAGGGCCTCAGCTGTAGCTATTTTCCTGTCCTGGGACGGCCTATTGAATGGCTGCGTTCAGTCATGTTCTAGCTTAGTAAAGGACCAAAGGAAACCAGGGAGAACCGAGCAGGGACAAAGTCACGAGGGACTAAGGACAACTGAGCCCACACTGGTCTGGAACTCAATGTATGGTCCAGGCAGGCCTCAGACTCTCTGAAGCTCATGGTGACCTCAAACTCCCAGCAAGCCGCCTGCTTCTGCCTCTCAAGGGCTGAGATTGCAGGCCTGTGTGTTTCTAACAGGGGCTAGCTCACAGCCCCATCCCTGGCCAGGAACGGGCTGTGGAAATGCTGCTATGCTCTAGGGACGCTGTGGGCATTCCTGTCCTAAGGACGAAGGGTCCTAGGAAAGCGAGTTACCTCTTGAGGCTCGTGTAATCCTCTGGACACGGGGGTTCCGGCGATGTTTTCAGGATATCGGGGAAGAGCAGCGACTACAGAGAAACACAACCGCAAGAGAATAAACGACCACGTGAAGGCTGCGGAGGGCTCGGCCCAGGGCTGCCCAAGCGGCCGCACCGGTTGTGCAGTGACCAGCTGGGACAGCAGGACGCGGCAGCTTTGCCTTAGGTCTAGAACTCGCTCCCATCGGTCTCAAAGCTCTGACCTTCTTCCTGTCTCCTGGCCTCCCGTGCAGGCATACATCTATCCGGGGGTGCCGGGAGGGGTTCGGGGGCGGGCCCTCACCTCCTGGGGGTCCTCTTTGAAGGTGCTGTCTGGCTGCCAGCGCTGTGTGGGTGGAACCCCGTGAATGCTCTCAAATAAGGAGTTGAGGGAGCCACTGTCGTACATGTCGCCCGTGGGCAGGAGGTAGCTGTCCATGGAGCCGGCTTCCAGCTTGCTCGGACCCAGCGGGAGGGGAGCGGTCTTGCCGGGGGTCGGTAGAGTCCCCTCCAGGCCTAACAGGTTGTTCTTCTTGAGCTGGTCTGTGTAGTCTGGGCTTCCAGACACGTTCTCCGTCAAAAATTTCATGAGGTGCGTGGGGCTCTCAAGGGAGGCAAGATCCGGCTCACAGTCCAGGCTGTGGTAGTACCTGGGGGGAGAGACGGGAAAAGTGAGCGCGCTCCATCTCTCTAGGCTGGGCTGGTGGTGTCCTGCGTCAGAGGCAGGCCCTCCCAGCACGTGAGAGACTGCAGCGGGCCAGCTACAGCGAGGAGAGGAAGGATAGTCAGCCAGGCTCTGGGCGGAGGGGACAACCAGCTTTAGCTGTTACGGGACCAGTTCCTGCAAAACATCGACCGTTGAGCCGTTTGTTTCCGAGCCAAATGCTCTTGTGCCAAGATGTCCCCCACTTCAAAACAGCTGTACTGGGAGGTGTGTCTGGGAGGGGGGCTGTGTGCCTTCGAGAAGGTGGGTAAGTATTCGGAAAAAGGTCAGGCGGAACATACTCCAAACTGTTGGGGGCGGGCAGGGATGGGACTGCACGGAAGTTCTCACTGTTTACTTTACAGACATTCCTGGTGACTCTTTTGCAGAAAACAGGCCCCTGTGACTGAAAGGGTGCTGAACTGTAGAATTCATTTCGGAGAAGCTCACGCACCCAGAACCATACTCCAGCAGCGCGGGGGAAGACCCGGGCCAGCTTCTTGCTGATAGTGGACCCAGGGAGAGCTGCAGTGGCACCCTAGACATTTGAACTTTCCGGAAGCCACTGGCCGGCCGGATGCGGTGACCTCTGTGAGGTCCCCGTTGCCCACGAGAGAAGTGCAGGAAGAGGTAGGGTTCCGCCCTCCTAACCCCCAAGCCTCAGCAGGCCATGCTCAGCCTAGGAGTCTTTCTTCAAGGACACAGCGGCTGAAGGTGTGGCTCCAGGAAGAGTCCAGAGGCTGGGGTAGAATGTCTGGTGACCCCCCGGAGGAGGGTTTAGAGCCTGGACAGAAAAGCCACCTCTAAGGCTTTTCTGATTTGAAGCATATTTGCAGTAAATGCCAGGCCACGTGGTACTGGCATCTGGGATCTGGAGTGTGTATGTTCAAAGACAGCTTTATAATAACTTAGCGACAGTCTTCTGCTGATATTATTATTATTATTATTATTTTTTGAGATGGGTTCTCTTGTAGCCTAGGCTAGCCTCAAATACGCTATGTAGCTGAGGATGACCTTGAACTCCTGATTCTCCTGCCTCCACTTCTCAAATGCCAAGATGGTGAGCATGAAAGCCTGCAGTAGTGTATCTGGTTTTATGTGGTGCTGGGGATTGGACTCGGGGCCTCAGGCTTGGTGGACAAGCGCTCTGCTAACTGAGCTGCACTCCCAGCTAGGTATCAATTGTTCTGAAACCTCCCTGTTGAATCCAGGGGGAAGAAACAGGGAGACTCCAGGCTGGATTATTCCTCTGATCTTAAATAAAGTTAAAATGCAGAAGTTTCGAGAGGAGCTGCAGGTTTCAGCCCTGCGCCCCATAAGCTCAACAGAAAAGCCAGCCAGCATTCAAGGGTCCCTGGCAGAGCAGAAAGGGGAGGGTCTAAAGAGGCAGAGGTAGCCTTGAGTAGCTTACTTCTTTCCTTGGTCATTCCGGCCACCAGTGCTGGAGGACAGTATCCGCTTCTCCTTGGGGCCCTGGGAGAAGAAGAAGGAGAGTGATGGATGGCTTTTGGCTGGGGCCTGGCTACTGGGACCCTACCAGTCTCCAGGGGCTGAGGCCAGGCTCTGGCATGCTTGGGAGACAATCAGAGTCTTTCTAGCTTGCAGGAGCCCTAGGCACCACAGAGACTGAGCCTGATCCCCAAGTTCCAGACTGGAAAGCCCTTTCTTGAGCTTGCTAGATGAGGGCACAGAAGTGGGAGTCAGGCTAGCCTGGCTGGCTTGCTTCACCACTTCAAAAGCACGAGGCAACTTTGGATAATGACTGCACCTCTCCCAGACCTGATTTCTTCAAATGTTAAATAGGGTTTCTAACACTTCAGGAGATTCTAAAGCTATAGATAAAAACAAAACGAAAACAGAGGCTCTGTTAAAAAGGACACTTCCTAGAAGTGAGACCTTGTACCAAATGCTTTCTAATTTAACTTTTCCTTCTACCCTGAGCTTCTATCAATACCATCGCTATGACCTAGGTAGGAGACCGAGGGCCAGAGACTCTGCTGCAAGGAACCTAGGCTCCAAACCCATTTCTGCAGAGACTGCAAGTCCGTTTCTTGAGTCTCATCCTAGATCTACCACTATTGGCTGTGTGTCCTCGGACAAGGCACTAAACACCTCGGGAGCAGCCTCGAAGAGAACTGTTGATGCTCAGAGCAGGATCTAGCAGAGGCACAGCCTTGGGAATGGCCTCATACACTGGGTTTCATTTTACAATCCAGCCTCACCCTGTGAACCCCAGGCTGGGATCTGAAGATGGATGGAGAATTCTGGCTTCCATCATGACCCTGAGCTGGAGTAGCCATTCAAATTCCCTTCTGTTGGCCTGAGCTAGACAGGATCCAGAGACTGCCAGTCTGTAGGCAGACAGCAGGCAGGGGAGCCCGGCTATCTTGAGATGAGGACCAGAGACAGCTTGGGGCCTTCTCTGTCAGGAACCATACATCCTGGCCTCTCTGGGCCTCTGAAGTCATGCAGAGAATTCACCTTCCTCCCCACATTAGGGCAGACGAACAACCCCACCTTCCTCCCCTGCACAGGGTGGCTTTGAATGTTCACATTCGGGGCCAGTCCTCTCAACAGATCCATGCACATTTATTGGAGCAGGACAGCGTTGCTCTCTGTGGTAATTCAGATACGCAAACGCACAGGACTGCCCAGATCTTTGGGTTAGCAAAGACAGCGAGGCCTCATCCTCCGTGAGGATGCAGTCTGCAATCTATTAGCAATGTCTGGCACAGGCACTGGAGGGGGTGGGGATGGCATGTTGTGAGTTCATATCTCTGACTGATAACTGGTTCAGAGGGGAAAGGGCCCAACACCCAGGCCTGAGAACCAGCAGTCCCAGAGTGAAAGGCCTAGAAACAGGCTGGAGGAAAGATAGCAGGAAAGATATGTGCTGTGTGCCAGGTGGCGGGCTGTGCGGGTTGCTGGGGTTTCAGCAATGGTCACGATGTGTGGTCACTGTCCAGGAGCTAGCTGCCTTGTAGCGAGATGGACAGGTGTGGGCACAGGAGAGGGGCATTGGGGAGGGTGGAAAGATTTGGTGAGATGGCATGGCGGCCTGGGAGAGTCTCCCTGCTCCCCACACCATGAGAAAAATGAGGGGACATTTGGGCTGAGGCCTGAGATGAGAGTAGGGGTTAGACAGGGGAAAAGGAAAAGGGCGACAGCAGGGACATTCTTAGCGGACGTGCACGTGGCTGGAGGTGGCCAAGCCTACCATATAGTAGTCGTAGAGAAAGCTCAGGGCCGCAACACTGTCATCATCCCCGTTGACCCTCATCATGGCCTTGGTGGCAGCTGTCAGAGGGTTCTCCAGGTAGGTCTTCCAGGCCTCGTCCTCATTAGTGTAAGCAAACTTCTGGAAGCCCGCAGGGTCATTCTTCAGCAGCCGCACAGACCTGAAACTGCAGGCAGAGAGAGGAGGAGGGTCACTTGGGGACAGAGGCTTGGTTAAAGTGCTTGCCGAGCAAGTGCGAGGAATTGAGTTCGGTCCCCGGGTTAAAAAAAAGAAAAAGAAACAGAAACAAAAACCATCTTGTAATCTCAGCAAAGATGAAGCAGGAAGGTTCCCCAGACTCACTAGTGGGCAGAGTCTAAATGGCAAGCTCTAGATAAGTACAGCTCAGAAAAATCCAAGATGGAGAGCACATGAAGAGCAACAGACAGGGTGTCATCTGGCCTCCACGTAAATGCACACGAACACCTGTGTCCGCATATATACGAGTGCCTGCGCACGTGTACACAGGTGTAAGTACGCACACACACACACACACACACACACACACACACACACACACACACTCATCTCCTTCAGGCTCGGAAGAAGGTCCCCAGACTTAGCTCCTGCCACCGTCAGGGATTCAGAGGTGCCAGCCATAGAAACGTGAGACTCCTTCCTCCACCACCTGAGGCAACATGGGGGCAGTAGGCCCCGGGTGCAGATCAGTGCCTAATGCTGCCACGCAGAAGCTTTGGACCCGGGGTCTGATCCCCTCGTCACCGACACGAGCACCACAGTGTTGGCCAGCCTCTGAAGGCCTCTGAGATATTTCCACAGAGTCCTGTCGCGGCACTCATTGCTCACGGGGGATCATGGCAACACTCTCCAGAAAATGTAACTCCCAGACAGCGCAGCGTGCCAGCTGTCGTGGTCCTGAGGCACGAAGGCCTGCAGGTTATCAAGTCCAGGGCGGGGGAGGAGGGGGAACCCCAGTGAAGGACAGGACATCACAGCAAGAGAGCCAGTGGGCAGGGCCTGGTCCTAGGAAGTGGTGTTTCCAATTGACACACATTGTAGGTCCCTGAGTGGCCAGGCAGAGGCAGGGCAAGCTTGGCACTGTGTTGAGATGCCCAGATAAATACAAGGCAATGTAGCCCAGGGTCAAACTGTATGTTTGGGCTCAAGAAAGGGATGGAGACGTACAGAGAATAATGATGATTGCAAGATGAACCTCTAGCCGGGTTGGGGGCACCCTACCGTCTCGGCACTCAGGAGGCCAAGGCAGGAGGATTGCAATCCCAGACTAGCCTGGACTGCTGAGTAGGACCCTGCTGCAAAAACAAAAGACAACGATATCTTGTCTTTCCTGTGCCCTGGGCATGTTTTGGGTACTGAGCCTAAGCGTGGTCTGTGCCTTGCCCCCTTCAGGCACAGCTGCTGGTTTTTATTTGTGGAGGAAACAACCAGAGAATGGAGCTTCCCAGGGTCCCAGCACTGGAGTGACTTGTTGCTCTCATGGTTGAACCAGGGAGAAAAGATGCGGCTGCTCCATTAAAATGCAACTGCTGGACCCACCCCAAGAATCTTTTGTTTTGAGAAAGGCTCTCACACAGCCCAGGCTGGCCTCGAACTTAAGTAATCTACGGATGACCTTCAGGGTCTCATCTTTCTGTCTGCACCTCCCAGGAGCTGGGATTACAGCTGTCTGGTACCACGTCCAGCTCATGGGTTGTTGAGGCCGGAACCCAGGGCTTCACCATGCTGGGTAAGCCAGCGTGCTTGCACTCTGTTAACTGGGCGCAGCTCAAGCCTTTCTGATTCCCTCCGTCTGGAGCAGCTGAGAATGTGAATAACTAACAGCATCCTTGCCGCCGCCGCCGCTAGCCCCGGGGACCACACGCTTGCAGAATAGCTGGGAATGTGCAGCTGTGGTCACCTGCCAAGCACTCATGATTGTCAGAGGACACGGGGCCTGTGAGAGAACGGCCACCCAGCTCAAAGGGAAAGTGGCGCGTTCCCTGCTCTGCTGGTGTCCCAGGATTTGTCTGTCTATCAGGGTCACATGGCCTGACTGGCTCACCATGTTAGGGTCACAGGAATAGCAGCAGACGCCCTGAAACATGGCGTCTGGATTGACGCTACCTTGGGATGACCTTGTATCACCACACAGCTGTAGAAACTCAAGACTCAGGGAGAAAGAGAAGACACCTATGACCAGCCAGCCAGTCAACCACCCAACCAGGGTTATTACTATTACTTAGAAAGGGCTTTGTGTAGCCCAGGTGGGCCTTAAACGCACTAGTTGGCTGGGGATGGCCTTCAGTTCTAATCCTCCTTTATGAGGTTCACCTCCTAAGTGCTGGGGTTGCAGGCGTGCATCAGCTCACCTGGCTTATGCAGCGCTGAGGACTGAACCCGGGGCTTTGTGCATGAAAGGCAAGCGCCCTACTAACTGAGCTACACGCCTAGCTCACAACCAGCCTCCCCCCCTCCCCAGCCATGTGCTTTCCACTAGCCACGCTGCTCTGTCCCCACACAAGCCTTTACCAGAGCAGGAGGCTGTCCTGGTAAGGGAGTCGCAGGCACTGTGCCAAACCAGTGGGCGGGTGGGGACCTCTGGAAGCCACTTGTAGGCAGTGTACACCCTGCCCGGGGCTCAGGTCCAGGATTCCACTCAGCGTGGAATCGTTGGCCAAGCTGGGCCCAGGCGGTGGCGACAACAGGGACAGTGCGTCTGAGGGTAATGTCTACCGCTTCGTACTCTCTGCCATCTCACTGGGCTGTGAGAGGGAGGCAGAAGGAACTGTCACACAGGAAAGAGAAATGACAGAAACCTTCCTGTTGTAGGGGCCTAAAGAGCGAGGCACACCCGAGTTTCTGTAGCTATAAATCAAGAGGCCTCAAGACAGCGTGGCTCCAGGAGGCCCCTCCCCACTGCCTCTGAGCCTGGGGTTAGGGGAACTAACTGAACAAACCCTCACCCTGCCAGGCCCTGGGCTATAGGGACCTCCCTAACCCAGGCGGCGTGGGAAAAGCAGGGGACGGCGGGGGAGCCCGCCTTCCCTATGTCCCCCTGCTGGTCAGCAGGTCCTACCAGGGCTCACAGTGTCTCTTATTTATGAATAAAGATCATACAGGTAGGATTATGCAGCCTGGGTACATTGATTCACACCTGAGAAAAATGCTTAGAGCATTAAACAAATGCTTAATGAACACACCCTGTCGGCACTTAACAAGCGCCTAATGTATGCATACCACACCAATGCTCAAGGCTGGCTTGAAGCGAGACGCTGAGAGCCTGTTGTGTTACTAGCCTGAGTTACCACACACCTGGACTTCTGCTCCCGGTACACTGACTAAGAAACCGCCGGTCTCAGGTTTTATTGTAGGACAATTCCATTTTCTGACCCTTTTTGTAAAATAAAATTTAAAAAACAATAGAGTCATACCCAAAACAAAAAAGAACAGAATTTTCATATGGGGGGGCTTTTGGGGTTACAAGGGTCTCCAGGGCTTCCTTCTGGATCCCCAAGTCTGATTTCCCGAGAAGCAAGCCTCTTGGGCATCTTAAGCATCCGCCACAGGCAGGCACTATGCCAACTGTTTCTTGGTGGCACCGCATCTCTCATACGCAGCACCCTTGAGATGCAGACATCACCATCCCCTTTTACAGAAGGGGAACCAGAGACTCAAACAGCCATCTTGGTAGAGCCATCTTGGCTCTACCAAGAGCCACTCAGCCTGGAAGTGCTGGTGGCTCAACTTGAACTCTGACCTCTTGAACTCCGAGTATCACCTCTTGGTCCCCCGATCACCTCCTTTCTAGAAGGCTTTCCTTGTGTGGAAACTTCCCTCCTCTGAAAATCACTGAGCCAGTTCTCCACAAGGCGCAAAGGAATTTCCCACCCACGCAGGCTGGAGGCATGAGCGGGGAAAATGATAGGAAGGGTTTCTGGGCAAGAGCTGTGAGCCCGGAGTCCTGGTGCCCATGCCCGCTTTTGCCACCAGTTGGTCTCATGCTTTCAGGCTAAGCTTCTGGCTTCCTGGAAGTCTTGACTGTGCAGAAGGTCAGCAGAGTTCTGTGCCAAATCCTGAAATCGGGAACTGTGTAGTCTTTGAAAGACGACAGGGACTAGGGCCCGGTGGGTGAGGCAGGGCCAGATATCCCAGGAACTTCCACAGGCTCAACGGGAAAAGGCTTCCAAGAAGGAATGAGCCTTATTCATGAGTGTCAACTCAGAACAAAGGGGAAACCAGGTGATAGCAATGAGGTCACCCTCCCTAGATCCTGCTCAGATTCTCAGTTGGTTTCCCTGTCCAAGACAGAACCCCAAGCCATCAAAACACGGGGGCAAGAGTGGGACAGCTAGCCGGGGAAAGCATTTGTCCTTGGGCCACATTTGTGACAACCTCAGATCTCTATCAGGGCACAGCACAGAGAGCCCAGTGCACCACGGGAAGAAGTAACACAAGCTCGTGAGTTGGGGAGCTGTGTGTTCTCGAGGAAGGAAGGCACTTGGCCTTCTCGGCTGCTTTCCCCATCTGTTAAATGGATCTACCAACTCTTTCCCATGTGCTAGTCAAGGGCTCTTCTAGGCCCCGGGATATCGGCCAAGTCCAAGGCAGATAAGGCTCGGCTCCCATGGAACTTTCTGCCTAATTGGAGCAGACAGACCATAAACATGCAGGTGAGTTAATTTTAGCCCGAGATAAGCGCTGGGAAGCTTATTAATGAGAACACAGACCATCACAGTCAACGGGGTGGCTGCTTCGCAGGAGCATTACTCTCTCCCGGGTCGTTAGGAGAATTACACGCATTAACATGAGAAATGTGTCCATGAGCCTGCCAACAATAATGGCACTATAAATAGGCCATCGTCATCATCGTCTCACCACCCCAGAATGAGAGTAAAGGGGAGACTGTGCCTGAGGTCCCTGGATGATCACACCCCTTTAAGCCTTGGGCTGTGAAGCAGCTCTAGTCAAAAGACAAGGGAGAGCATGTAATAACCCCTTGCCTTGCCTTTCACAGTCCTTATCTGGCGGAGACTCCCAACACACATGGTGGTTATACTCCTACTTTAAAGACCCTGAAGTAGACAGTGAAGACAGGAGGTGATCTGGGAACCCGGCCTGGGAATGCCCTGATACATCCCTTTACACCAAGGGATGGAGGAGAAAAGTAAAAGCCGGGGAACCTACGTGGTATCCCGTGTCATGGCAGCAAGAATTTCTCAAGTGACAGCCGTGGTCCAGGCCCTGTTCCAGGGACAGTAAGACAGGGTTGTCCTTGTTGTCATGGAGGATAAAGACAGATGTGTGACCCTTCTCAAACACACAGCTACTACTAAACAGGTGACGAGAGTGATGAAGAAGCCAGAGGCCCTGGGAGCTTCCTGAAGCCTGGGGAGCCAGTGATGGGTGTTTATTGAGAAAGGGGTGGAGGTTGCAGGGAGAAGATGGGTGGGGAGGACCTGAGACCTTCTCACTGAGAGCCGAGGTCAAAGGCTTCATCGTGGCCTACTGTGTGCTGGGTGTGAGGCAGGCGCTTTGCATGTATCATCCTGACTCAGGAAGGCCCGCTGACTGAGGAGGAACCCCGAGTCCAGGATTTGATAATCCCTCTCATTTGCATAGTGTGTTGTTTTTTCATCAGGTACCCGTCATCCGTCTGTCATAGCTGAGGTCCTGCAATGTGCCTGTAAGGTAGGGAGGGAAGATATGACCTTCCCCATTTGATAGCACGAAAAACACCCATGGACCAGGCCTGAGGCTCACCAGTTGGTCCTGGCACGTCAGACCTAGACCTAGACTGAAGTAGCCAGCTCACGGCATCAAAAGCCTTCACAAAGCTGCCATCCCAGAGGCCTCCAGTCTATCTTCTCCACTGGAGAGAGAGCTGAAAAACAGATCAAGAGGCAGGGGCTCTCTAGATCTGGCTGCTAGGTCTCTGTTTCTGGCCATGAGGGGTGTGCAAACTACCCAGGCAGTGAAGCCCAGGCAGGGAGGCCCAGGCAGGTGGAGCCTGTCCCTGGCACAGGAGAGGTTCGGCACCAGCTGTCTCACGAGGCTCAGCCAGCCTCGAGTCTTGATTCTAGCACATTCCAGCACAGAGGAAGCTGAGAGAGGAGAAGCGAAGCTTTATCCCAGCTGTGCCTTCAGCTTCCCAGGGAGGCTGATCGGGTGCCCCTCCCCCCCATGCTGGTTGAGACCTTCTCGTGATATTTCCTTCTGTTAAAATCCAGGCAGTTCCAGGTATTGAGACACCTCAGATCTGAAGCCCCGAAGAAGTGGTGAGAGCGAAAACCCACACCACAGGAGCCTCGAAGCACACCGTACCCAGGTGTGCGGTTAGTAGAGTGAGGAGGCCACTGCCAAAGAAGGGGGGGCCAGCCTTCAGCCTCACCTACAGATGGACCTAGCCCAGGGTAGATTGGGCAAGCTGGGTCTCAGTTCCCTGAAGGGTAAGGAGGAAGAGTTCCAGGGGCCACCTGAACTGGGTGTTGACGCCCAGAAACACCCAGTCAGCCGCTTGCCAAGCCCAGCCGTGACCCACCCAGCTTCATCAGCCGTGATCAATCACACTCAACAGTCACACACAGGGACGCCCTGCCACGACCGTTCACAGAGGAATCATTTTTCAGCCGGCCCCACTCAGGCTGTTTCTGAGCATGACTGGGGCGCCTCGCCTCCCGGGGCTCTGGGGCTCGCCAGCAGGCCAGCTGGTTCTCTGGCTGCACGTGTTGGGAGCTGTGACTCACCACATGAGCCAGGGGTCTCTCTCTCTCTCCAGTGCTCCCCCTGGGGAAGATGAGAGTGCCTCCCCTCACCCCCACCCCCGTTTGAAGGAGGCAGCGCGCATATCTGGCTGGAGGGGTGTGTCCCCAGCGCCATGCTGTGCGTTCGAGGGCTCCAGCCCTGGAACTTGCTTGCTTCCTTAGCTCTGTGACTTTCAGCAAGCGACCCGTCTCCCCTGTGCCCCCGTGGGAGGATGAAAGCGAGAACCTCCCCGAACCGTGATGATAGGCATCACACGTCCAGCCAACCGGCTCTCAGTGCCAAGGGCCGGCTACATGATTTCTCCGCGTGGTCTTTCATTTCTACGGTGACGGCGAGTCTGTGACCGTCGATAGGGGAAGATGGGACGAGATAGCGAGGACACAGGGTATTATCCCCTTACCATCACTCCAAACCCCTCGCCCCCCCCCACTCGCTTTGAGTGGTCACCCTGAGTGCAGGCTGGCTCCGAGGAGATTCCAAGCTTAGCGGCATGGGCAGCTTCCTCGTCTGGATGCAGGTGGGCAGGCTGGTGGTGGACGGGCTCCCGGTAACGCTGCTGGCTGCGTTTGAGTTAATTACATGCCATTTTCTAATTATACCAGAAACTCACTTTCTGCCCTTTGAAAAACTCTCCC
>REGO01000146.1:448000-478882 GCA_010120015.1 Rhombomys opimus | reverse complement strand
TCCCCCCCTTTCTCTACTCTTCAATAGGGGTGGGAAAAAACAAAACAAAACAAAACAACTGAGACCTCCCTCCCAATCAGAGGGCTGCCCTCTTCTTTCGGTTCCCCGCTGATTCATTTAACAAACATTCGCCAAGGGTTGTTTGGAGGTAGGTGGCATGTGCTGAGCACTGGGGACACAAAGCTGGCTCTGTCCCCAGTTCTTGATGGCTCCCTGAGGAGACCCGGGGGTGGGATAACTCTTTACATGTATGCATGCGTGTATATATGTATGCATGAAAGTGTGTGTGCGTGCATACGTGTATGCGCACCCCCGCTGTTCTCTCATTCCACCGTCTGTACCTAGGAATTGAACTCAGGCTGTCAGGGTTGGTGACCAAGTGCCTTAGCCCACTGAGCCCCCGAAGGAGGCAGACGGAATCGAGAGAGGAAGAGAAGTCCAGAAAAGGGAAAAGAGATGAATGGCTGACACCGCCAGCCCTTGTCACCCACGTCCTGAGAGTGGGTGTTTTTATCACTGTTTTATTCATGCAGACACTGATAGGAAGAGCTCGTGGGAAAGTCACCGATGGGCAAGCAGTCTGGGCCTTAACACAGGTGTGACCCTGCAGTCTGGGCTTTAACACAGGTGTGACCGACACAGGGGCTCTGGGTCTGCCGGCCCCTGACTCAGCAGTGACACAGCAGGTCAGTGGCCGACCTGGGAACCTTCCCCAGCCCTCTACCTGGTCTTCTAGGCCAGGGGTTTTAAAACTTGATCACACACCAGAAGCACCTGGAAGGCCTGTTAAAACAAATAATGGCCAGCCCCACCCCCAGAGGCTCTGATTCAGTACTTCTGGGGCAGGGCTAAGAATTTGCATATCCACGTTCCCACGTGAGGAGAGCCAGGGACCTCTTTCCTTGACTTACTTCTGGTGGTGGGGCTGGGATTGCTCATGCCAGGCAAACGCTCTAACTGAGCTACAACCCCCAGCCACAGGCGCTGCGTCTACAGAGCGGGGTTCTGGACGAGCCGATAATAATTATTTCCTTACAGATAATAACCCTCTCCCCCTTTGCTCCATTTCAAGAAGTTACACGGGCTTGCAAAACTCAAGCACATAAATGTGAATCGGGTGCGGTGGTGCGCACCTGGGATCCTAACCCTCGAGAAGCTGAGGCAGGAGGATCATGAGTCGAAAGCCGGCCCGAGCTACCTGAGTTCCAGATAGCAGTGTCTCTTCTACATGCATACACACGTACACACATACACACATACATAGCAAGGAGCCTACAGAAAAAGAAAGACATCACTATACCTAATGTCTAGCTTTGAAGCCTTAGTCTCTGTTGGGATCTGGGTGAGACCCAGGCCCTTCACATGAGATCTTGGCTAATCAGTGTCACTTGATACAAGCCTAACCCTCTTGGGGTTACCAAAAAGGCTGAGAGAAAAGTGCTGAGCCAGCGCTTGCCCGAGCCTCTAACGTGCAGCCGGACGGCTCGGCCACCGTCCCCTCTTCTGGTCTGGACCCAGCACGGGGCTCGGAAGTGGGTCGGGACGGGGGGTGGGGGGGCTTCCCAGAGTGCGCATGTGCGGCTGCCTCCGTTACCAAGCCCACCCCCACCCCCGCCTCGCTACCGCCCCCGCTCCGCCCCGTTTTACAGCCCCAGCTTAATGAGGGCTTTTAACTTTTCATTCACCAGCCGCGTAGCTCTGACTTTTAATAACACACCTCCTGCACGACAAAAATTTGCTCCTGGCAATCATGGTTTCGACCACAAAACCGCAGCGGGGCGGCGCTCCGGGTTAACTCTTTCAGCGCGGCAGGCCTGGCTGGGGGGAGGGGGAGCGTCTAGCCCCGGGTCACCCTCCCTGGCCACTCTGCCGTCTCTGTTCCCAAGAGCATAGGGCACGGGGCTGTGGGATGAAGAGGTCGGGGCGCGGTGTTCACTGGATGGCGTTCACTTCCTGTGACTGAAAGATGGTGAAACCATCCCTCAGCGGGTGTCTTGGACAGCCTTGCACACAGTAAGACACGCGGAAGAGGCCGAAGAGGCCAATGGTCGCCCTTGCAGCCAGCTCCCGCCACGGGGTACTGCTAGGCTGTGGGCTGGAAGCACCCAGGGTGGCTGGCAGAGGTGCCGGGAGCTGGGTCTGACCACATGAAAGGCCGGGTGCTCCCCATCCGCCAGCTGTCTCAGCTGGTTGCTGACGACATCGCCTGGCTTTTCCAGGGCCGACTCCTACCGGAGGAGGCCTGGGACAGGCTACGGGGACGGGCGGTCCACTACCAGATCCCAGCGTTTCCCTGTGGGGTCGGCATTTTACCAGTGGGGAAGCGGAGGGTCGGGGAGGGCAAGCTCATTTCATACGATAGAAGCAGATGCAAACCTCCCTTTTTATCTCTGCCCCAGGGCTGACAAGCTGTTCATTCTCCGAGCCCTGGAGATGTCTGCTTGACCTGGTGGGATTTCCCAGGCAAGGCTACCACAGCAGCAGCAGCTCAGAACACACACCCCCACCCACCCCCCACACCAGTCATAGGGGCAGCTGAGCCCACAGGGTCAACCATCGTAATTGCAAATGGCAGCTTCAAAGTTGGTCTGCAATTACTTGGAGAAGACTCTGCTATCAGCCCATCTGACTTCAAACCCAAACCATTGAGGCCACAAGCAGAAAACCTGTTCAAGTAAGCCGGCTTCAGGACACATAACCCCCCAGTGAGCGGACGGAATAGACTGTCTGCAGCCTGGGCAGCTTTAATTGCCATGTCTGAGTATGCTGGAGACGGTTCCTAACTATGTGTGTGCTGTTCGTGTGTGTGTGTGTGTGTGTGTGTGTGTGTGTGTGTTCAAAGTACAGAAAAAGAAAAAAGCGGAGGGGGTCAGAAATGCCCAGTTACTCGTTTCCCCGCGAAAGTGAGGACGGCATCATTAGCTTTAAGTCGATCACTGTTGTAAAATTAAATTCCGTACCAGCTCAGTAAGTACTGCCATTGGTCACCGGCCGCAGGTAAGGAGACTAAAGCTTGGGTATGGTGACCTGCCCAGCGTCACTCAGGTCGTCAGAGTGGATGGGTCGAGACTTGAATCCAAGTGCCAGCACTGTGCTCCTATCTTTTACTTCAGTTGGGATGCAATTGTCAAAACACTGCCCCGAGAATCCATCCAAAAGGAAATCTGATCAGAGTGGTTCGGACCGTGGATGTGGCCAAGCCGGACACACGGAAGAGCTAGCTGGTGGAAACGGTCCATCTCGGAAGAGAGAGATAGAGAAGGGAGGAAACGCTGTCACTGCTGACGAGGTGTGTGTGTGTGGGGGGGGGTCGGTGCCTAAGAACTCTGGCGGTTCCTGCCAGCTCCTTGCCCACGAGTCAAAGCAACCCACACCTTTGTATTCTCCTACGTCTGGACCTGGAGCAGAGGCCGGGGGTGAGGTCAGCGCCAGCCAGTCAGGGATCCTGAATCCCAGATGTGGGCAGGAATGCAGCTGCATCCGGACAGGCAACACAGATGACCTCACCAAAATCACCCCTCAGCTTCCCCAGCCTTAGAACTGCCGCTGAATAAAACTGACCACATTTTTTTTTTTTTTAACCCAGCTCCAGACCTGGCGCTTTGGTAAGCATTTTACAGCTTTCAGAGCGCCTAAGAACCCTACAAAACTGTCCTGTTCCCACTTTCCAGATGAGGAAAACGAAGCGCAGGTAAGTCGAGCGAATTGCTCAGGCGCGTAGGAGGGACAGAGCCAGGATTTGAACCTCAGGAAAGCCGCTGCAGAGCGCGCGTATTCAGCCACTACCCTGTAGCAGCGATCTCGCTTGGGATTGTTCCGACTCAACCTTTTCCAGAAACCCGACTCTTGGCCTAAGACAGCTCCGAGAACCGCCCCAAAGAAGCTCTCCTTGGCTTCCCTAAGGGCCGGGGTGTCTCTGGTTTCCAAAACCCTTTCAGAGTATCCGAAAGCGATGCCAAGATTCACCGGTTTCAGGCAGCCCCGAGTTTGCCTTCCTCGAAACTGCTCAGCCCGGGAGAGAAAGAAAAAAAAAAAAACAACAACTATTTTCCCAGGGAAACAGCCAGCTCTAGAGAGAGAGCCCAACGTGCCTCGACACGCCGCCGGGGCACGGCCGCCAGCCCATTCATTCACCCTTACAAATTGCCGTGTGAATCGTGGCGCCGGCCCCCCTGCCCGTCCCTCCGCGGGGAAGCCCAGGCAGCCCGGGCGCGGGGAGGCCGGGCATCCGCGGGCTTTACTCACTCCAGTTCATTCGACATCTTCCCTCTCCGAGGTGCGCAGCGGTCCGTGTCTCGGCGCGCCGGCGCGGCTGAGCGCTCGCTCTGCTCGCCTCTAACTCCCGTCGGACACAGACATTCCCCTGCCCGGCCGGGGAAGTTGTTGGATTCCTGTGGAGCTTTGGATGCGGGGATTTTGCTGACAGCGGGCCCCTGCGGCGTTGGCTCTGATTGGCTGGACGCACAGGTGCCGACTGCAGGTAAACCGCAGCAGGTGCAGCTGTTAACTTTTGGCCCACCGGCGGGGGCGGAGCTCGTGGGGGCGCTGGGTGGGGCTGGCCAATTCCTTCCTCGCTGAGGGGGTGAGGGGGTGGAGACGGGGGAGGAGACAAACGCTGCGGAGGAGCAGGGGGACGAGAGGAAAAGTACAGACAGGGACCTGGCTCAGAGAAAGTCTCTGTCCATCTCCCTGCTCGCTCGGGTCCTGGATCCCAGAAACATCTCCCCCCCCACCCCCATCCCTTCACACTCACCTTCTCTGCCCGGGACTCTTACAGAAGAGAGCAGATGGCTCTCTGTAAGTCCCCTCTCTTTTCTCCACAACTTTCCCCTTCAGGGAAAATTATATGGGCTCTAGTTTTGTTAGCCAAAAGGCTGCTCCTGATTCTCCCAGCAGCTCGCTAGGCTGGATCTTCTATCCCCTTAGTCGTCCCCCCACCCAACCCCATGCCCTTTACAGGAGAGGACGGAAATGTAGGTTGGAGAGGAAGGTGACTTGCCTAAGGGTGAAAGCTAGTGCTAGTGTCAGAGACCTGTTCCGTCATCTGGCAGACTAGCTGCTCCCTGAGCAGGAGTTGGTGGCCTCTGTGGCAGGGGACATTTACTGAGCACTCATATGTGCAAGGCCTCCTCGCCCTGGGCAACAGAGGGAAAAAAAAATCCTGGTTTCTACTTGGGAGGAGTTTGCCACCCCCTAAACCCCTACACGTGCGTGAACCCATATATGTGTGTGTGTGTGTGTGTGTGTGTGTGAGAGAGAGAGAGAGAGAGAGAGAGAGATAAGGGTGGGGAAGCAGGGCAGGGCACCCTTTCATCTTGTGTGATGCCAGTCTGAATGGGATGTGGGCAGACCACATGCTTCTGGCCAGCTCGGAACGAATGGAAAAGTTGAAGGTGGCTGCCCCGGGAGGCTTAGCTGCTGGTCGCTGGGAATGCTTGGCTCTGTGCTGGGCACTCAGGAGAAATCAGATGCCTCTTACGTGATGGTGGAGGGATGGCTGGGAGCTATGTCGGGTGATAAACCCAGAATGCCCACGAGTACTGGCAGGGACAGAGAGAGCTTCCGTGGGGGCGAAGAGGAAGCTAAATCTAAGCCACACATCGTGGACTCTTACGTTTACCCGTTGTCACCCCTACCCTCACCCCTGCTTGGCGAGGCACATCTTTCCTCGTTCTTCCTGGGAACCTCGTCTTGGACGGTCTCCTTCCTCTCGAGGGAAGGCAGCAGCAGTGTCCCCTGACAAGCCCCGTCTAGGAATTCGGGAGAGCGCTCTTAGGTGGGGCACTGGGTTTGGAGAGTGATTGGAGCGCTTGGTCATTGGACACTGTTGGAAGGCCATCCCCAAGAAGCCCTGATGATAGCGAGGGATCCCAGTGACCGCGGCTACAGCCAGCTCTGTGTGGCAGCGGTCACGTGCACGGGAGCAGGCATCCAGGCCCTGGGTGCCACCCCGCCTCATTCTCTTCTCTGCAAAGCCCTTTGGACTTCCTCACAGCCTTCTCTTCAGTTGTCTCTCTCTCTCCTTCCTCTGAAATATGAGCTCCTTAGGAGCAGGCAGACGCCTTGCCTGCCTTGGTCACTCTCCAGAACGGGCTTCCGTGTCTGGCTCCCAGTAGGTGTTCTGTATGCTGCGTGGATCAGGCGGGATCGTGCCAAGCCCTCACATGCATCATGTCATTACCAAAAGTGAGTCAGGCACTTCCTGATCGCCCCGAGAGCTGAGGGAACAGGGAGGCAAATCGCCCGCTGTAGTTGCAGGCCGAGGCGGCCTTAGCGGTGGACTTGATCCGAGCGGTTCCTCTCAGAGCTGGAGGTGCTGGCACGGGCTGCAGGGCCGCCGCAGCCCGAAGGATGGCACACTTCTCTTTGCAGCTGTCTAACTCACCTCGAGGAAGGCTGGCGAGTTTCTGTCAGCTGTGTTGCAATGGTCGTGCTGTGACTCATGCTGGCTGAGCTGGAGAGGTGGGGGGTGCACTGGGATTTCAGGTGACATGTCTGTGCGTGCTGGGCCTCGTGAATGGGTCCTCTCCCTCTCTGGGCCCTGACTCGGTGGTTACAGCCACTGTCAGAGATCACCCCACAGGTCTCTGTGCCTCTTTACACAGGAAGCCTCCAGAAGGTGCCAAGGGTGCCAGGAGCCAGCGTGCAGGCTCACAGGAGTCTTCCCAGCCATGTGGCCAGGCCAACACAGACCTTCCCCACTGCTCAAAGAGGCCAAGAATTTGAAGTGACGCTGCTCACATCTGGCTGCCTGCCTTTCCTCCTGCTGTGGGTATAGTGTCGCCCAGGGCCAAGGGAGGCTGGCATGACTGCCCTTGCATGGACAGCCCAGTTCTTGTTTGCCCTGTCGAAGAAATTATAAACAGAGGCCGGCCAATCCGATGTAACATAATAATTACGTCCACTAACAGTAACACTGACTAACGATGGCTGCTCTTCTGTGTCTGTTACCTCCGTTGGGGGATAATATTGCTGGAAGGTTCGAATACCAGCCCCGGCACTTCCCAGGGCCAATGAGGTTGGGCAAGTGACCGACCTCGGCTCCCTCACCTATATTTGGGTGCACAACTGTGCTCCCGCTCACGAGGTGCAAGCGCCAGCCCCCAGGGTCACACACCACACAAACACAGTCTGTGTGACAGCCTTGGTAACCGCCCTTCCTCCTGACACCCCGGGTCTCCGTGACTATCCAGACCTCCTGCACACCGGCTGGCCTATAGGGAAACACGGAAGTGGCAGGTGCCCAACAGTTATGCGCTGTGAGAGCTGAAATGACAAGATTGCATTTTTCCCTTGCCCCTCCCCCCAACCCTCTAGGTAGTGCAGGTTGAGCTTGCATCACTTTTTAAAAAAATATTTATTTATTTATTATTTATTTATACAGCATTCTACCTGCATGCGTGCTTGCGCACCAGAATTGGGCACCAGATCTCACTATAGTTGGTTGTGAGCCACCATGTGGTTGCTGGGAATTGAACTCAGGACCTTTGGAAGAACAGCAGTGCTCTTAACCTCTGAGCCATCTCTCCAGCCCTTGCATCACTTTAATACTTAGAAATTCTACGCAGTTCCCCGGCTCCAGCATCATTAAACAAGGCCAAGCACGTAGCTGCGTGGGGCAGATTTTGTGGCTCTGAGTTTGATCCCTGGCCCCCCTACACCCACCCCAGAGAGTGATTAAGCCAAAGCTAGAACCTACAGTCTCTACAGCCGTTTGTTCCCATCCTTTCTAGGGCAGAGGTGGAGACAGAGAGAGACAAGACTGAGAGCCAAGGAGATGATTCAGTCAGTGAAGGGCTTGCCGTGCAAACATAGCCGGGTTTATCCCCAGAACCCACATTAAAAAAAAATAAATAAATAAAGGCCAGGTGGGGCGGTGCATGCACATAGAGGGTTAGAGACAGGCAGATCCCTGACAGCTCTCTGGGACTCACCGGCTCCTCAGCAAATTCCAGGCCCATGAGAGACCCTGTCTCAAAAAACCCAGGATGGACAGAGCCTAGAAAATGATGTTTGAGAACATCCCTGTGCACACACAGACATGCCCACACAGGCCCCCACCGAGAGAAGACGCAGAGTCAGCGGCCATGTCAGCTCTAAGCAGCGCGCATACATCTGACCTTCACTGGGCAATGACACATTGTCAGCTATTAAGCAGTAACTGTGGTTCCTGCTTGGGCCCTCCACCTAGCAGTGGGGCACAGGGTTCCTTTCCCAGATGGGCCTGGTTCCTGCAGGACCGTTTCTGCCTTGCTGAAGGCTGTGAGTTCCAGAGCCAACTGCCAGAGACTTTCGCTGGACAAAAACTTTCGCTGACTGCAGGACTCCGTTTCCCCTCGCTATTGATGTGAGGATCAAGCAACACTGTAGTGGGCTCCAGCAGGCCAGGCACATGTCTCCTGCTTCATATATGCAGCACGTGACTCTTTGAATTAGTTCCTATGATCGGGCCGATCTTGCAGAGGCCGAGAGAGGTGATGCCATGTCTAAGACTCTCTGCAGTGTCAGGGCAGAACTAAACTGAGGTCTGCCTAGCCCCAGAGCCTTGGAACCAGCCCTGTGAGCTTGTCCAGACCCAGCATATACTGACAGATAAAGGGAGGCAGGGGAGGGGGGCGTGGAGAGCAGAATGAAAGTTGGCAAGTTGGTTGACATTTTGTGTAAATGAGTTGTGGGAGCTTCCAGAGGGTGGAAAAGATACAGACCAGAGCCTTATACAATACCCACCTCAGGCTTCAGTGCAACGGATGGTCAATGGATAACTGTTGAACGAATGGAAACAGGGGTATAATTTAACAGCCTGGACAAGCTGGCTGTGGCCCTCTCCCCTTAGCCACAAGACCTCTGAAATTAGAATCCCTGCTCCCCGTTTTATTCGTATCTCGAGGGTCTTCACCCTGGGCCTGTGATTTCACATCGGTAAGCTTCTCCATCATCCCTCGTCCCCAAGGACTGCGTTAGATGGGCCCTCGATGGAAGTCAGTGGCAGAACCTTGGTACCTAATAAAGGAATGCTGGCATTGTTGGTGGCTGAGCGCCACCTAGCAAGGGGCCCAACCGACCAGCTTCTGGCTCCAATGTCAGTGCATGATGTACGACAGAGCCTTATCCATTCCGTTGGCGGTTCCCGGAACATGTAAGGCCCAAGAGTCTCCCCTTGAGATGAGAGGCCTTGAACATAAGCAGTTGTTTTCCTGACCATCCTCCATAAGGATGGAGGAGACACAGTGCCAGGACTGGCACGGGCCAGAGCAGCCCCACTCGGACCTTGTCAGCCTGTCCTTTGGTCTAGCGATTTTACGCACAGATGTTTGGTGTAGGCTAGTCACCTCTGGGTGCAGGGAGCCCTGAAGGATGTCTAGCAGCGCTCTACTTCTGATCCTGAAAAAACCAGTTTATCCAAGTGCCCTTCAGCGAGGCTGGAGGAAGTAGAAGAAGATAATGAACGCAGCAAGGCGCCAGGCTGCAATCTAGAAGGAGGCCACGGATGCGTGCCCTCGGTGGGTGCCCTGAGTTCCTCGGATGCCAGCCTCTGGGCTCACAGCGAAGTTGTCAGCATCTGTAAGTCCTCAACCCCCAGAGCCACGGATGAAGTGACGCCCAAGAGGGACACAGCTCGCTTGAGGTGACCTGAGCAGAGCTGTCTTGATCTGATAACTCTCTGGCTTTTGGACTGTCACTTTACGCCACACTTCCTAGGTGGCTCTGTCCTTATTCGTGGAAGCCATTCAGAGGGAGCCAGGAAGGCATCCGGGAACCCAGAGCTGAAGGAACAGGTGCCACTTGTATTTTATTATTTTTGTTCACCTGTCAACATTACTCCTTGTGTTGGTAGAAAACGGGAAATTTGACAGTTGCTAAAGAGGAGCCAATCAGGCTCTTGAGCTGAGCTGAGCAGGGAAAAGTAGACGTGCTCAGGTATCAGGTAGGGGTCTTTGCCTTGTGGCCAGGAACTGGCTAGAACAAGAGGTAGCCAGAGCGAGGGGCCCTCAGGGTCCTGGAAGAAGCAGGCTTGTTGGGAAAGACATCTCAGCCACCATCAGTCCCAAGAGAGCCCCGAGGTCTACTCTTCCCAGGGCCTCGGCAAGGGCCTTGGGCCTCTGCTATCACTAGGTCTGTCACTAGTCTGTGCCTGTGAAAGGAGGATTAAAACAAGCCACTGCCCCCTTCAAATAAAACTGAACTCAGGAACGCCTGTTAATCCTGCCGTCACCACGGCAAACAAGATGGAGGCGCAGCCACACCCCTCTGCAGGAGTCAAGCTGGGGCTTTCTGCAGGAACCCCAGAAGGGAAGTAGCCAAGGTCAGTTTCCAAAAGGGGCTCCTGGGCCCAGGCTGTCCCCTCTGCCACACGCTGGGGAGAGAAATGAGTCAGGCGTACCCCTGCCCGCCTGGAAGCCAGTGGGAAATTCCACAAAGCTCCTTCAGGAAACCTTCCCTTTCTTCCATGAACTTCGGCTAAATCAGTTTTGTTATCCAATTTCACAGAATCGCACGTGGCTTGGGAACTCATGAGTTCTCAGTCCTCAGCCTGGAGGTGGGGGAGCCGAGAACTCCAGAACTCTCTACTATAGACCACCGACCCCAACACACACACAGAGCAGAGCTGCTTGAGAGCTTAGGTTCTGAGTTCAAATCATGGATCTGTCACCTATTTACTGTGTGATTTGGGGCAAGCCCGTGGGCCACTCCGAACCTCAGTTTCAGTCTGTAGAGGAGGCATGCCTCCCATCCTGTGAGGCAACACATGCACAGCCCTGTAGCCTCATCCTGGTGAAGGTTGACTATCGCTCTTATCACCAGGGCTGGGTATGCCTCGCCACCCCAGAGAACAGGGAGTGGTCGTCTCTTTTGCATCTGCCACCTCAGGCACTCAACCCGGGGTAGCTATGCCTGATGATGGGGTTTAGTCACCACATTCCCCTGCCTCTGAGGGTGTGAGCATGACTGCTGTTCTGTGCCCGGGTTCCTGAGAAATCAGGATCCGGGCCCCAGCAGCAAGCAGTGCACTTGGTGTGGAGATGAGCCTTCGGCTCCCGTCCCGTCCGTCCCCTTGCACAATGGGACTCGTCATTTGTATTTTCCCAGGTCGCCTGCACTCTTACCTACTAAAGGGCTCCGATGATACCTCTGGGAAGATAGAGCCCTGATAGGCAGGTGACAGGCTCTCCAGCCTGGGGGCTTTGGCAGTTTGGCCATATTTCAGCAGCCTCTGAGTGGACTGGTGATCCATTCTAGGGTCACAGTATTTCATCTGGCTGTCCTGTGTGGTCTCGTGACAACACAGACACAGTCAAAACTGGATGACTGGGTGGGACCAGTTTCGCCTTTTTTTTTTTTTTTTTTGGAATTAAGGTTTCTCTGTATAGCCTTGGCTGTCCTGGGATTCACGCTGTAAACCAGGCTATCCTCGAACTCTCAGATCTGTCCTGTCTGTTTCTGCCTCCGGAGTGTTCGGATTAAAGGCGTGTACCTCCACCACCCAGCTAGTTTCACCCTCTTCTGTCCTTCATTGGTTGGGGGTTCCCTGAAATTTGCAAGGTAGATTGGGAGTGTTGAAAATTAAGACTCCGACTTAATGTCTTCTTCTGCCTTCTACCAGTGGTAACGGTGACAAGCTCTGGACTGGGACACTGAGGTTTAGGACCTGGCTCTGCATTTTGCCGATACCATCCTCCCAGGCCACTGTAGCTAGGTAGAAGCTTATCAAGAAGAAACTTCTCAACGGGGGGGGGGGGCGTTTTGCAAGACCCAAAGCTGCTTTCTGGAGTCACCGTGGGGCCTCAGGGGAGGTAGAGGCTAGCAAGCAAAGACTGTGACACAAAAGGCACTAAGGGGGGCACGCTAAGGAACTGGCCAGCCCCAAGCATTAATTTATGACAAGGAGGGATGCCCGCAAGCCTTGGGGATGCTCTGTATGGCCATAAAAGAGGCCTCACCTGGGAAAAAGACATCTTTATTGGGAGTCCTGGTGACCTCTGACACCCTCCTCACCCCCAGCCCCAGCCAAGTCACACCCACTGGGGACAAATGATGGGAGTGGAGGGGAAGTCAGCCCCTAAGAGTGGTGGGCTCCTGCTGAGTTATTCTGATGCCCGGCTTGAACCCTCAGGGGATGACATGGGTAGGATTTAGAGAAAATAAAATACAGGCCGTTTTTAACTTGTTCTACCAGTTTTTACCCCCTTCAGTTAAAAAAAAAAAAAAAAAAAAAAAAAAAAAAAAAAGTCCTTTAACTGTTTTAGTGCCCCAGGCTTCCCATTACAGAGACAATGGCTTTAGGGGAATCTTTCACTACATCCAGAGCCCTTTAGGAATCTCTCTACAGTGTTCTCATTCACTGTCAGGTGAGGCCCAGGGCCGCAGAGACACCAGCTTCAGCTAAGGGTGGAGCTGGGATCTGGAGGAGACCCTGGACTCTGCAGAGCTGCAGCCAACCATACGTTCACACACAAACCTGACCAAGTCCCTTCTGGAGGGGAACCGGCTGAGGGGCACAGACCTTTCCACCTTCTGCGGAACCAGACTTTTGTTTCCCAGAAGAACCCCAGAGTTCTCCTACCTCATGCTTCTGTCTGTGGTAAGGTACCAGAGAGTGGCACAGGCCAGTGACCGCTGGCTTTCTTCTCCTTATGCCTCATAGCCTCTCAAGCCACGCTTCCTGTAACTGCCCGAGGAACTCTCAGTCCCTGCGACTCCAGACCCTTCTCTTCTGCTCCAATCCAAACCTCTTGTGAAGTTTGATTTCCTTCACCTAGGTTCTCTGAGCTCCTGCCAGGAAACCCCTGCCCCCTGCCCCAAAGCATCCTGGGGAACGTGAAGATACCTAAGATGCTGCAGGCAGAAAGGGTTCTGAAGCCATGACCCTCTTAGACATGGACAAGACAGGTAAGCCTCTGGGGAGTCCTGTAGCAGGGAAACCATTTTCTTTATTTAAGTCAGGACTTTGCCCGTCTATCTCCCCCTCCCCAGTCCTCAACACACACACACACACACACACACACATACACACACACACACACACACTCACACTCACATCCCTGTGATAACCCATAGACGCAGGGGTCCACTCCGGGACATTTGGGGCGTGCTGTCCTCAGCTCTCCACCGAGGCATGGAGCTGACTTTGTGTTTATCAATTGAAGTCCGTCCTTCCTGCTTCTCAGGCTTGAGTCACCAGCCCCACAAGATAAGATCACGTCTGACCTAAGATCCTTAGGGAAACTATAACACAGAGGAAGATTTTCCTGAAGATGTGATAAGAATGTTACCAAAAAACAAAAGAATTTTCCAGAATTTGGAGATGAGGATAGAATTTAGAATGACCAGCAGGCGAGATTTGCCAAACTGTCCCCCTCCCTCCCCACCATCCTCCCCTCACCCCTTAGTCAGAATCCAAAGCTGGGGGTGAAATGGAATGGCCAATAACCCAAGTCCCAGAAACAGTGAGTGAACGAACAGGAAGCCAGTGGCAAACATTGTTCAGACGGATGAATTAGGTAACTGGAAAAGGAAGTGATGGCTTCCAAACCTTCCCCGGGCTCCAGGCTATCTCATCTCCTGTGGACACACATGTGTTTGTGTCTTCTCCAAACCCAGACCCCCTCAGTCCATTTTCCCAGTCAGCTCCGGGAGGCTCCTCACTGTTCAGCCCATGCCTGGACCGGTGCTGAAGCTTTCTCTGCCAACGGAGCTGAAGGGGCCTCACCTCCCGCTCTGTCCTCACTCTGAGAGTCCTCTGCTTTCTCCTGTGCTTGAACTACTCGAGAATCCCCTTCAATCATTTCAGGGGAGCCAACAGCGCCTTCTGAGGACCGCCCATGCTAGTCCTGCGCTCCTCTCTCTGGTCACAGGCATACTTTCCAGGTCTCCTCTCTTCCTGCCTTTTCTGAACCTGCCCCGTTTGCCTCAGTTCCCTCTCGGCTTCCCAACGCTGCTTATGCCATCCTTGCATACTTTCAGGCTCAGCCCCGTCACCCTGTGAAAGGGAAGAGGCCATTCAGAATGATTCCAAGAGGAGGCGAAACTGATTAGGTATGGAAGCACACACTCACAGTCTCAGCAGTCAGGAAGTGGAGGCAGGAGGATTGCCAAGTTCAAGGCCAGCCTGATGTACAGAGTGAGTTCCAGGCCAGCCAGGGCTACATAGTGAAACCCTGTCAAAAATAATAATAATAATAATAATAATAATAATAATAACAAAAGACCACACAAAACCAATCCATTAGATAAAGATCAGAACTGTGGTTACTTTTGAGGTGCAGCAGATAATTCAAAGGGGCATAAAGCGGACTTTGGAGAATGTGGGTCGAGTCTAGATCTTGGTTCTGGAGGTGACTTGCAAGGTGTCATGGGCCTAAATGTGTTGATCTCTACTTCCAAGGTCTCTTCACTTATCCTAGTGTGAAGTTAAAAATAAAAACCTTACCTCCCTGACTTCCCTGGCAAGAATTTACTCTTCTGTCTGTTGATTCTGTCAAAACGTTCTGTCCACCCAGAGGTCTCCCTGCAGGGGAGGGCAGCGAGACTTTGACTCTATGATAGCTTGAAGTAGTCTCTGAAGTGACTCGGCAGGGGCCTGCTCTTCCTACAGGGACGTTTGGTGGTCGCCCAGGGGCTGCCGTGCTCTGGCCAGCATTTGTACCCTGTGGTTTCCCCATCAGGTAGCGGGGAGGCCTGTGCCTCAGTTTACCTGTTCTCCACATGGCCACCATCACATCCAGCACCTGGCCATTGTTAAGCAGGGCATCTCCATGCCCCTTCCCTGCTCTTCATCCTCTTTCTGAAGGACCGATACTTTCCATACACGATATCCAAGCCCTGCAGGAGGAGGGGACCCAGCTCCTTTCTTCTGTCCCTGTACCATCACTGCCACAGAGCTTGGTCATTATGGCTCATTTTAAGCAATTATTCTTAGCAAAGGAATTTCTTTCAGAGAAACTGTAAAGTCCCTAGGGACAGAGCAGCAGGTGGAGTTCCCTAACCCCTCCATATCTCAGACTTTCTGCCCACAGCAGGCACCAAGGAAGTGGCTGAGCTCCATCTCAGAAGCCACATGTGACCTTTTCAGTGTCCAGTTGGCCAATTCTCAGCAAACCTGAACCCTCCCAACCAAAAATTATTCCCAGAAGAAACTCAGAGAGTCTGTGCGGAGGAAGCCACGGCTTGGCAGAAGTGGCAGCTTGCCAGGCAGAGGGTGAAGGGGTACAGGGGTAGCTGAGCCCCCAGAATGGGTCAGGTGGCTTGTCTGCCTACATAAAACCAAGACAGAACGACTGGGTTTTACGCTGTCGCCATTTTGGCTGTGGTACAGGGCCTGCTGCTTTAATCTTTGGGCATGGTCTTCCCTCCACCAAATGTGAGCGTCTTGGAGTTCTGCGTCTATCTCCCTCCCATCATTTCTGGATGACTTAGTAAAGCCGCCTGCCCATCCTAGAGACCGGCGGGCAAGGAGATGGACAGCCTCAGTTCAAAATCCTTGCCGTCACCAGAGCATTGACCCTGAACTGCTGGCCAAGCAACTGGACAAAGGGCTTAGGACCATGCTAGGTGCCCAGGGAGCCCCAGGCCTTGGCAAAGGATGTCTTTTTCACCCCTTGTGAGGGAGGGAGCAGGCAGAGATGTTAGATAAATAGGAAATTGAAAGCCTGAAGTCTCTGGTCCCGGAACTTCGAGATTCAGGAATACCCTGCAGACCCTGAAATGTTACAGCTGGGGAGTGGATGGTCTGATCTGGTTCTCTCGCCTGACCCAGGGACACAGAACAGCATGTTGGTGACGGCAGAGCTGGGCTGCTCAGGGCAGCAGCTCAGGGACTAGCCCCCGGGGCTGGGAGGGACAAAACCTCTTCTGTGGCTGCCCTTGGGAGGGGAGCCCAGGAGCTTCTGGGTGCTTCAGCCATGGGGAGCCAGCCCAGGCCGGGTGCCAGCTGAAGGCATTGTCATCGGCCGCTCCAATTATTCCTTTTGTCTGATAATTCCAAACGTGGGTCCCCTCCCAGGGGGAAGTCATCTACGGCTCCTGCCTGAACTTGTCCCCTCTGTGGCTCTCCTGGGTGCCAGAGTGACTCTCAGAAAGGCAGCCCCTCCCAGACTCTGCCCCTCCCCTCACTTCAGGGCCACTTCTGGGTGGGGTGAGCCAAACTAGGGCACTAGGAGAAAAGATCACAGCTTCCTTGGCATTTCTTTGGGGGCTTTCTTTCTTTCTTTCTTTCTTTCTTTCTTTCTTTCTTTCTTTCTTTCTTTCTTCCTTTGTTTCTTTCAAAAAGGACATAATTTAATTGAGTCTAATTTATAAAAAGGAATTCCAAAGTGTGTGAATACAAACAATTAATTGGATACTTTATAGTCTTTCTTTCTATAAATCCAAAATCTGCTATTTATGTTGCAATACAGCATTTCCAAGAGACAGGAACTAAGAGGTGGAAGCAGCCACGAATGGACACTAACAGGTGTCCATCCGGCGATGAATGGATCACTGAACGAAAGGTGAAACGCCCGTTCTTTAAAATGTAATACAGGCACAGAGAGGAGCAAGGTTCAACAGAACCTTGGAAACGTACTAATCAGGGCTGGGGGTAGAGCTCTGGTTGCCTTGCATCCGCCCAGCCCTGGGTTCAGTTCCCCAGCACTGCATTAAAACCAGGAGGAATGGAGAATGCTTGTAAGCCCAACACGCAGGAGCTGGAGTCAAGAAGACCAGAGGTTCAGTCATCCCCAGCTGGAGAGGTAGAGGACAGCCTGTGTTACATAAGACCCTGCCCCCAAAGAAGGAAACTAAGAAAGAAAGCAAAGCGGAAAAAAAGACAGCACAAGACCGCTGGTTGAATGAGTCTCCCCATCACCCCTTTTTTTTCAGACAGGGTTTCTCTGTGTAGCCCTGGCTGTCCTGGAACTCACTCTGTAGACCAGGCTGGCCTCAGACTCACTGAGATCTGCCTGCCCCTGCCTCCCAAGCGCTGGGATTAAAGGTGTGCGCCTACACCGCCTGACTCTGTGAACCCGTTTCTATGCAATGGGCAGACTAGAGGAATCTGTAGAAACGGGAGCAGGACTGGAGGCTCCGGGAGCTTGGGGCGGGGGGGGGGGGCGGGGAGGCATGTGTAACGATCATTGGCGGCTGTGAGGTTTCCTCTGGGTTTGGAATTAGGCAATGATGGTGGCGTCACAATCTTGTGGCTGCAAGCCTATCTGTGCTTTAAAACAGTGAATTTTATGACCTGAATTAAGAAAAAAAAATTTTTTCTTATGACCTTAAGAAAAAAAAATAGCAGCGTTAGCACTGCCAAAACAGTAAAGTTGTGTTATGCTTATTTGATTTCCAAATTTAAATGTAGATTCTTTAAGGAAAATGTAAAATCGGGTCCTCAGCTAGAGTAGGCATACCACCAGTGACAGTACCGCCAGGCTGAGCTCCGAGGTTCTGAGTAGCCATCCCTGGCCATCCCCAGGAAAATGCCGAGTGCCGAGAGCTAGGCTGGCACTCAGACCAGGGCAAAGGAGCGAAGCTGCTTCCCAAAGGCCCTTTGCGTGCCACCACAGTGAACTCACATCAGTCTCGTCACTTCTTTCCGTCAGCAGTTCTGTCTCGCAGGGGAAGAAATCCACTCAGCGGGTGGAAACCTTTGCGAGAATCGCTTCTTTGATACACAGGCTGCGGCTTCCTCTTGGTGGTGGGTTTCGATCTGCAGCCAAGCTACAGAGCAGGTACAGAAGGTCATCCGCAAGCCCAGACGCTGCCCAGCCATCGTTTCGAGACTCGCCTGCCCACCGCCTGCTCCTTCACCCTCTTCGTCACCCTCAGCGGTTGGTAACTTGTTGTCTTTTCCCAAGGCCACGCATCTCAGTGACAGCGCTGGGGGATACCCCCGATGTACCAAGAAGACATGTTTATTTCTGGAAGCCACCAAAAGCTTGCGGCTGACACAGGCGCCAGTGGGGTGCCGTGAGTGGCCGGTGTGAGAGCATCCAGCCAGTGCCTATTTTGTAGGTAACTTTTCTCTTCTCTGGTGTTAGGGCATGAGGTGCTGGACACCCAGCTTAGTGGTGTGACAGTATAAGTCCCAGCTTTCAGCGAGCCAGGCATAATAGCTTTGGCTAGGGGAAAGCTGGCGCATCTCCCCATAGGCCCTTGTTAGCAGTGAGCTGAGGGCAGGTCCCCAGTGTTGCCAACCCTCTTCCTCATACAATTTTTTTCTCAGGGTAGAAGTATGCTGCCTGGTCAATCCCTCCCCTTGCAGCTTGAGGCCTCGCAATCCAAAATGTAACACATAAAGAGGAACCCGGGCCACGTGGGTGGGAAGGAGGCCCGGGGGACCAGAAGAAGGCTCAGTCCAGGGTCTTGTTGGCTTCTGGCTTCTGCTGAGGGACAGGTGTGGACCCAGAAGGCCAGAAGAGAGCACGCTGATGGCATCTTGCTGTTCTGGGGTCGTATCTCTGCCTCCAGGGGCAGGCACAGGATCAAACAACACATTATCATCAACAAAACCCTCTTTGAGAGCTACGCAGAGATTCTAATACCAGGGCCTCCCAGTTCGGAGAGGAGCAAGGGGAGGGCAAAATTTCCGTGGCTGTGAAGGACAGCCGCTCCTTCCCTGTGGACTTTCTGTGGCAGCTCTCATTATGGCAAGGAGTCATGAGACACAGGGTCCCCTAAGGAGGCTTTCTCAGTGCCCCCTCTTAGGCTTGAGGGGATGTGGCCCAGACAGACTTTGGGGTCTTGACGTGACAGACTGTGGGAGCAAAGCTGGGGCTGGATTTATCAGGGGACATCCTAGGCTTCCCCGTTACTGACTGATTTAGTATTTCAAAAATTTCTCCAATTGACAGAAAGCAATATGGAAACCAAAGCGTAAAAACCATATCCCTAGTCCGGTGTGGTGGCACACGCCTGTAATCCCAGGACTCAGGGAGGCAGAGGCAGGTGGATCTCTGTGAGATGAAGGCCAGCCTGGTCTATAAAAAGAGTCCAGGACAGCCAAGGCTACACAGAAAAACCCTGTCTCCAAAAAAACCAAACCAACCAAACAAACAAAAAATCCATATACCTTCACCAGTCAATGCTACTACTTTAAAATCTTCCAAACTATTTTTGTTTTATCCACAGATTCCCCATCCCCAACACACGAGGGCATTCTGTTAGTCTTTATGACCACAGTAATGACTTGTAGGCACAGCTGGAATATTATTGATACAGCCAGAAAGGATCCCATCCCTCCATCCCCACCCCCCCAGCCTCCTGGGCTCCGTGAAGCACAGTGATTTCAAGGGGGCCACCCAGGGAGCTTAACTCCTCCATCTTTCCTCGTTAAACGCTGCTGCAGTTAAGTCAGGGCCGAGAAGAAAGAAGAGCAGCGGCGCTGAGTCAGCACCGAGGGCCGCCTGCCTCGCAGGGCCCGCCGCCTGTTGCCTGTTTTATTGAGCGTGCCCTCGTGTCGTCACTGTCCCTGTGGAAGGAAAGGAGCTTTCTCGGACTGGAACGTTGCACCGTCCCCTGGGGCCCTTCTCCCTCCTCAGCTTGAGGCTGAGGAAGAAAAAGATTTTCTGTGAAAGCAACTCGGACATTACCTCCAAGGACAGGAAGCCCGCAGGAGGGGAGGACAAGGCAGTTTTCTGAGGGAGTATTTGCCAACTGTGAGTGAGGCCCCCTCAAAAGGAAAACGAACAAACAAACAATGACAAAGACCCTACATGGCACTCTTCTTCGGAGACAATTCTCCAGGTTCTGTTTGCTGAAGTGCCCAGGCCCCTCCTGCTCCTGCCCTCTGGAAACAAGAAAGGGCCACCCAGGCCCTGGGCGGTCAAGGCCATGCCGACCTCAGGGCTGAAGCGCTGGGCGTCTCTGTGTCTTCACTCCTTTCTCTTTCCGGTGAAGAAACCTCCCTGCTCCATCCGCTCTCCCGTTGTGTAAGACTATAGATTACCTACAAACGTCCCCAAGAAGGGACAACTCGAGGAGAAGGGAGCTTTTCTCGAGCAACCTCCCCCCTTCCCCCCCCCCCATGTCCTCACGCTGAGCCCTTCTGGGGAGGGGTGGGCCGGTGGGCAGGAGCAGAGTCCACCACCTGGGCTGATGGAGGCCTGACCGGGCCCAACAGTTGCCTCACTGGTATGGGTGAGTAGGTGAGGGAGGGGACCCCGCACAGTCACCCACAAATCAGAGCTGTAGCTGCTCTGGGCTACGAGTGGAGTGGGTAGCAGGGTAGCATAGACTTTCCTAGGGGCAGGGAAAAGAAACCCAGAAAAGACTAGCAAGAACTTCTCTTACTAGTCTCTCTGTGTGTTTGTGTGTGTGTGTGTGTGTGTGTGTGTGTGTGTGTGAGTGTGTGTGTGACATGTCTATCTACACCTCTAATTCCAGAGAGAGTAAGGACCACAGATGGCTGCTGCCTAGCTCCCCTCGGACAACATGGAGCGGCTCTGCTCTACTTGCTTTTCACCAGCTATCCCGTGGCTTACTCTACACAGCTTTTGCACTATGGAAACTTAACACAAGCGGAATAGAAATTTCACAGTTCCGTGATTCGGGATGAGACCGGAAAATGTGCCGTCACAGATCACACCCAGCATGCCCAACGCCTTCCGAAACCCAACAAGCTGCCCAACGCCCTGAGGTAGCTACACGGACAGTGAACCTCTGGGCCCTTCATCAGTGGAGACTAACAACAGCAACAGAAGAGGATGTTGGCTGACCTTTGCTGACATCTCTAGCACTCACAATAGGCCCAGGAAGAAGAAACCCAAGCTCAGCGAGAGGACACTGCTGCCCAGGGTAACATGGTGTCAGACAAGGCCCAACTCAGGCCTGTTGGATCTCTGAGCCCAGCTTCCTAACTGCGTGATTACAACCTGAGTTTTGTGCTTTTGGGGTGCAAACTGGGCCACAGGTTCGGGTCTCCAGTCACAGGGCCAAGGAGCCCTTGGATCTGGTGCTGAAGTCAGCGTGAGACATTTCACCCCGGTAAGCCTCGCTTTGTTGATCTGGAAACTGGGGGAGAGCAAGAGGATTAGATGAGATATGTGCTATTAGCATGTGCCAAGCCATCAGTCAATGTGGCTTGACACGGCCTTCAGGGCACACCTAGGTGGGAGGGGCAGGGGAAGGACGCAGCAGGAACTTCCTTGATGAAAGCTGTAATTATGGACCCTCCTACCACCCTGGGGGCCCCGGGGCATCGGGGCACCTCACTGTTCTGGGGGTCAGGTCATCTTTCTGCATGGATGGGCAATCACAGGGTCTGGAGGTGGACCAGGTGGGGGCAAACTGAGCTGGAGAGCAGGGGACGTCTGGAACTCAGAACCCCCACCCCCAGGGAGAGATGGCTACAGTCCCTTTCTGGGGAGATGGTAGGGTGAGAGGTGGCCCTGAGGTTTCTGTCCAGGTATCTGTTGGTTCCCTCCCAAGAGCACGTATGTGATGTATTAAATTTGAGCCAAATTCATGTTAAATAACCACTCCTCTCAGCGCTGCTCTGAGCCGCCAGGCTCTAGCCATGATTTACTGGACCCCTCCCAAAGGCCCAGCAGGACAGCATCTGCCCCCCCTGTCTGCACTGTGCCTACTGTGTGTCCAGGCCTGCTCAGGTACTACAGGTAGCTTATTAAACCTACTAAGTGCTTGTATTAACCCTCTTCTCACACATGGGAAAGCTGAGGCTCGAAGAGGGCAGACAGGCTGCTCAAGAGCCAGATTGTAAAGAACCCAGGTCTCCAAGGGGGAGTGTGGGCATCCCTAACCCCTGTGCCATGTGGCTTCTCTACCCTTTGAGCAATGGTTTATTAACCCACTTGACAGATGAGTAAGCTGAGGCTCGGAGCCATGCACAGATAGTGTCGGGGCTGTGTTCATGCTGCCTCTGCAGGCCGGCCTGTGTCTGTCTGCAGCTAGTAATCTTTCTGTGGGTATGGATGGTGTGCTTGGGGGAGGGGACAGGGCAGACAGCCTCCCCCAGCCCCCACCCTGTGCCAGAACCCAGGGCCTTGGCCGGGAGGAGAACAATGATGTCCTGCTTGCTGGGGTCCCACTGACCAGGCTGAGGCATGAACCCCAGGATCCTGACTCAAAGCCTGAAAACACTCTATTTCCAGGGAAGCCTAGTGGATTCCACTGTAGGGACCATGTTCTTCTGGGGTCTGAAGGTGACTGGCTCTGGACCATTTTGTAATTCTTTGTTGAACCTTCTGTGAGGCTCCACGCTGAGTCTAACGAGGGAGATTTCTGGGAGCACCAAGGGAGGGTCTCAGGCAGGTCTGCTATGACCACACAGGCCCTTCCCACTCAGTCAATCTGCCCTCCAAGCTGCAATCCCCATCTTTGAGTAGCTGAGGCAGGAGGATTGTGAGGTTTAGGGCAGCCTGGGCTATGTGATAACACCCTGCCTCAACGAAGTTGGTGTGAGGAATCATCCTGGGTAGCCCTTTCGCCTAACTGATGAGTCAGGCTCTCTCAGTCAAACCCAGAGCTCACTAACATGGCTACCAGTCCCACTGGTGAATTTGCTTAGGGACCTCTTGTCTCTACCTTGCAAGAATTATGAATGTGCCACTAGAGCCATTCAGTGTTTACATGTATTCTTGGGTATCTGGAGTCAGCATCACTTTAACCACTGAGCCATCTCCCTAGTCCCAGATTTTTCTTTTGAAGGATGATGCTCACGCCTACAAATGCTTTAAAATCAGCACGGTTGATCCTGGGGACGCTGAAATGATCCGAGGTGTCCCTGGCACTTTATTGTTGTTGTTGTGTGTGTGTGTGTGTGTGTGTGTGCATTTGTGCATGCGTGCACGTGTGAACACGTGTTTTGGCTTTTGGTTTTTGAGACAGGGTTTCTCTGTGGAGCCTTGGCTGTCCTGGACTTGCCTTGTAGGTCAGGCTGGCCCCCAACTCACAGAGATCCACCTGCCTCTGCCTCCCCAGGTGCTGGGATTAAAAGCGTGTGCCATCATGCCTGGCTCTGAGCTGTGTTTTAAAGGGATGGATGCTTGGAGCCATCGAGGAATGTTCTAGATGAGGGAGCCAGTAGTTGGAAGCATGAGCTATGATGGATGCAGACGGTGGGGACTTTGATTTCTAGCATGGACGGTGCAGAGACAGAGCACGCTGTTGTCCGTCTGCCGGACGCTGGGCTTGGATTCATGGAGCAGATTACTTTGGCACAGGCTTTTGCTGCCCAGAAATGTACTCAGCAGTGGGGACCAGAACACAGACTTCCTGGTCTCCGGTGCCTCAGGGTCTGGGCTGGGGATTTCTTGGCTTGGGATGGAGGCAGTAGGTGATGGAGAGCTGGGTTTTGAAGCCCAGAGGTGGTCAAGGTGGACAGCATCGTCACAGGTCTGGGCAGGAGGCTGGCATGGGCAGGGCATCCTCTGGGATGGACTTGAGTGGGAAGAAGGAATTGCCTGGAGGCCTGACAACAGGAACACACTCAGAGGGAGGGAGTTGTTGGGCTGGGCACAGTATTGGCTGCAGGAAGGAAATGTGAGGGGATGGGCTGAAAGGCTGGCTGGGAACCAAGCAGGAGGGCACTGGGAGGAGGCCAGCTGAGAGCCTCGGCCCAGCTGAGCAGCTTTGAGCTCCACCACCTTTGTTGATCATCTCCCAATGTGGCAGGCCAGAGAGTGACCCTGCCTAGGAGGGCAGCTTCTGGAGACAGACCCTAGGTGGGTACAAGCCTAGCTGCCCCTAACAATGAGTCATGTGGCCTTGGACATGTGACTTCACTTTTCAGAGCCTCAGTTGGCACCTCTGTAAAATGGGGACAATCACACTCGTTTCCTAGGACAATTGTGAGAGACACGAGCCCCGCAGGGAAACAGCTCATGCCAGCTTGCACTGTGGATCAGTTGTTTCCTTTCCAGCTGTGGTCAGGGAAGTGCTTTCTGTTCATTTGTTGGTCTGGGCCTCCTCTCCTCAGCTTAGCCATTCCCGGAGCTGATCCGTGCCAGGCTCTGTGCTGAGCTGGGAGGAAGCCACAGCTCTGTCCTGGGTGAGCTGCTATGGGGCCCTCATCCCCAGCAAGATCACAGGAAGAGTGTCCTGTGAGTCGAAGTGGGAGAGTGGAGACGCAGGGCCTCATCAGAGATGACAGAGAGCGGAGGAGAGGGCTGCCCTTTCAAAAAAGATCCGATCGGGCTCAAGGCCATGACATTGTTTTATTGACTGTAGTTTTTGACATTTGGATAGTCGCTTGAAGAGCCACAGAGGGACTAGACAGGGCACCATGAGGGCATGAACATGAGACATCCCTTCCCCAAACCTTGGCCAAGCACCCCCACATCACACAGAACACGGGGAGATTAGGAAGCTGTGTTAGGAAGCTGTTTTCTGAGCACCTTCATGCCAGGCGCTGTACCAGCTACTTTCAGATATTAACAGCCAAGGGGAGGAAACCGGGTGCAGATGCTGACATCTTCAATGCCACCGGCCAGCTAGTGATGGACACCAAAGGGCTTATGCCAGCCCACCAGCCTTCCCAAGAGTGGAAGGTTGAAGCCCACACAGTCCACGGCATCTCTGGATCCATAGCTTCTATTCCCACCCCACACACCACCATGTTTCTTCCCGTAGCTTTGATGGCTTCTCCTCAGATGGCCTTATTGAAATGTTGACCTGTGTTCATGAACAAAACGCAATCATTTTGAAATCTTGACCAGACTCGCATACATCTGCCAGCTTGTCGGGGTGCCTGTGGCCCTCAGATCAACATCATTCACACACAGAAGAGCAAAGGCTTTAGTGCCCTGACTCAAGCCCCGCGGAGATCAAGCAAAGCGGCATCGCCCTTCCTTCTTCCTTCTCTTGCCTCCCGCCCCACGAACAAGAGTCCTTTGGAAGATCTACGCAATGCCTCACTTGCCACATTTCAATGACTGTCAAGTGTGGACTGGGGAGATATCTCAGTCAGTAAAGTGTTTGTTTGTTTGTTTTTTAGTTCCATCCCCAGAGCCCACCAGTGGTCAGCACCAGGCCAGTGTGAGAGAGAGATCTTGTCTCAAAAAACCCAGTGTGAAGTTACCTGAAGCATGATGCCTGAGGTTGCCCTCTGACTCCCACACAAACATGCACTCACATGCACACATATCTGCATGCATGAAAACATCATATACACATACATAAATGGCTCTCAGGCGTGTGTTCTTAAGCATAGGAAAGCCATGGTCCAAGAAAGTCTATGTCGGGAAAACTTCATTTACACATGAGTTAGAGTGAACGATTTCTATTGAGTAAGATGTATTTAGTGCTGGAAAGATGATGGACCAGTGGTTAAGAGCACTGGCTGCTCTCCTAGAGGACCTTGGTTCTAATTCCAGTACCCACATGGCAGCTCATCTGTCTGTAACTCCAGTTTCAGGGCTCTAGACACCCTCCCACAGACATGCATGCAGTCAAAAACACCAATGAACACAAAATAAAAAGAAATTTTGGAAAAAAAAGAGATGTATTTAAACAGACCCAAATACAAGTGACAGATTGCTTAATTGACAAAAATGCTGTTTTTCTCTCAAAGGAGCCATGCTGCTGTATTTACCAATTCAGTATTTGCAGCAGCTTTGTAGGGTAGCTGCTGCCGGTAAGGACCACCTGCATAGGACAGAATGGAAATTCTTAGAAGTGCTTCTCCCAGGGCCAGCTCTGTGTGTCCGTGGTAGAGTGCTTGCCCAGCATGCTTGGGGTACTGGGTTTGATCCCCAGCACTGCAAGAAGAAAAAGTTTTAAGGTTGACTTCTCATATACATATAACAAAGACACAAATATAGATATATGTTTTTTATGTTAAAAATGTCTCAAGCAGGAAAACATGGTGAGAGTTTTGGTGTCTTTAAAAACCCAGTAATGTTATGTGAATATGCTTTTGTTTTAATCTCAGGTGTGGTGTGGGATACGGGGCCACTTCAGACTGTCTGCAGCCACAAACTATGATCTGTCTCGGGCTCTAGGAAAGGCATGATTTTTGCCAGCTGCAGATAATTTACATTTGGAATTCTAGGGGCTCCTGAGAGGGTATAAATTCGAGAACCCTGAGGGGGGCTGCCCCCCACCCCCGGCTCCTGCTGGTTTCTGCTGCCGCTATTGCTGGATTGCTGGATTGCTGCATTGCTGGATTACTGGATTACTGGATTGCTAGATTGCTGATTCCTGGATTGCTGCATTGCTGGCTGCTGGTTGCTGTATTGTTGCATTGCTGCATTGCTGCATTGCTGGTTGCTGGTTGCTGGCTGCTGGATAGCTGGTTGCTAGTATTCAGACAAGGAAGACTGAACTTGCCCCAGGGAACTCAACAACCCTAATTAGCAGGAAGCAGTCTAAAGAAGTCTATGCCCCATTTCCCCTCTAACCTTTCTTGCCTATGCAGTGTTGTGGAGTTGGAAAGGATTGGGGTGGAGAAGGGTAGAAGATATAAGAACCCAAAAGGGTAGCCAAAAAATAAAACAACACAAAACAAACAAACAAACAAACAAAAAAACAACCAACAACCCAGTTACAAGAAAATGCAATATTTCACGTTCATTCTCTACTTTCACCTTCCGATAACCACACACGCCCGTTATAATTTGATGGTGTCTCTTCAGGCTGTTTTTTGTTTTTTGTTTTTTTTTCAAAATACTCATGATAATTATTCTTCTTCTGATCAAAGCAAAGTCTTCCTCAGCGGCCCTCCATCTTGGTTTCCGAGACGGCCTCTCTCACTGAACCTGGGGTTCACAGATTCAGTTAAACTGGTCACCAGCAAAGCCCACCGTTCCCGTCTCTGCCTCACAAATACTAGGATGATAGACAAGCTACTGCTACGGCATTACAGGGCTCTGGGGGACAAGTTTGGGTCTTCATGCTCGTGTGGCAAACTCTTTGTCCGGGTGAGCCATCTCTCCGGTCTTTTTTATTTTGGGGGGCCAGGGTGAAGAAAACTTTAAATTTTTTTTCTTTTTATTTAAGCGAATTTACTTTACATCCCAAGAGTGCCCCTCCCTCCTCTCCTTCCAGTCAGTCCCTCCTCCTCCTTTCTCCTTCCCCTCCCCCTTTCCCCATCTCCCAGGTCGTAGTGTTGTTTTTATAACCTAAATTGGATCCCTCCGGGTATGTGTTTTGCAGTTTTTGTTTTTCACCTTAACGGCAACTTGTGTGGTGCTTTTATGGTCACTGTCCCACAGACAGGCCTTCCTCTTTCCAAACATCCGTGTGTTACAGCTGTGCACTTTGTCACAGCTGTTTAATTGTTCCCCGTTTGATGGGCATTCACCTCCTTTCCAGTTTTCATGGTTATGAGCATTTTTTTTTTTAATGTATTTATTTTCTCCCAGTGCTGGGGATTGACTGCATGCCCGGCGCTACATTCCCAGGCCCTTGCAAATATTTCTCCTTTGTGACAGCAGGGCATTGCAATCGAGTCAAGGCCCGAGGACCCTTCCATGGCTTGGGCTTCCCTTTCTCCCCAGAAGGCTTTTGTCCAGGGCCTGTGCCAAGACTTGACGAAGGTCAGTGGGAAGGAGTCCCAGAGCAACTCCAGCCATGTGTGAGAAGAATAGGTGCCTGAGAGCTGGGCTGGCAGCCAGGGAATCCAACCCGCTCGCTGGCAGTGCGGTGCGTGTGGTCCCCTTCCTCAGGCCTTGTGCAAACACCAGGCTTTGTCCCTGGCTGAATAGGAAAGTCAGCCCCAAATTAGCACTAATGTGAGGGTGGTTAACTCTCTCGTGAGGCCCTTTGAGAAGCACAAAAGAGCTTCTTCAGGGGCTGGGCTGTCCAGCCCAAACAGGTCTGACGTGGAGTCTATGTCCAGCTGGAAAACCAAGGCCCCAGGAGATGCCACTGTGGTTCTTGGATAACTGTCCATGCCTACACACACACACACACACACACACACACACACACACACACACACACACGAAGTGTTGCACACAGTTCTGGGTCCTGGGGGTTCTATGCTCCTAGGATCAGGGCAGGCCCTGGTGCCAGGAGCAGGGCCTTTTGGCTAGTTGAGGCTTTGAAATTAGAAAGGCCCGCTTCAAACCCCACAGACAGAGATACTCTAAGCAAGTCTGTTCCTTGTCTTGGCCTCAGTCTTCTCATCCAGACGATGGGATGGTAATAGTAATGCCTTCGGGAGTTAAACCGGTAAACATGAAGGGCTGTGGGAGACAGCTCATCCGGTGAGGAAACCGCCACAAAAGCAGGAGACCTAGTTTGGACCTCGAGGACCTATGGGCATCTGTCACCTCAGGGCTGAGGTAGAGAGGAGCAAACCGCTGATGCTCACTAGCCACCAAGCCCCTAACTGGCGAGTCCCAGGTGTAGTGAAAGACCCTGTCTCAAAAAATAAATAAATAAATAGATAGATAGATAGATAGATAGATAGATAGATAGATAGATAGAAAATAAAGAAAGAAAGGAAAAAAGGTGGAGCGTGGCCGAGAAAGACATCTGACCTCTGACTGTCACATACAAGTGTGTACATGAACGCACACACTCACACACACACACATACACACACACACACACAGGCACAAAGATGATTACAAGCAGTGACATAGCCCCACTTTCTGGGATGGTGGGAGAGGGCTCTTCTTGACCAGGCTGACTAAACTCTCAGGGCTACCCCACCCAGTCTCATATTGCTCCCCACCCCAACCCCTACCCTGGCACATGTCATCTTCTGAGCCGCTTCACAAATTGCCCTCTTGGACTTTCTCTGTCTCTAGCCACAAGCCACACAGGGGCAGCGCATGGAGCTTTCACTCATGGCTGTAACTCAAGAGACTCGCACAGGCCCGAATTATGAGACCCTGGAGTTACCGTCGCGAATGAAAGCCGCCCTCCCTCTGTGCTGGCTGTTTGTGGTGTCTGCAGCACGGGTGCCCGGCGTGTTCCAAGCTCTGGTGAAGAGCGGCCATTGTGGGCCACTGCCCTTGGCTCTCCTTTTGCTCTCTGTGGGACGCAGGGACCAGGAGGTTCTAGCATCCCCGGCTGGCCTAGGTCAAGGGAACGGTGCTCCCAGCCTGGATCTCCTCAGTTACGGTGGAAGGCTGGCAGGCGTGCAGTGTCCAGCTTACATGTCGCGACCTGTGAGTGCTGCAGCCCTGGCAACCTGGGTGAGGCACAGGGTTGGCCCGCCCCAGGGGTCTGAGCTGAAACTGGCGTGTCTAAGCCTGCTCACCCCTAATCTGACCACTGAATCAGGGAACTGACTGAACCCCAACTTGTCCCGGGGGAGCTCAGAAGCCCCTTGGCCTGAACGCCGAGGCCTTGGCCATGGAGTCGTTGGCCTAATCCTTATCCAGGAGGTGCTAAGTGAGCACACGTTAGAGGGTCTATAAGCACAGGCCATCGTCTCCCGGGTCACGAAAAGGATTCTACTGTTTCCCAAGAGTCTGTGGGGTGTCAGGCCTGCACGAGGAGCTGGGTTAGAGAGTGAGACACAGAGTCTCGGCCATCATTCTGGAACTCCCAGTCTGGCCCCAGGCAGAGGACATGAAATGAAGAGTTCCCAAAATTACAACTGGCAGGAGGCCCGGGAGGAAAACTACAAAGGACTGTGGGTGCTTTTAATTGGGCACTGAACTGGGCTGCGGCGTTCTCTGAAGGAATGGCATTGAAGCTGAGCAGGAAGGATCGTGGGCGTCAACCAAATGGAGGAGCTGGGGTTGCGGTGGGCGGGAGGAGGGGAATGGTGCCTCAGACAGAGGATATGGCATGTGCAGGGCCCAGGGGCAGGCCTGATGTGCAATGCCCTTTTATTGAAACCCGGCGACAACACCCCAAGCGGAAACATCCCGTCTGATGAGGAAACCAGGGTTCTAGGAGGTTAGCTAAGTGCCTGGGGTGCCACGAAGGGTGCTGAGCCGGTGGGGGTGGGGGCTCCTGAGGACGCATCCTGAGTCACCTCATCTCTCCAAAGACCAGGTTCATTTATCTGTGAGAAAGAGTCAGAGTTAGTGAGGTGTTTTTTTTGGGGGGGAGCAACTTGGGGGCGAGGAGAAGAGAGGAAAGGAGAGGGGAGGGGAGAGGAGAAGAGGAGAGGAGAGGAAGGGGGAGGGGATAAGAGGAGGGGGGAGGAGGGAGAATCCTGCCTCTGAGGTAACTTTGCAGCTAATTCTGGGATTCAGACATCCTTTCCCTGACTACTCCTGGAAGCCAGCCCATCTGATACACCTCTCTCGAAATGAATCACCGTGCAACCCTGGCCAGATGTGCAGATACGTAAATAAATAGACCAAACATGTGGCCCGGGCCCCTCCTCCTGGAGAAGAGAGGCCTGCAGAGTCTGCAAGCACAGGAAGAGGGCACCTTGGGATGCAGGGTCCGAGGCCATCGCTTCTCCCTTCGGCACTGGCTAAAATCACACCCGCCAAGGACAGCTCCGTGGCGACTGGGGGTCTGGTGAGCAGGCAGAGGGGAATTCCCGGGAAAGGCTCGAGCCACCTTCAGGAGGCTGCTCTGCGGTTATTTGCAAGCCCAGCTGTTGCTGTCCCCAGGTAAACAGCCTCCATGTGACTCCCCCGCTGGAGAAGGGGTCTGTTAGTCAGACACCCCCGGACTTCTCCACAGGGGCATGGTGACTCTGGCTGTTGTCTCCAGTCAGCGAGCGACACCCAGACACCCACCTGTCCCCAGGTAGCCACACCTAACTGGGTGAGTGTTAGGTAACCTGGCATGAGCCACCCGTCTGAATGGGTCACGCATGCAATGCCCCATCTGCCCAGCTGAGTCACTGTCTGCAAGATAAGAACCGTGGGGTCCCAGCCCCGTCCAGCTGTCCACCAGGGAGGCCACGCAGCAGCACTCTGGGTTCACAGGAGGAGGGTGTGTGCAGCCAGCTTCAGGAACAGGACTTGGAAAACAAACAAACAAACAATGCCCCCCACACTCAAAAACTAAAAAAAAAAAAAAAAA
>REGO01000146.1:433901-447876 GCA_010120015.1 Rhombomys opimus | reverse complement strand
TACCAGAAGAAGCAGCAAAGGCTAATTACCTTGCCCAAGGTCACATGACAAGCAGGGCGGACCCAGGTCTGGAATGGGTGTGGGAGAGAGCACCCTCCCACCCTCATGTGTGTTAGGGTATGTTTGGAAGTCCTCCTTCCCTGGCGATGGGAATCCAGGAAGTGGCGATCTTGAATCCAGGAAGTGCTTTCAGTTTTCTGTCAGAACATGCATTTCTCTTCTACTCGAGGAAAATTGAAAGGACAAGCTTTTAACACTGCTCTAGTTTTCAGTATTTATTAGAGGCCCTTCAAATGTCCCGAGGGGTAGAGATGCAGACAGCAGCCCTTGGATCCGAGTCAGTTTCTGAAGATACTGCTCTCAGACCCAAATACGGTGTCACCTTCCCTGAGTGTGAGCAAGTGTGGGGTGTCTGCTGCTGTCGCACGACACAGCCTTCACTAGCAGAGCTTCAAGCCTGGTGTGGCCGCACACACCCCTGGTTCCAGCACTCAAGAGACTGAGGCAGGAGGATTGCCAATTCAAGACCAGCCTGGGCTACTCAGCCAGTCTGAGGCCAGCCTGGCTATATTAGAGCCTAGCTCAAAAATAAAAGTTTGTGTGGTAACACAGGTTGTAATCTCAGCGCTTGGGAGCTGAAGGCCTGCTTCTGCTACATCATGAGTTCAAGGCTAGCCTGGGCTACAGGTAACACTTTCTCGTGCAAAACAAAAAGGCAAATAAAATAACTCACCAAGCGTAATAGTGCACGCCTTTCATCCCAGCACTCAGGAAACAGAAGCAGGTGTAGCTCTGTGAATTGCAGGCCAGCTTGACCTAGAAGTTAGTTCTGGGCTAGCCAGGGTTACACAGTGAAGCCCTGTCACAGCAAATAAGTAAGTCAATTAGTTAGTTAGTTAGTTAGTTAGTTAGTTAGTTAGTTAGTTAGTTAAAATAAAAAGGTATATACTTTAAAAACAAAATAAAAACCCACAGGGACATGGAAAGACAGCAATCTCGTAGAGTTAAATATAGGAAAGAGAATATCCAAATGGATATTGAGTATGACATCAGCTATATATTTAAAAATCTATAGGAAGTATGTACCAGGTATTAATAACAGTTCTCTAAGTGCAGGTAATGGCAACCATATACTTTTAATTTTCAACAACAATAATATAGATGCCTGGAGAGATGGCTCAGCAGGTAAAAGTGCTTGTTGCTCTTCCAGAGGACAGAATTTGTCTCCCTGCCCCCAAATCAGATGGCTGACAACTGTCTATAATGTCAGCTCCCAGGAATCCACTGACTCTGGCTTCCAAAGACACCCGTGCTCACATGAACATACCTGCAAGCAGACGCAGACACACGTACACATAATAAATATAAAAATAATTAAAAATTAATTTCTTTAAAAGGTAGCATATAAGTTTCTGAAGACATACACAGACATACACAGAACTACTGATGAGCAATCAAATCATCACAACAAACTTAGGCACAGATCTGGGGACACGAAGACTCAGAAATGTTTTGGTGTATCTGCTGTCAGCCCACTGGCACAGGCTGAGACTTGGATCTGAAGCCAGATGGGCTGACAGAAGAGGCCATCTGAAAGAAGAGCAAATTCATTTTTCTTCAGCGTAAATATGGTTCTCTGAGGAGTGGCTCCTGCTCATTGACCCAATAGTCAGGGAGCAGAAGCAGACCTACCACATGCCAAGAGAGCATGGGCAAGGGCCTGTGTTCCTGGTGAGAAAGGCTCCTATCCACAGAAATCTGAACTAAAACCACAATGAGATTCCATTACACATTAGTCAGAAGCTTCGCAAAGACTAACACCACCAAATGTTGATAAGGCTGTGGAGCAACTGGAATGCTCATTCACGGGGATGATAAAAATGATACAATGTGGTTTAATAAAATCATGCAACCACTTTGGGGAAAGATGTGTCAATAATTTATAAAAAAAAGAAATATATACTCCTGCCTTGTGACTCAGTCATTACATTCCTAAATATTTACAAAGGGGTAATAAAAGCTTATTGTCATAAAAGCTTGTGTAAGAGTGCCCGTAACGCTTTGTCACAGTAGCCCAAAACTGGAGACAGCCAGTGTCCGTTGGAGGAGAAGAGATGAGGAAAGTCTTATGTTCCCATCCCAGCAGTAAAAGGGAAGGAGGGAGGACTGCCGGTGTGTGCCATTTTCCTTGCCCGTGCAAAGTCCTGGGTTTGGCCACCAGTGTGCAGCGGGACAGAGAGGGAGTAATTCCAAAAGCATCCTGTTGTGTCAGAGAAGCTTTGAACAAGAGTGCATGCTGTTCCGTGCCATCCGCATCGGGCTTGAAAGGCAGCTGAAGACGGTTGGTGATGTAAGACATCAGGACGGCCAGCCGGGAGAGGAGGCAACGTGGCAACCAGCCGGAAGTAGCGTGCTCTTCGGGGGCGCACAGGTGCACTCACCCCAGAGAGTCCAGCAGAGATAAGGTCTGCGAGAAGAGACGAGGATCTAGAACGCTTGCTCGCAATTTTTGTCCTCGTGGAGGAGATTTGTGTGCAGCACCGGGCAGGCGCGCAATCTTCAGCGGGAGTGTCCTGAGGCTGCAGGTGCTTTCAGAGGAAGGAAAACAGCTGCAGGAGAGGGAAGGCTTTGCGGGAAGAGAAGTCAGATGCCGTTGGACACTCACAGCAGAGCGGCGAAGCCATTGAGGAAGACAGCTCTCGGGTACCCCCCCACTACACACACACACACACACACACACACACACTCACACACACAGGGTCACAGCTCTGTTTCAGTGGCCAGCTTGAGGGTACATAGAGGGTAAAACGCTTTCAGCAATACACGCTTGAAGGGCCGGGGCAAGGGGATCAGCTCAAGCTGCAGGCCAGCTTGGGTTACATCATGAGTTCTAGCCCAGTGAGACACACGCCAATAGGCCAAAGAAGTTAGGCGCGGAAGGGCACACTGTGTGCGACCACGCTGAGTGAAAGGACAAACCAGCCGCGGTGGCCGGCGGTCAGCATGGGGTGGGAGCCAGGGAGAGGCGGATGTCTGGGTCTCTGGGAGTTAGACCTATGTACCGTTCACTTTGAAAAAAAAAATCGAGTGGGCACGGTTTTCCATTATGCATAGTATGATTGCCTGCACGCGTGTGTCATGTGTCCACCTGGGTCGTTAAGAGCCCTGCATGTCACTGAGTCTTGCACATCCCCGTTTGAGGTTGTGGTTTGCCGGGGACCCTGACCTCCTTCGTCCCCCCTCTTCCTCCCCAGCACCCTTCCTCTGTCCCCTCGGTCCAGGGTCGGGGCTACCACACCAAAACATCCTCCCAGGTTCCTCGGGGGGAAAATCCAGGCTGCGGGACCTGGCTTGGAAATTCGGTTGGAATTTGGAATCCAGGCTGCGGGACCTGGCTTGGAAAAAGGTGACATTTCGGTTCACCTTTCTGGTCTTGCTGCTCACCGGCCATGGGAGCCAAGACAAGAAGCCCCGGTGGCGCTGGGCTCGCTCCCCCCCACCCCCACCCCAGAGGCCCAGCCCTGACACCGGTCCCTGAGGAGGATGTATCTGGGCACACAGAGTGCCTGGCCCAGAGCCAGCGGATGCCTTCAGTGCTCGGGCTGGTGGCTCCCATGACCACAGTGCTGTCCGCTTCCCAGTGCTGGCTGGCAGAAAGCGTGCTGGGGCCCTCTGGGTACTCCCGAGCTGTTCACCTGACCTCCCTCCTTTCTGAGCCTCAGTTTCCCCATCCGAGCAGCAGAGTTATCATCCCTGCCTGTCAGGGGCTGCTGTGAGGACCAGGGGAACCCAGACGGTGTTGGCCTGAAGGTGGTTATGGGTTTCCAAGGACCACCCCCTTCAGAAGTTTCCAGAGCCCACCGTGTGGGACGGTTACCTCTGGCAGAGCCACGGTGTCCTGTGCATGGCTCCAGAGCTGCGAGGTGTCATCACAGCCCTTTGTCCCTTCTCCCTGGAGACAGGCAGCGCAGCCTAGCGTGAGCTGTCTGCCAGAAGGTGGACAGGTCACCCTGAGGAGTGGCTTGTCCCCCCACCCCGGGAGGAGTGGCCCCCCACAGAACGGCAGATTCTCTTCTCCCCATGTCCCCGGACAGCATTTCTGGGGGACAGCTGGTCATTCTAGCGTGGAGTCTGTGCCTGCCGGGGGCCGGATGGTCCACCGGCCAACAGCCCTCAAATGGAGACCCCTGGCTCCAGCCTGTCACCCCTCGGGTGGAGAGCCAGGTCACCTCATACCTGAGAGGGACAAGAGCAGAAACCCGAGTGGGCTTTTGTCCTGTGCGCATTGGGGTGGGGGGGAGTAGCCAAGGGCTATTGCTAGGGACTCTGTCAGAGGCCAGGCATGTGTTTACTAACCTATTTTCCTCGGTCCCTTTCTCGGATGGGGAAACTGAGGGCCAGAGAGTCACAGCTGCTTGCCATAATGCAGGGGCAGGAACCTGGGCAGGTGACCCTCTACTCTCTTTTCTTTCACCCCAGGAGGACACCTGCAGTTATCAAGCAAGCATGGCGGACACGCAGAGCACGGGACAAACATCACAGCGTTTAAGTCCCCGGAACTATATATAGATCATCTGTCTCCTTACGGGAAGCGGGGGCTGAATACGCTTGGTGGCTGCCGTCGGCCCCCTGGGACAGTTCATGTTGTCACGGGGTCTTGAACTGTGGAAGCGATGAGCCCCGGGGCGCCTGTGAGGAACTGTGAGGAGTGGGTTAACGGAGACAGGAGGACTCATCCCGGACCCAGGGGACAGGAGAGAAGCAGCTCTCCCGGGTTGTTCTCTGACCTCTGCATGCTCACACCATGACATGTGAGTGCGCGCACGCACGCACATACGCACGCACACACAAATACGTAAATGTTATATTTATTTATTTATTAAGAAAGGAGAAAGCTAGTGAGCACGGGCATTCCTCTCTCCTCTCTGATGGCAGACGGCGTGTGACCAGTCACGATGTCCCGATCATGACGGACCCTTAGCTGTAATCTTTAAGTAGATTTGTCCACTATTTTGTCCCAGCTCCTCTCTCTCTAATTTGAGACAGGGCTTCACACTGTAAACCAGGCTGGTCTGGAGTTTACTGGGTAGCGTGGGCTGGCCTTGAACACACAGAAATCTTCCTGCCTCGGCCTTCCAGTTGCTGTGATTACGGGAGTGATTTCTGCCTGGGTTGAGCCTAAGCCACCGTGCAATTGTAGAGTCAGGTTTTGGGACAGCCCTGCGCGCTAAAACTTCATCCACCCTCCATGACCCCTAAGACGCCAGTGCAAATCTTCCCGCTCTCCAGCGGCTTGGAGAGACCCGGCTTCCTGTCGCTCAGCACAGTGTGCCGGAGCTGTGTCTCTCCCGGGGCACCTGTCTCTCAGCATCCCGCCCTGGCACAGAAGGCAGTTGCATCCAGCCCAGACCCTGCCTGCTGAAAATCCGAGCTCCCTGGCCTGGCTGAGGCAGCATTGTCAAGAGACGTCCTCCGGGTCTAGAGCAGGGTGTAACTGGCCCAGATTGCCAGTTCTTTGGGGCCGTGCCACTGGGTGCTTGAGCCAGCTTGCCTGGGTTCCGATCCCAGCTTTACACTGATTAGCTGTGTGGCTTCAGGCAAGCGGCCCATCTTCTCTCTCTGCGCTCATTCATCCCGAGCAGGGCGACGGGTGATGAGAACAGCCTCCCGGCACCTGTCCCCAGGTCCGCAGGATTACCCCAGCTGACACGCCAGGCGCTGCGTCCTCACGCGTGACAGAAGCGCCCTCCATCCCGTGCCAGAGATGGGCAACCTATCCAAGGCCCTCGGTTTGGCTGGAGGCGCACACATCTTTGCTGAGTTGCGATTTGAAGCTATAGCCTGGTTTTTATAGATGGTGGGTGTGACAAGCAGCCACCCAAGAACGTGGCGGCGTGGCCGGGGAGGCTAAGGGTATTATTCACCACCTTACACAACGCCCTTTAGCTCTGCTTTCCCCGGGCCCCGCTCCCGAAGCTGGCGTCAGAGCGAGCGTGTCTCCCTGGCCGGCGTACAGAATCTGGGGTCTACTCAAGTCCCTCGTGGCCATGAGGAATTTGAAAGTGGAACAAAGTGAGTGTTGGCCCAAGTCCAGGGAGCCCTCCCTTCCCTCACCGGTGGCTTTCTTCGTTTAAAAAAAACAGCGTAAGCTGGTTGGAAATACATGTTTTTAATCTCAGCGGCCAGGAAGCTGAGGCAGGAGGAGGATGAGTTCAAGGCCAGCCCGGGCTACACAGTGACCACCTGTCTTTTTAAACAAAACAAATCAACAAACAAAATGCCTTTAAAACTATATATTTGAACCTTTTTTTTTTTTTAATGGAGGTAGTTTCCCAGGGGAGCGATGGGGAAAGGTTGATGGATGGGTACCTTGTTACAGTCAGGCGGGAACAGGAAATTCTGGGGTGCTGTTGCAAAGGAGGGAGGCCGCAGATGAGGACGGCGTGCTGTACATTTCACAAAGCCAAGAGATTCGGAAAGTTTCACCATAAAGAAGCGCTGGCTGCCGGGAGAGGAGGCTGTTTACCCCACTGTGAGCGTGATACAATGTGTGCACGCAGGACGTGATAAGCCCGTCCACATGTGCGACCTTGTTTTTATGAATTATTAAAAAAAAAAAAAAGCTTTCAAGAAAAATCGCTGCCTGGCCTTGTGCCTGAGACTTACAATGCTACCTATTCAGGAGGCTGAGGTAGGAGGGTCACGAGTTCAAGGCCAGCTCGGAAGAATTAGTGTGACCCTACCTCAACAGAAGGCAGAAAAGGAGGCTGCGATGTAGCAGCCAGGATCCACCTTTCTGTCCGCTCAGAGCAGGCCCACCTTTTCCCTCAGCTACTGAAAACATTTTAGTTTTGATGATAACAATAACCCCATTTGTTCAACAAAACTTTTGTGCTATGCTCATGTATTTTTTTTTAGGCTTTTCCCCCTGTGCACTGAGAATGCATATTCGAACAAAATGAATGAGAGCGTTCCTCTTAAAGAAACCACCATGCCTCTTAAGCCACTCAAAGGGGCCATTTCACAGCTGCAGCGAAAGCCATGCAGCAGGCTGAGGTCCCAGGGGAAAGGGTGGTCGTAGAAGCCGTCTCTGAAGCGTTGACCCTGAGACCTGAATATTGAGACCGAATGGAGGGAACAAAAGAGAAGGACAGCGACAAGAACCCAGGTGGCCCGCAGGAAGACTGCCACAGACCTGCAGAGCCCTGGGTGGGCCCAAACTTAGTATTGAAGTGAGATTTAACAGAATGGAGGTGCAGGCCCATCATCCCAGGCACTCAAGAGGCTGAGGCAGGAGGATTACAAATTCGGTGTCTGCCTGGGTTACAGGATAAGGTCAAGGCTAGCCTGAGCAATGATTCCTCAAACTACTCGAAAAGGGCTTGGCTGTAGCTCAGCGGTAACGCCTCATGCTTAGCAGGTGTGAGGCTCAGGGTTGACCCTTAGTGCGACAGAGGAATGAGCAATACAACCAGCCGTGCTGAGAGGTGAAAGACGAGGGGTTGCAGTCAGCTCTGAGGCTTTTGATAAAATGACCGTCAGGGACCGTGGAGGTGGCTCAGCTTGTAGCGTCCCTTGCCTGACATCTGAGGGCAGGAAGAGGACTGACTTCCACGAGCTGTCGTCCAACTGCCACATGTGTGCTGTGGCATGCATGTATGCACAGGTGCACACACACACATGCACACGTGTTAGAGAAGTAAGATAAAAGTGAAGGTCATTATCTGCTGACCACCAAGCAACACCCAGGGCTGACCTAAGCTCATTTGCAAGTCTCCACTTCCCCCAAAGCAAAGCCGTGTTCTATGCTGTTGGGCCTGCCGGAGCAGCTTGCCAAAGTCACTGGCGTTTGAATCTGGGTGATCATCGCACATCTCCCTCCCCCCCCCCAGCACCCGTTTTGCAGTGTGGGAAATCGAGGCCCTGGAATAATCAGTCCCATGCAGGTCCGTCCTCCGACCCAGCGGCAACAATGGCGCCAAACGTCCATTTTGTAGCTGTGGGATTCCGAGAGACCGGCTGCTTGGCAGCAGACACTATCTTTACTTTTTATCTTTATTTTCGCCGCTTTAGGGTGTGACGCAGACTCAGGCTTGGAACCCTGGGTCATAAATCCTTTCCAGCTGCAGCCAGCAGAAGCCCAGCTCAACGGCAGCTAATTGCCCTTAATGATCATTGATAACTCTAATAGTTACAGCTCCCACTGGCTGAGCGCTTCCTACAGCCTGGGCCCTGTAGAAGGGCCGAAGTGAGTGTGGGCGGCGCCACGCCCACTGTCTTCCCTCCCTGGGTCCTCGCCCTTCCTTCTGGGATCTCTACCTGGAGACCAGATGGTATCAGCCCTATCTGGTGGTTAAGCATGGCAAACCTTTGCTGCGTTTCCATAATGAGCCAGTGGCTTTTGACCCATTTCCTGGGCCAAATCTATCCTCAAAGGCCCCGCCCTCTTGTCAGAGTTTGACAGCAAAATTTGACCCATGGCTTGCCTCAGGGTGGGGCAGGGGAGGCTGGAGAGGGAAAAGGGCGTGAAGGGCTTAAGTGTTAATTGCTCTTTGGCCTCTTGCTTCATGGGGACTGAGAAGCGTGTCTCACTGGGATGCCATCTGATAGCATACCTGTAGCAGCCAGGATCCACTGCTCTGTCCGCTCATGGTGATCCCCAAGGCTTGATTCACAGGACTCTGTGTCCTCTCTCTCAGTTGCAAGCCGACTCTAATGCCTAGTGACAGGAGCAAAGGCTAGTACAGAGAAATGTCTGATGACGTCACACAGGATTCTTTTGTTCAGGTGTCCATCTATCCTTCCATCCGTTTATCCTTTCATATGTTCATTCATTTCAACTATACATCTGTCTATCTATCTATCTATCTATCTATCTATCTATCTATCTATCTATCATCTATCTCACTCAACTGTCTATCCATCCTTCCTTGTATCCATCTACCCACAAGTCCCTTCCTCCATTAATCCATCCATTCATTTATCACCCACTAGCGTATCCATCAACCTACCAACCCATTCACTCAACCGCCCGAGTATCCATCAATTTACCCTGTGGTGTATCCATTTCCCTACCCACCCACCCAGCTATACATCCACCCATCCATCTAGCCAGCTATCCTGAAAATGGCTATGTCCAAAGCACACACATGGACGCTTAGGGCTGTCAGAAATACAGAAGGGGGGGGGTCTGCACTCAGAGAGTGCACAGTCTCACAGTGGAAACAGCAGTGAACTGATAATTTCATGGATGCTGAGGGACCCACTAAGCTAAGCTAAGAAACTTCAGTGCCATGCCTGACATATAGGAAATGAACAATTAATGTTTTTTTTTTACTTCCCTTTTCTTTATATTTTCTAGAAAGTTCATGAGTGAAGAAGAACCAGTGCCCGATGCAGGGGGGCTCAGGAGGTAAAGAACAGACCAAGGGGATTACTCTGTTCTAGATACTTTCTTTTCCGCATCCAGTTTGTCTCAATCTTCCTGGGGAGGAGGTTTTATGATGCTCGTTTCTCAGAGGAAACAGAGGCCAAGGAGGTAAAGCAGCTTGCTGAGCTGCCCTAATTACAAAGTGGCCACCCTGGGGGTTCTTTGGTTTATCCCACTGCCTGGCTCATGCTCGAACCCTGTGCTGCAGCCTGCTTGGCTGTGAGGGGCAAGAGGAGAGAGGCATCCTGATAGAGGCCCCAGAAGGTTCCGGAAGCCCAGAGAGTGAGCTGCTTTGGATTTCTTTCTTTCCTTTCTTTTTTCTTTTTCTTTTTTTGCTTTTCAGACAGGGTTTCTCTGTGTGGCCTTGGCCATCCTGGACTTCACTGTGCAGACCAGGCTGGCCTGGAACTCACAGAGATCCGCCTGCTTCTGCCTCCCTGAGTGCCACCAGAATTACAGGTGTGCGCCACCAAGCCCGGCTTGCTTTGGATCTCTTAAAGAGGTAGGTGTTTAAGTTCCACGCTGAGGGAGAGATCCTAGAACACGATCTCACAGAAACTGCAGGTGCACAGCCCTGCAGAAGGAGAGAGTGAGGGAAAAGAGAAAGGAACCCGGTAGATTCCGGAGTAAGCTCAGAGTCAAACCATTCATAAGGTCAGTTCGTCTTAGTCTAAACCTGTCACCTCAGAGATGGCAAGACAGAGGTCCCAAGAGAGGCTGGGACATTAAAAACCATATTTATTTTTACTTTATGTGTATGAGTGTTTTGCTTGCATATATGTCTATGTAACATATATGTGTTTATGTCCAGGTAGGCCAGAAGAGAGTCTCAGATCCTTCACAGCCGGAGTTCCAGATGGCTGTTAGCCACCGTGTGGGTGCTAAGGCTCAAACCCTGGTCTTCTATAACAACAGCCAGTTCTCTTAGGGGCTGAGCCACCTCTCCAGCCCTTTTGGTTATTTCCTTTGTTTGACACCACATGCCAGGTTCCACCTATGAGTAAGGCAACATAACGAATTCAGTTACAATCCAGAATGACCCAGAAGAGGCCCTTCCCTCTATGGATATTATAAGCAAATAAAAAAACAAGCAAGCAAACACATAAACAAAAGAAAGGCAGGGTTGTGTTGAAGACAACACAACAACTGCTGTGCCCACAGTTGCCTTGGGAACAAGCTGGATTGGCTAGCTGGGCGTTCTTCATCCCTAGTGCTCCCTATGTCTCAGAGGTGTTGGCTTAAGGAACATGCTAGGAACCCTCAGGTAGTTCCTCCTAAACCACATGAAGTTCTTGGGGTTGGGAAAGAGGAGGAGCTGGAAAGAGATAAACAGGCGCTTCCATCATGCCAGAGGCGGGGACCCTGAGGGAGCAGACCCTGAGGCTAGAGAGTACCAGCGCTGGGCTGGCTCGATTTGTACTCGATTTGCTTACTAAGGAGGTGAGACACCTCACACTTTTCCTGGCTGTTTGGGGTTCTGTCAGTGAGGTGCTTGTTCACGGCCTTCATTTCTTTTCTTTTCTTTTCTTTTCTTTTCTTTTCTTTTCTTTTCTTTTCTTTTCTTTTCTTTTCTTTTCTTCTCTTCTCTTCTCTTCTCTTCTCTTCTCTTCTCTTCTCTTCTCTTTTCTTTTCTTTTCTTTTTTTTCTTTTCTTTTCTGTGACTCCCTCCCCATTTCACACAGGAAGAGACTACAGTTAAAAGGCCTAAAGTGATTTGCCTACAGTTAGGGAACTGATTTACATGCAAGGCAGAAAACCATGTTAGCTATCTACAGTGCTTGCTTAAGACCTGCCTGTGGAATGAATTTGAATGAACAGACGGACACCTCACCAGGTGTCAAAGAAGCGTGCTGCCTTGGTTTGCAGCAGCGAGGCGAACCTGCTCCATCCCTTGTTCCTACGTGGTGTGAGCGAACACTGGGCTTCTCCACGCTTGGGCCTCCTTGCAGGAGAATAAGCCAGGCTTGCTCAGCTGTCTTCTGTTTTCCATCTCTCTCTTTTCACGCGCATGCCTGTGGGCTCCTGGGTGCTGCCATGGCTTCAGATGTCTCCCCATGGTCCAGAGGTTGGAAAGATGGCCCCTGATACAGAAGTATTGGGAGCTGGGTCATGTGAATCGTGGAACTAGGTTAGTCGTCACAGGAGCGGCTTGGTTTTCGCTCTACTTTTCGGCCTTGTAGCAGACGCTGTCTGCTGTCTAACAGCACGTTGAGAGGACCAAGACGGGCAGTGGGGGCGCACACCTCTAAGCCCAGCACTCAGGAGACAGGAAGGCAGCGCTCTGTGAGGTTTACTTTCTTCCGTAATTGCTTGTATTCTGTCACAGCCCCACAAACAGATCCTGGCATGTTTCGAAAGGCTGGACAGCCCTTCAAGATGCCCGGTCCTGATGCTCAGAAGCGAGACAGTGTTAACTTGACCAGGCGAAAGAGACTTTGCCGAGGTGATTAGGTTAGAGACCTCGAGGTGAGAGGTCAACAGGCAGGGCTGTGATCATGGGAGAGGGGCCAGAAGGTCAAAGACAGAGAGAAAGGTGAGGAGGGGAGCCAGAGGGATTCAGTAAGGATGAGGTGGAAGGGACACGCCTTGACCCTGGGGGGAGGGCTCTGACCCGAGGGACGCTGGCCTCCCATGGAAGCTGGAGAAGGAGAGAGAGAAATTCTCCCCGTGTCTTTGGAGGGATTGTGGGCACTGCTGGGACTGGCCCTGTGAAACCTATTTCAGACTTCTGGCCCCTGACCTATAAGAGAAGATAACTCTGTAGGATTTGTTTTGTTCTGTTGTTTTCTGTGTGCTGTGCTGAGGGCAGAGCTCAGGGCTCCTTCCTGCTAAGTAACCTCGGTCCTTGGCATTGTTTTGGGCCCCAAAATGGGGTCATTCTCTCCCCGGTGGCAGAAAACCAAGATGGTAGCATCTCAGAAGGGTCAAGTTTTCTAAAAGGGATGGAGAACTTGATGGTGAAGAAATAATAACAGCCCCATGCTTTTAGGATTTATATTGTACCATGAGGTATTCAAAACTCTAGTTTTAAATGATCTGTTTCATTGTCCCACGAGAGGTCGGAGAGGCCACTCAGCGGTTAAGAGCCCTTGCTGCTTTTGTAGAGCCCCAGAGTTTGCTCGCCAGCACCCACACTGGGCTGTTCGGCATGACCTGTAACTCCAGCCACAGGGGCCCTGACACCCTCTTCTGGCCTTTGTGGGTACTACACACTCAGCATACACATCCACAAGGACACATCCCTACACGGAAATGAATAAGGAGATAATGGTCACAGAGCCAAGGGAAGCGCTGACCATCATCCCACTTGCCAGCTGAGAACAACAGAGGCCCAGCCGGAGCGGGGAATTCAGTCATGTTTTACGTTCTCAGAGGAGCTGGTACGTGGCTCCAGGGCTGCTTGCGACCGAATCATCACGATTTTTCCTAAAGTAGAAGTTGGTGGCGTGCTTGGAGGGCAGAGGGTGGAGGTTTGAGAGCCGGCAGGTCTCTGCCATGTGCGATCAGCATTGATCTGCGCCCCACAGATGCAGCTGGTGTTGCTCTGAGTCAGGGCAAACCCACGAGGGCTCCGTCAAGAGCTGAGACGCTGTGAGACCACCATGCAACAAAGTGACTGTAAATAAAATGCAGATCTGGACTTCTGGCTGGAGTGCACGCCCCCTCATCTGGGGTCCATGCTGGAGTACAGTCCTTATCATGAGTTACTAAGAGGTGGGACCACGTAGGAGCTTTCAAAGGTGACTAAGACTCTCAGCATCGCTCATGCCGTTAATGGACAACGGATCAGTGGGCTAATGGACCAGTGGCTTCCCTAGAGAATGATGGGCTACAGAGCCCATGTGAGGACTGCTCTCCGACACTGCATTTTGGCGTCTGCCGCCCTGTGCCCCTGGGGACTCTGCTAGAAGGAAAGGTATCTCCAGACACCCAGCGGGAAAGCCATCGCTAGATCTGGGTCCACGGCTTTGGACCAGACCATGAGCCAAAATACATCTCTTTTTAATAGCTTTCTCACCAGGGATGATGAGGCATACCTTTAATATCAGCACGTGGGAGACAGAGGCAGGAGGATCTCTGAGTCTGAGGCCAGCCTGCTCTACACAGTGAGTTCAGGACAGCCAGAGTTACATTGCGAGATCCTGTCTCAAAACAAAACAATAAAAAGAGCTTACTCAGACTATACTGCTGTGTTGTTGACAACAGCAAATGGACTAAGATGTTAGGGCTAGCAGGCTGGGCCCTGGGGAGAGGCGGAGGAGAGTAAGCAGGAAGATGCTATGCTATGGAAGTCAACGGCGTAAGAGGGAATGGTGCGTGTATTTTCGTCCAAGTTCCACACTGGGAGAACTTACACAACTTCATAAGAAAAATCCAGAAGTCTTCTGGAGCTCAGGGATGAAGGGTGGGAAGGGTCAGAGGTCAAAAGGGGCAAACAACTCACAGTCTTGTGGAAATGTGCTGTCTCTTCCTTGAGCAAAGGAAAGGGGGGAAAGGCAGTGAGTGCAAATACCCAGGCCTGAGAAAAACTGTAAGACCCTGGGC
>REGO01000146.1:417028-432851 GCA_010120015.1 Rhombomys opimus | reverse complement strand
GGCAGTTCTCCAGAGGAGAGGGAAGCCTAGGCCGAATGAGACTCCAAGCTCAAGACAAAAGATGCCAATATGGGATCCAAGCTGTCCTGACTCCATCTCTCGGCTTGTCCTCCAAGCCACTCTCTCCCTGTGCCCTCCTGCCCCTTTCTATGTCAGGGACATGGGAGGCCACCCTGGTCAAGTCCCCGCTACCCAGGACTGATTAGCCCATAGACTAGGGGCCTGCTGACTAGCCCAGGGCGACCCATGACTCACTCCTTCCTCTCCCAGGAATGCTTAACAGCATTTGTTTGGCTGTCTCTAAACCCTCCCAGCCAAACAGCCCTCAGGGACTTAAAGAAGTGGGGCTCCACCCACTGCATGCAGAGCTAAAAGGAGGAGCAGGGTTGGTTTAAAGAGAACCTTTGCGGGTAGGGACGAAAGGGAGGTGGAGGGGACGGGAGCACATCTGCCCTGTGCTCTCGACAGATCCTCGAGGGCCCAGATCTCTTTGTGTCTAGCACCTCCACCCTGCAGCCTTGGTAAGCTGTGTAGAGGTTTCATAAATATTCATCCCCTGGATGAACCAAGAGCCTCCTGTCATGGAGACAAACAGCTTATTTTGAGGTGTGGCGCACTCATCTTGGGAAACTAGCAAGACATTGGAAAGTTACAGCAGGAGCTGGGGACTCTCAGGGAGGACAGCGAGGCAGGAAGCTGACAGGCTGAGAGGACTATGGGGGGGGGGCTGCTCTCTCTTCTGCCATCCTGCTCCAGTACCCTTTGTGAGAACAGGACTGCTCCCCAAGCCTCTCCCTGCCGAGAGCACAGGCTGTGGCCATCCCAGACCACTGCTTCCATCTTACTTGGGTCACCTGGAACAGAATTTACTACGAAGTACACTGTCAGACCAATCCAAGGGACCTCGGCTCAGCTCCGTACCCCTCAGCCCAGCTCACTCTAAAGTGGTCAGTGGTCGGGTTCTTAGAAACCGACCTTACGTCACTCGATTCCCACATCCCCCCTCAAGGAAGGAGCAAATCTTCCTTTTACAGACACGGGGGACACGGGAGGGTAGATCCGGGGAGGTCGAGTCAATTTCCCAAGGTCACAGGCTGGAATCTGAAAATAGATCTGATGACTTTACAGCCCTGGCTTGGCTTGCAGCCCCGGCCTGTCACCGGGCCAACTGCCTAGCATCCACACCACCGGCAAAGCCCCGGTGTGAGGCTCAAAAATGGGGTCACACATGTGAAAGCATGCTGAGACGTCCAACACACCGGAGGTGTCACAGAGAGGGAGAGGGGAAGGGACTGGAAAATTTCGAGGCCACCAGCCACGCCTGCATCCCTGGCCAGAGTCTTCTCCATTCCTGAGAAGGCAGACGGCCCTCAGGCAGCCTCTCCCTCCCAAGGTGGGCAGGAAGGAATTCTCCCTGCTCTGGAACCATGGCTGGTTTCATAATAAGGGCTGTGTCCCGTGGGCTCTCTGAGCCACCCACTTGCTGTCTCTATCAGCTGACAAAATGCCCGGAGTCCCTCCTGTAGACTCGCCCTGAGCACAAGAACACAGGTCAGGAAGCAGATCTCGGCACTGGGGCGGGGGGTGGGGCAGCCTGACTGCAGGGTGCACAGACAAGGGGGTCGAGCTAGAGAAAGCCCGAGCCCAGATGACAATGGAGGAAAGACAGGGCAGGCGACCACGTCACAAGCGTAGAGCTGGCTGCCGGCTGACTCAGCTGCACAGCGCCTCACCCATTCATCACGGTTACTAACGATTGCTCTTTGAGGTGGGGTGACCCGGTGACCCCACCACATGTGCTTCTGAATCAGGCAGGCAGAGGTAGGACCTGATACTGCTGCTTTCTCACTAGGGGGCTTTAGTCAGTTCATCTACCCGAACCCCATTGCCACATCGGTCCATGGAAGCTAATATGCCCCAATCCCAGGATGTGGGTGAGGGGTGGAGCACAGGGCCTGTCGCAGAGCAGGGGCTCGGCAGAATAGCCTGGGCACTGCAAGTGAGATGGACGGGTATATAGGATGTCCAGAGAGAATCCGTGCCCCCAGGGAGCGTGCATGCAGGCAGGTGCAGAAAGGCATGGCGATATACTGCTGTGAAGAACAGAGCTGAACACTGATCTGTTCCATTCACCTTTATCCACGACCAGCTAACAAAAGAGTCGTGGAGTCCAGGTCTAAACCCAGATAGCTTTTTAAAGTGAGCTACCTGGAGGGGAATCTGGGCTCCTGAGTCAGGTAACTTAGAAATAGCCTCCTTTTAGCTCAGTTCTCCAAACTGTCAAACTCCTTCTTACCTTCCTTCTTTTCCTCCCTCCCTCCTTCCTTCCTTCCCTTTTCCTTCTTTCCCTCTTTTCTTTCTTCCTTCCTTCCCTCCCTCCTTCCTTCCTTCCCTTTTCCTTCTTTCCCTCTTTCCTTCCTTCCTTCCCTTTTCCTTTCCTTTTTTCCTTCCCTCCTTTCTTCCTTCCTTCCTTTCTCCTTCCTTCTTGTGGTAGGCTTATGTATGCAGTTGCACGCAAATGTGTTTACGTCAAAGCCAGAAGTCAGCATTGGATGTCTTCCTGGATTGCTCTCCACCTTATTTATTATGGTTTTTATTTGCTTGCTTGCTTGCTTGCTTGCTTGCTTGCTTGCTTGCTTGCTTGCTTGTTTTGGAGGCAGTGTCTCACGGCATAGCTCTGGCTAGCCTGCAACTATGTAGATTAGGCTCGCCTGGAACTCATAGAATTCCACCTGCTTCTGCCTTCCTTCTCAGGCTTACAGACACAGGCTTCCTCACGCTTGCACAGCAAACGTGTGACGCTCTGGGCCGTCTCCACAGCCCCGTCATCGCTGTTCAGAAGAGTTTGGAATGGAGGTACACTGTGCACACGGTGAGACTAGATCTGACCAGAGAGAGAGAGTAAGATTTGAAATTTGCCCCCGGCTCCTTGCTGCCCACTGCCGCCACCCTCCCCCAGCCTCGAAGGATGAGAGGTCTGTCAGGGAAAGCACCCACCCATCCTCTGTTCTCTCAAGTACTCATCTTGGAGAACAGATGGCTTCAGACTAGGTTAAGCAGTGTCACCAGAGGGGGCGGGGGACCCACTCATGGCATCGGGCAGCCGGGCAAGCCGATGATAGAAATGGTCTTGCCAGCCCTGTATATCATGGCCTCCTGTGTTCAGAAGAGAGGCCCTCCCTGTGCTTCTTGGCTTGCAGTGAGCCAAGGCAACGTGTGGGAAATAGCCCCACCAGACCCTAACGTGAGGCTCAGTTTGACTTCTCTAATTTTTGTTGTTGTTTGTTTGTTTGTTTGTTTTGTGAGACAGGGTCTTGGTATGTAGCTCAGGCTGGCCTTTGAATTCCCAATCTCCCTGCCTCGGGCTTCCCCTGGAACACAAACCCAGTTTCAAAGCTGAGCTGCCACACTCAGGCCTGCGTATCTGAGGAAGCCGCTTCACCTCCCTGGGCCTTCGGAGGTGAGAAGCCCACGGTCCTACCAACACCAGTCCTTGCTAGGCTGTGCGAGACAGAAAGGGTTAAGAAACAAGAGGGGGCTACCTGTGACCCCCATGCTCTGGTCTTTTCTGGGGTAGAATGTGACCATTCTGGGAGTGCTTCTAGTCCAAGGACAACCCACGAGGGGCCTCAAGAGAGTGACTGGCTGTGAAGGTCGCCAAGTGCTATCACTCCCAGCGCTCACAAACGCCAAGGCCCAGAAATACCATGTTGGGAAACTTCTCAACGCGCATTTGCTGTCCCATCAATATCCCGGGAGGAGGGGGAGGAAAAGGAGAGGGAAGGGGGAGAAGGAGGAGAAGGAGAGTGAGAAGGAGAGCGAGGAGAAGGTGGAGGAGGAGGAGGGGGAGAAGGAGGAGGAGGGGGAAGGGGGAGGAGGGGAAGGGAGAGGAGGAGGAGGAAGAGGAGGAGGAGGAGCAGTTGCAAGGCTCTGATTGGCTCTCCTGTGACCGCATGGCCCAGCACCGCGCCCTCCTATTGGGTAGAGCCCACACAGACCCGCCTCCCTTTAACACTTTAACCCAATCAGCTGAGACAGCGCCTCGGATCACCTTGGAGACGGCTGCCCCGCCAAGCTGAAAGAGACCGTTTTCCGTAACTTCCAGGATCTGAGGAGTTAACGGTTTGAGCAGACCGTCTCGCTCAAGTCCCACTTCTTCAGCAGATTGACTCGGCTCCTCCGTCACGCCCGTGTTAGTCCGTGGCCAGCGTGGTGTCTTCATAGCCCAGGAACAGAAATCAGCTGTCGGGCAGCAGCCGCCGAAGCCAGGCCGGAGGAATGCCTGGAGGCCGAGATGGGATTTAAGGATGGCTCCCGTGGTCGCAGCAGCAGAGGACTAGAAAGACTGGTGCAAGGTACGAAGGGAGGAGCCAGGCAGCTCTGAAACGCTGGAGCGCGCGGCCCCCGGCGACCTCCGCAAGAGCTTTCCCAGGAGGCGGAGGAGCGTCGTGGTCAGGAGCACGGGGCCGGGAGGAGTCTCGCATGGTCGCAGATGCCCGTTCTCACGCTTCCAAGCTCCGGGGCTTCACCCCACCTGCCTCGTGAGAAAGTTCTGAGCGTTACACGGGCTAATGAGAGTTCTGGGTCTAGGAAGGAAGATTGCTTTTCCTTCTCCGATGGACCGTCAGGTCAAGCCAGGGTGAACTCTAGACTCCCCGAGGACACAGCTGGAGCCGCAGACTCTCCTTATTTCCCTGAATGACCTGCATTTCACTCAGAATAGTGGAGGGAGCGAGCCGATAAACCTACCCAAGGCCTTGGCCAGAAAGGCTCCCCCAGACCCTAAGGCAAACACTCCTCCTTACCCAGACATCTGCTGGGGTAACGATTGCTGTCAGTGTCAGTGTTCCCGCCCTGACCCTCTCTGCATGAGACAGACGCATTCCTTTAGCGGGTCAGAAAGGACAAGCTGACCACGGACCCCTGTCACTAGGAGGCAGCCGGCAGCCAGGCACAACACCCAGATTCTCAGCCACCGAATGCCTAACCGTGTCTCAACCCCTCTCTCTCCTAGGGATCTCAGGAGCAAGCGCCTATCTCTCTTGGCAACTCTCCGTGTCCCCTGTGAGCCCGCCGAGTTTTGAACATGGCCGTGTACTCCTCCCGGGGAGCTCCAGTAAGAAGAAAACTGTCCTGCCATCTCCGATCGCCTCTCACCCCAACCCCACCGCACTTATCCTGCTCTCCCAGGACCAGATCTGTGATTCACCTCTTGTGTTCCCAGAATTGAGTCCCAGGTGGTACAGGGTGCGTCCCCACCCATATTTGAAGAGTGAATGTATGTGGGGCCCATCTCCACTTTACTGGGCCCTAGGCCCTAGGGTGTTCTCATCCTAATAGAAAACTGATCTGGCCTAGGGTGTTGTCTGCAGGTCGGCCCCGTGGCGCCGCGGCCTTCTCGGGCAACGGTTTCTTAATGTAGTACTGGAAGTTCATGTGTTCGCCCCCAAAAGGGTAGGCAAAGTTTTCAAGAGTTTGTGGGTAGTTTTCTGGTAGGGAGGGTCACTGCTCCATCAGAATTCAGCGGGGCTGTGAGGAGAGATGGGGAAAGGGCGTGGAGCTGAGGCATTCAGCAGGCCTCGGGCCTGGTGTCTTCTGGTAGCGCCCGCTTGCCATTCTCCTTCCCGGCGTGGGAGGAGCGCTGAGCTATCCAGTCCTTCAGAAAGTTCTAGAAAACTTGGGTGTGTCCCCTGCGTACACCCCACTCCTCACACCTGAGCATCCTTGAAAGGCATTCACGCCTTCCACACAGCTCTGGATCTTTTCAAGGCTCCTTCAGAAACCCCATTCACTCCTGTGGTGGAACCGGGGATCCTGGCCAGGGCCTGGTGCGCGCTGGGCAAGCTCTCCGCCCCTCAGCCCCAACCTGTCGTGAGTCTAACTCAGTTCTGTTTCCCCCCCTAAAGCTTCTTCCCAAGAGCTTTGTGCTTGCTTTTCTGTCAGGCCTCTGCTCTCCGGTCTTCAGGGCCAACTTCCTGCTAGACCATGACCTCTCCAACTGCCTCATCACATTGCTGGGCCAGTCCTCACTTTGAAGGCATTCCCGTGGTCTTTTAACTGACAGGGCTTCTGACGGACTGTGGCCTCCAGGAAGATGGGCGCCGCACCTGTTCCTCTCCGTTCTATTCCTGTCACCTAGCACAGGGTGTGCACACTGTAGGTGCTAAATAAATGTGCTAGGAACAAGGAAACAGTCTTGTTTTCACAGACTGGAGCGGCCATAGCTGAACCGTTATGGGTTTTGTTTTTCCTTTTTTTTTTTTTTGGATGCCTTTTGCTAAGGGGCGCACAGCATTTACCAGGATGCCTTGTTTGCATAAGTGGTCTAGAAGAACTTTATTCCCCTCTCCTTAGTCCTAGGGAAGGAGCTCAGGTATGTAGACTCTGAGCCCAGGCATTCTGGATTCAAAGCTCACTGTATTTCTATTGCCCTGGGTATGTTGTGTCCAAGTTTTCCTCATCTCTAACCCAGGATGGATGATCTTCCTTACTTCCCAGGCCACTTAGGGGACCTTTGGAAAATCCATGCGTTTGTAATCTACAGCAGGACATAGCCAGTGTTCGGCTGTCGTTAATGGCCACCTGATTCAAGTCCCTTCTGCCTTTTGACACTCAATAATATATTCGAAGCTTAGGGGCCTTCACCTTTTTTCAGTTTCTTTGCTCTCTTAATTTAACTAGCCCAAGTAACATGGTCATTCAAGGTCATTTCCAACCTGTGGACTCTGGTGGTTAGCTAGAAGGACCTGTGCGAGCCCTCGTCTCCGGTATATGAGGAACAAATCTTAGTTTCAGCGAAACAGCCATGGTGACGTGCAGGTACCGCGTCAAGCCTGAAGCCTGCCAGGGGGAGGGGGAGGAGAATTCATGAATGCCCCTCACCCTTGAGAATGAAAAAGGGTCCAGGGAAAGAGCTCAGATTTGCGGAGCATCTACCATAATCCTTGGCAACCTGCACGTATTCTTTGGTGAGGTTTCATGTCAGCTTGAGGTATCCAGGAACCCACAGAGGAAGCCCGTGACTTAGAAATCACAGACCTGACTCCGCAGCCTATTGCCTCTTCCTGGCAGTGTGTGGACTTCCTGCTAATGCCTGCCCTTTTGTTAGAGGGAACTCTGGAGTGTTCTTTGTGGTAGTTGAACAGTTCTGTATCTTGATTGTGGTGATGATTATATGGCGTGATAAAATCTCACAGAAGCATGTGCCCTTGAGCACACAGACTGCGTGTTGAGTAGAAACTTGGGGACTAGAAAGGTTTCGGAGTTCATGGAATTGTACCAAAGCCAATTGGCTGGTTTTGAGTACTGTGGTAGCGTTAGATGCTGGCTTTGGGGGAACCCAGGGAAGGGCCCATGGGAGCCCTCTATCTCTGCAATTCTGTGTGAGTCTTAAGCTGGAATAAAAATTTATTTTTTAATATTTTAAAATGCAAGCATTAAGAAAGGACAGGGGTGGTGTTGGTGGGAGTGGGGAGGCCGGGAGAGATGGCCCAGTGACTAAGAGCGCCTTCCCGGCCCCCATATGAGGCAGCCTGTAACTCTTGGCCTCCATGGGAAGTGCGCTTGGCATCCCTCCTCAGACACACATATACACATAATTTAAACTCCTAAAAAGGGCTCTGTGGGGCAGTTGAGGGAACCCACAAACTGGTCTGGAGGCGCTCAAGTCTCCCTCTTCTCTCTCTGCCCCTCAGATCACAGTTTGCTTTGGGTCAAGAGACTCAGAGATTCAGGCAGAGGCACCTCTGTCTTGGTTCCCACACATATCCGGGCCGACAGTCATGACCATCACTAAGGCACACTCCGATTGGTCCAACCCAGTGAGGCGCCAGAGCTAGCTTGCCTCGGATCTTCGGGGCCAGTTGTGGGCACCCCTTTCCAACCCCACATGGGAGTGACTTCTTGGTGACGTGAAACCAATCATAGCATCATCCCAACAGGAGAATCAACTGGTGTTCTCCCTCTAGCTTCTCCGTTTTGCCAAACAGAGAAATTCCCCAGTCCCCACCACCACTCATACCCGAAGGACGTTCTGATGATGCCTGTGAGCCATGCTCCATCTATTAGGAGAGCGTAACCTTTGGCAGACTAGCTGTCACTGGCAAGACAGGCTGCCAGCCACACAGACAATCTGCCAGGCCTGGGCGAGCAGCCCCGCGCTTGGTCCTACGGCACCTTCATCTTAAGGACTGAGGAAACAAAGGAAGGGGCATTGAGCTAGAAAGCCTACAAGGTACAGCTGCAGGTCAGACTAGTCTTTAATTTTTAAAAGTCTTAAAAGAAAAAAAAAAAGCAACCCATGAAGCTCATTGCTCGTCCGATACTACTGTGAAGAATACATTTTCAGAATAGGGATTGTGGGGCTTGGTGGCTGAGAGCACTGTCTGCTCTCCCAGAGGGCCCAGGTTTGATTTCCAGCAACCACGTGGAGCCTCACAGCTGTAACTCCAGTCCCGGGGGACCCTGTGCCTCCTCCTGGTCTCCGCTGGACACTGTATGCACTTGGTGGACAGACATACATGTAGTCAAAAGACATAAAAACCTAGAACAGAAATTAGCTTAAATGTTCAGAAAATTAGAATTATAAGCGCAATCTCAAAAGCAAAGCTTTGTAAATCACAAACATTAACAACAAAAAAAATCCTTCCAAAATGGAGGGTTCTGGCACCTGAAGTTCTGACAACTCTTGAGCCTTTGGGTCATTAGCCAATGTGGGTTCCACATCTGGAGAACCTCAACAGTTCTGTCTGCAGGGGAGGGAGGCTGCAGGCCCGAGGCGCGCCTGGAGAGCTGGCTGCCGCTGCCGGGGTTGAGCTAGAAGCCACCATCAGATCAGCGAAGACGGTCCAGGCTGAGAGCACACGAAACCTCGACTCAACGTTTAAACAGAGGTTTTTATGGGGCTCACGTCTGCAAGTCAGAGGCTGGGGGGCCTGGCCTGATGGACCCTGGGCCAGTTCCGTGGTGACCCCACAGTCTGCGGGCTCTCAGGGCCCTCCCCGTCTTCACTCAAGGCACGGTGGACGACCCCAAGCTGCCTCCTCTTGCAGCTGTTGTGTAGAGTGGGGGAGGAGAGATAGAGAAACCCCCACATTGATCAAAACCTCCTTTCAGTCTGGACATCCAGCCTGCCCAGGTACCAGCTAGTAACGGGTACTCTTGAGAAAGGCTTAAGGCTTGGTTTCTGATCTGGCCCCTGCAGAGAGGGCAGCCTCGTGCCCTGTACTTCTTCGGGCACCAGAACACTCCTCATTAGGAGAAGCATCCAGTGGGTGGGGTGGGGGCAATCGGTGCTGCTCACGCCGTGGCAGCTTCCATGACCATCAAGCTCATTCCCCCCACCTTTGGGAACATAGATGGACTACATTTCCCAGACTTCCTTGCAGTTAGTTAACCGTGGCCAGACAATGGAATATAAGCAGAAGTGGAGTGTTGCCACTCAACTCTCTACCATACAAATGTTTCAAAGTCAAGGGGCTACGGTGTTCTTCTGTAAACATTTTATTTGTGCTTATCCTTTTCTTTTTAACCTAGGGCCTCATACATGCTGGGCAAGTCTATGGAGCCGCATCCTCACTCTGAATATTTTGAGTTTTGTAGCCTCTTATCAGTCATATCTTTTCCCACCCTCGTTTCCTTCCTTGATCCTTACCCCCTCTTCACTGTCCCTCTTTCATCTCTGTCTCGGCTTTCTCCTCCTCCTTCCTGTCACACGCCCCCCTTCCTAACTCTTTCAGTCTTTAACAATGTACAGTCATTCTTTTTGTTTGTTTGTTTTTGTCTTTTCCAGACAGGGTTTCTCTGTGCAGTCCTGGCTGTCCTAGAACTCACTCAAGTAGCCCAGGCTGGCCTCATCTGCAGATCCATCTGCTTCTGCCTCCTGAGTGTTGGAATTAAAGGTGTGAGCCACCTCCGCCAGCTTTGATCATCTTTCTAAAACAGCTTTTTTGAGATAGAATCCATACGCCACTCGGCTCCTATACTCCAGGAAAGCCACCGAGTGGGGTTTTCTACAGCCACGGCCTTGCACAGTGACAATAATCATGGAACATTTTCATGCCCAAAATAAAAATAAACCCAGGGTACTGGCTGGATTTGCTGCAAGATAGAGTTTGTAAACCCTGCTCTAGACTCATGCCAGGAGCCACAGGTTTGGAATGAACAGTAAACTTTTATATTTTAAACCTTTTTTTATTTTGGTAAAATATATGTAATACAGATTTTACCATTTTAACCATGTCTTGTTTGTTTGTGATAAGTTCACCTTTTGTTAGCCCAGGTCAGCCCTGAATTCTTAATCCCCCTGCCTCAGCCTCCTGAGTGCATGGTTTAGAGCTGCACCAACAATTCCTATCACCTCCCAGCCCAGCCCTGGTGGCCACTGTTTCGCTCACCGTCTGTGGAGCTGACGGCCGCTGTCACACAAGTGGAACCGTAATTCTTGTGTTCAGTTTAATTCATGTTGGGCAGTCCTGCCAAGGTCCACCTCTAGTCCAGCAGGTGTCAGAGCCTTCTACCTTATGAACAGGTTGACTAGTGTTCAGTGGTATGCGTTTCTCCCTTTGGGTTGTTACAGTGATCTGTGTCCTGGGGACTGGCGGGCAAGCGTCTGCTCAACTTCCCGCTTTCTAGCCTTTGGGTCCTATGTACGGAGGTAGGGGGAGGAGGAGTTTTGTCTGTGTGAGGGTATGTGTAACTGTATATGTGCGTGTGCACGAACTGTGTGCAAATGTGTGCACATGCACATGTGGGTATATATGCAAATATGTGTGTTTACTGCATGTATGTACATGCAAATAAGCATGCGTGTGTGTGTGTGTGTGTGTGTGTGTGTGTGTGTACATGCATGTGATCAATCTCTGCTGTCATTCTTCAGGTACCAATTGAGACGGAGACTCTCACTGGCCTGGAGCTCACCAAGTAGCCTAGGCTAGCCTGCTAATGAGTCCCAGGCACCCGCTTGTCTCCAGCACTCTATAGGGTTGGGTTACAAGCACAAACCATCGCGCCTTACCTTTTCACGTGGCTTCCAGGGACTGCCTTTGGTTCCTCAAGGACTTTACCGTTCAAACTGTCTTCCCCGACCCATAAGTGGCATAACTTTTATTGCATTCAGTCTCGAGGCATTTCAAGTTTATTTGTTGCAGTAGCAAATATTGACAAAGCCTGTCGAAGCCGCATTCGCCCCGGCTCACCACAGGGGACAGGGAAGCATGTGAGGGAGCAGCGGTGGCCTTTAAAGTCCATTCTAACTCAGAGGGTCTGTGCTATCCAACTCCGAACTCCGAATGGTATCCTTCTTTTCTGTTCTCGGGGCGCATACACAAGGGCGTTTCCACTAGCAACCCTGACTTCCCATTCCAGGTGTCAGGTATGTGTACACGGACATAGCGGTGCACACATCCGATGAGCCAAATTGGCATCACTCCCACAGCATGAGAGAGGCCTCCGGGACCCACCCAAGGGCCAGGTCCATCAGAACTCAGTACAGAAAGTCTTCCTGGAGCCAGGCTCCAGCCCAGGGAGGCTGTCTGAGCCTGCCATCTCTCCTCGCCGTTCCTAGTCTCAGGGTAGGCCCAAGGGCCGGCTCTACCTCCAGTGCTCAATGGGGAGGCCGTAAGCAGAGGGCCGGCCTCCACAGCCGGTCGTCCACCACCCAGCGCACGGCTCCTCTGGCCTTCTGCAGGCAGGTGGGCTCACACAGACGCCAGCTAGGTAGCCGGCGACTCCTGGGGCAGCACGCTACCTGCTTGCTGTGTCCAGAGGCTTCTGAGGCCTCCCCCAGGGTGGCAGCTCCATGACCAGTCGCTGTCAATGTTATCGCCGCTGTGCTAGAGGTGAGGAAAGGCCATACAAGGAAGAGTGACTTGTCCAAGGTGGGGTTCAGAATCGGGCAAGCCTGCTGTCCTGCCCTGGCAGTCCCTTCAGCTTATAACAGGATGGGGAGGGAGAGCCCAGGAAAAGGGAGGCTTTGCCACCGCAGTCCTGAATCCCAGCCCAGCCCTGGCTTCCCCACTGTGCTGTGTCACCCTTGTCAAGTCACTCAACCTCTCTGGGCCTCTGTTTCCTGATCCCTGGGGTGAAGATTACAATGACTATCAATAGCTGTCCTCACAGAGTTCTTGCGAGCATTACGTGAGAGGATTAGATGAACACAGTAGACAAACGCTTGCCTCTAGCCAAGGCTGACTCAGTCCATCCAGTCGGGAAGTTCACGGGGTTACACTGCATAGCTAGCCCTTTCTTCATTATTGGTCTTGTGGACAGGAGCCAAGCACAGGGTTAAGAAAAAGTGCTTCATTTTAGATCAAGAGTTAGGAGCTGAGTCTGAGTTCCAGTTCTGTCACCAGGGGCTGTGGGGCAGGGAATCCGTGCACCGATTCCCTGGGAGGAGGGCTCTGCCTGCTGAGATCAGCCCCGGCTCTGACATTCCGGCAATCCAGGCAGAAGGGACTTCCCTGAACAAACGCTGAGCCCACAGCGAGAATGCCTAAAGCAGGGCTCGACCTGGAGATGGTGAAGGAGACGTGCTGAGAAAGGGTTCTCTTCCTCCACAAAGACAGCAGGCAAGTCAACAGCCACACAGGAGAGACAAAAACCTGAGAAACGGTCGGACCGCAAACACAACAGGGCCTGCCGTTTCACGTCCCTGCTGCCCTGCCTTCCCCGCTGTGACTGGCCGTGGCCAAACAAACCTTCAGTTGCTCTGGTTAGGCATCTTCTGACAGCGAGGGGAAAAGTAACAAACACACACCACACACATTCATGGGGCACGAATGGTAAGATATAGCCACTGTTTGGGGTCGTTGTCAGATTAGCTCCCTGAACACCCTCGGGGAGAAAGGATTTCTTTGGGATCACGGTTTCAGGGAGTCCAATGACAGCCCCCAACATACAAACTTCCTTCAGTGACACGCCACCTTCCAAAGTAGCATCGTCAGCAGGAAATTTGAGCCTGGGGTGGGGCGGGGCACTGCATGGTCAAACCATAGCATTGACCTAAAGGTGACTCTTTAAATCAGCTTCTAGAAGAGATCTTGGGTCCAGCTGAACCGGGTAGAACAGGCCTGGGATCCCAGCACTCTGGGACTTAGGGCAGTTCTGAGGCAAGGCCGGGGGATCGAGCCAGGGCTGTAGACCGAGACTGTCTCGAAACAACCACCACCACGCACACAGGCCCACTCGGAGTGCTCGGTGTAATACCACTTAAAAAATAAAATGCGAGTTGGGAGGTAGAATCAGGAAGATCAGAAGTTTAAGGTCATTCTCGGCTACGTCGAAGATTAGAGGCTAGCCTGGCCTACATGAGAACCTACAAGCCTTAGAAAACAACAGACCGACAAGAAGTTTAAAAAAAAAAAATTTCTCAGACTTTACTGTTAGGGCCCAGAAATGAGCCCAAGATGGCCTATAGGAGGATTTCTGGTGGTTAGATAGAGCCAGCACTCTTTGAGGCCTGTGAGAGGGGTCTTTTCCCTTACCTCTGTCACACCTGTGGCCCCTACCAGCATACCAATGCGCACGATGCCCTCCAGGGACCCCGGCCCTGATTTTTGTTTTCTTCAAGAAATTATATACTAAAGTGTATCAACTCCTAACCAGCAAACTAAAATCTAAATAACTCACGGAAAACTATTCAGACCACAGACAAAAAAGGGAAGGGGAAGGAAGTCTGGGTACCAGGGTGACTGTCCCCAGCAGCCTAGGGACTCTGAGCCCCTCCGCCTCCAGCTCTCATGCAATTCTCAGAAGGCCTGGGACCTAGAAGAGATTTCAATCCACAGCTTTAGAGTTTTTGTTTCTTTGTTTGTTTTGAGCCTGGGTCTTTATGTAGCCCAGGCTGGCCACAAATTTGTTACATAGCCCAAGGATGATCTTGAACTCCTGAGCTGCTGCCTCCAGCTCCCAAGCGGCTGGGATTACTGGATGCACCATGCCTGGGTTACATCCTGCTGGGGGTGGAACCCAGGGCCTCGTGAGTGCTAGGCAGGCGCTCGCACTCCACCACTGAGCTGCCGCCACCGTTTTAAGATAGGATTTCAGCAAGCCTTCTTGGTGCTGGGGTTTTTACGACCATATTTATTCTAGCTCAGTGTAGAAGAGTGAAGGGAGCCCGAAAAGCCATCAGGCCCATTTTTATCATTTTTTCTACCTTCTCCTTGTGTTCATCCTTACTCTCTCAGATGATTCGCCATGAACATGTGTTATTTTGGCAACAATAAAGTGTTATTATGAATACATCTTCTAACATAAACACAGATATGTCTGTGCAATGGTACACAGACAAAAGACAAAGAGCCACGCCCCGCACGCTGGCGGCATTTATGCCTCTGCCACGGCATTGCGGGCCCTGTGCTTTTCTTTGCGCTCCTTGGGAGCCCTTCGGCTTTATTGTTTTTGGAATAGGGAGCAAGAGTATTTAGAGGCAATCGTCTAAGCCCTCTTGTCCAAGCCCCACAGCTGCCAACCCCTCTAACATATGAGCCCATGTGACACCCGTGGCTTTGGTTGGGGGAGGGCATGCTAGGGTGACTTTCTCTGGGGTCCTGGCCCTGAGTCACATGGGCAAACCTTGGATCCTTGCTTCAGAAACTTCCTTCCCTCCTTCTTCACGAGGGGAGCAGAGAAGGTTCATGTTGGCTGGAGGGAGGGAGTTCACCCAATTGTAGAGTTTTCTCTAGAACAGGAGAAATAGATAGGGATTGGGCCTCTTGACCTCAGGCTGCCTGAGCTCTGACCGGAGAGCCATTACTTACCTGCTGTGAGAACTCATAGCCCCTCAGAGGCTGTTTCCTCCCCTGCAAAATGGAGCAGGGATAGCACCCACAGGAGGTCATTCGCCACAAGGGCACATCAACAAAGCATCCTGTAGATGTGAAATACTCACTTCTCCCTCTCCAGGCCAGGATGTCATCAAGACCTGATAGTTCTGTAGGCAGCAGCCTGGTGACTTGTAAGTACTTTCCACCAGGCCGCTTGTTGGCTGACACACTGGAGCCATCTTTGCTGGGGTTAGGCCTCCTCCACTTCCCCCTTCTCCTCCTCTTCTTCCTCTCCTCCTTCCCTTCTCCTTCCATCCATCCACCACCACTGCTGTCATCATCATCATCCTTCCCTATCTTTTCTCTTCCTTTTCCTCCTTCTATTGTACTTAGGGTTAAACCAAGGGCCTCATACATGCCAAGTAAGTTTTCTACCATTGAGCTACACTGCCAGCCTCGTTGGGATTAGCCTTAAGTGACACTACTGGGAAATGATGGAAGATCTTCCAGGACCCAGGTCACTGTAACATGAAAAGACACGCAGTGAGCGTACCTACTCTGACATGGGGCTTTAACCTGGCCTGTGGTTGCTCAAAAGGCTGAGGCAGGAGAATCACAAGTTCAGTGTCTCCCTGGGCTACAGAGTGAGTTCCAGGACAGCCTGGGCCACTCAGTGTGGCCCTGCCTCAAAATTTAAAAATTAAAGATGTTTAATTTTTAACACCTTAAAAAAACAAAACAAACAAACAAACAAAAAACACCTGCCTACATGGTGAGTTCCAGGTTAGGCAGGATCATATAATGAGATTTGTCTCAACAAACAAACAAACAACAACAACAAACAAAACGAAACGGGTGAGTGGGTGGGATGGCTCATCAGATGAAGGGCCTTGCCTGCCTTCAGGCCTGACAACCAGAGTCTGACACCCCAGGCCCGCATGGTGGGAGAAGAGGACGCACGCTGCAGATTGTCCTCCGACCTCCACACAAGTGTGCTGTGTTACCTTGTGTGTGCACTCACACATGCATGTACACACACACACACACACACACACACACAC
>REGO01000146.1:384653-416823 GCA_010120015.1 Rhombomys opimus | reverse complement strand
AAAAAAAAAAGCAATAAGACACAGGATTGCTCTTTCCCAAGCTAGAGCCTGGATGGTAGTTCAGCAGAGCTCATGCCTAACCTGTGTGAGGCGCTGGGATCACACTCCCCCGGGGGTGGTCTGCTGTTCTGTGACAGCCGCTGGGCTGCCCTCCTAGCCGCAGCCCCTCTGATAGTGACCTCAGGGATGGGGTCGTGATGGTGTCAATGGGGGCGGCAGGTGTGTGGGCCTGAGGGGGGAGGGGTTCCGGCTTCCTTGCACCCCAGTTCCCCCAGCACAGGGCTCAGCCCCCATCTCCCTGCCAAGCCCACTGCAGGGCCCGAAGGAGGGTAGGAAGCCTGCTTATCTCCTTGCGTCTCAGGCACTTTCGGGAAGATGGAGTTCGCCCCTGCTCCTCGGGTCCCTGTGAGGTGCCTGGGTTCCTGGGAACGGAAGTCAGCTGCCTGAGTATTTGCAGGGCAGAGGTAAAGAATCTGGGCTATGGCTCCTGACTAGCCTTGTTGGCATCTCACCTTTGAAGGTCCCCAGCTTAGAAGATGGCCGAGTGTCCCATGCCCTTCCCCGCCACCCCCAGCAGCTAAAAATGGAGAAACAACAAACAGTTCCCAGAGCGAAGTTGCTGTGGTGTCCAAATGCGGCAGGTACGGGAATGGAATGACCGAGAGCTACATACAGCAGGTGCTGTATAAATGCTCCCGGGGCTTCCTTTTCTCAGCCTCCAAAAGAGTGACAGTTAGGACCCACTGCCCCATCCCTCCAGCTGAGAACCTGGGGACAGCAAAGGTGAAGGGAGTGGCCAGGCGGCCAGACCTCAGGAACCTGCAGCCACCCTGACCCTGTCTGTTCCCAGCCTCCTCTCCGAGGCCTCAGAGGCAGGGCCTCCAGCTCTCCTTGTGAGAGATTAGCCTGTCGTCTCCTGCCAAACTGCTGTGGGTGACTCAGGCTGGCGGGCCACTTTGATCATTGTTCCTAGGGCCGGGCTCCAGGGCAAGGCTGAGGCGTGGACCCTCCCCACACAGGTTCACCCACGGGACCCCAAGGCAGTGGAGGGCGAACACCTCTCCCTCCCACCCCGCTCCCCACACGCTCTTCTTTTATCCCCACCGATCTGGCCAGTCGTCTCCCTGCCGTGAAACACTAGTCAGTCACAGAAAATACCAGCATTGCCAAGCTAACGGTAGGATGTGGGGGGAGAGCGAGGGAATACACCCGTGGCTGTGCCAGGCTGCCTACTGCGGCTGGCATTTTGCCCATCCATCCTGCACCGCGCTGACCACGGACGGACGGAGGCGGACAGGTGTTCCTGGTCACTTCATGCTGTTGGCGTGCCTGGAAGCACCCTTCTCAGCAAGTAGTCTCCAAACCCACGGGCATCTCAAAGGCCCCTGGAGAGGATGAGGAAGCCACAGTCATGCCCAGGCTTCATTTGTCTTCTTCACTATCCTTTACTCCTAATTCCGAGGTGGAGTTTTCCAGAAACTCCTCTGCAGGGGTGTTTCGACAGAGGAAACGCAGAGGCTCCGGCTGTGCTCGGAGAACCCAGCCCCCTGGGCTCTCTTTTCACTTACTTAGAAATTGTGGTGTCTACTCTAGTTTGCTTTTTGTTGCTGGGATAAAAGCACCGTGGCCCAAAGCAGCTTGGAAGGGATAGGAAGTTCCTTGGGGTAGGAAAGGGTTTATTTGGCTTGGCTTGCCAGGTTACAGTCCTTCCACGAGGGGAATACTCGAAGCAGAAGCCACGGAGGAATGCTGCTTGCTAGCTCACTCGCGCTTGACTGGCTCCTCCATAGTCGAGGCTCACCTGCCCAGGGTAGTGCTACCCACGGTGGGCTTGGCCCTCACCCGAAGCTTCTCCTCTGAGCTGACTCTAGGCTGTATCAAGGTGACGGTCAAGGCCAGCCGGGACAGCATCTTATAAAATGTGTCGGCGTGCTACCTCGGATGAGTTCGTTATCCTCGCAAGGCTTCTCAGCCTTGACACAGGTGACACGCTGGCCGGGGAAAATCCACTGATGGGACTGTCCCCGGCGCTGAAAGGTGTTTCACGGCCGCTCTGGCTTCCACCAACTAGAGCTTTAGCCCCCACGCCCAGATATGAGGAAGAAATGTGTCAGCCAGAGATGGGTGTGAGCCACAGCGCCCTGTGGGTTATGGAGACAGGAAATGTCTGGAATCGGAGCGGCCTAGAAGCCAATGCTTCAGCCACATGCCAGCCATGCAGGCATCCTGGGCTTCAGACTCAGACGGATCCCCCCCCCCGCAACCCGAGGTTTCCATGGCAGCTCAAGGGTGCCCCTTACCGAGTTGTCTGTGGGATACACAGGAGTTGGAGGAGGCTATTTATTCCTCTCAAATAACGTTTGTTTGTTTGTTTGTTTTTCTTCCCTTTTTGCTCTTAAAACGAAAGAATCAGCACACGCTCAAGATAATCACATTGTCAACACAGAGTGAGAATGAGAAAGAGCCCCTTAGGGCTTTACTGTGCAAGTCGCTTGGTGTCGCCCTCATATGCAGGAAATGGGGTCTCTAACAGGTTGTGGTATCAACGTCCTAATAAGGGAAACTGAGAGAGATGGCTTCCTCTCTAACCCAGTCAGGGCAGCTCTCTGGACCTCTCCAGGTTGCTCTCAGCCAGATCTGGCATTTGAACACATGTGGGGTCCCCTAGGTAACTGCAAAGTCAGCTGCGCAGGTCCCCAGGTCCCCAAGCACCGCCCCCCCCAACACTGTCTGGAGAGATGTTCATTCTCAGCTGCCATGTGCTCGGTGGGTCAGGCCTGGGTCGGGCACTCCTTGGGTCACACGCATGTAATTCCATTGCCCATTGTAAATGACGTCACCACCCTCGTGTCACAGATGCTGAGGGCAAAGCACGGAGAGGGTCAGCCACGTGTTCACCGCCACACGGCCACTGAGTGGCAGAGCGAATCCACTTCCTGGGACCTGTGGGCACCTCTTTGTGCACACACGTGTTTCCTACCGGTCTCTGCTTGCTCCTTCTTCTTCTCCTGTGAACATCAAAGACACACGGCCTAGGCCCAGGTCGACACCAGACTTCCTCTGAGGATGACTGTGTGGCTTGGGGGAAGCCAGTCGCCTCGCCTCTCTGACCCACCGTTGTCCAGCTGCATGGCAGAGTGCATGAGGGCGTCGTGGGGACCTAGGATGGCAGGAAGCCTGGCTTAGTAAATGTTCACGAAAAGGAAATGTTCAATAAAAGGGCCCGGAGAGATGACCTCGTGGCTCAGAGTTCATGTTGCTCTCGAGAAGGATCCACGCTTGGTAACCAGCACCTGCAGTGGGCAGCTCACAGTAGCTGGCACCCCCAGCTCTAGGTGATCCGATTCTCTCCCGGCTCTGCAGGTGCTCCCACTCGTGTGCACGTTCCCACGTGGGTACACACATGTATGCGCGGAATTAAAGTTCTTCCAAATAAAAAGTTTTTTCAAGGGAAAACAAGTCCTCCGCCCATCCCACCAAGATGCTCCTAAGAGCCTCTTGCGGCCATGCTGCCTTCGTACACGGCACCCTCTCTCTCTCTCTCTCTGGAATGTCCTTTGCCCTTCGCTCTAAACCCCTTCTCATCCCTCAAGACTCTATCTATGCGGGGTCTTATCCCCAAAGTCTCCTGGAGAAGGGCTGATCATAGCCCAGGCTGGCTTTGAGTTTGCAATCGTCTCGCCTCAGTCTCCCGAGTAGCTGGGACCGTAGGCACACACCACCATGCCCGGCTCTAAGGTTTTCTGTTCTCTGCTCGCCTGCCCCACACTTCCTCCTCTAACAGCCTGACCCTAACTAAGCTTCAGGGCCTCACAGCCCAAGCTCCCAGTTCCTCAATGCACATCCACCCATGCACAGGCTAATCGGTTTTCAGGGCTGAGTCTGGAGCTGGGCTCGCAACAGGCTTCCCCCTGTGAGAACAGCCTGCCAGCGGAGGCCTGCAGCTCGCCATCCTGTAACTGTTTGTTTCTAAGACATCCAGCGTGGTCTCCAGAGAGGGTTGGGAGGCCTGGAGTGTAGGACTTGGCCTCCAAACGTGGCAGAGTGCTCCCTCTGTCCGGCATCTGTTGGGATGTCTCATAGATCCCCCAGGACACCCTGGGAGCAGGCATCAGCAAGCTGGAAACATTGGCAGGGTGGTTTCCCTCCTTGTCTTACTGTTCTTCACTCTCTGGTCACCCATAAGGCAGTCTAGCCTACACGTACCTCCTGGGGTCCTCACCACACCCTGAAACCCGTCCTCATGGAACTGTCCCCCTAGCTTGCCTCTTCTCGTGATCCTATCCAACGTGTGACAGCTTTGGGTCAATGTCTCCCTATGACGTTGAGGAAACTCCCCAGCTCCCTCTCCTCCCCCGAGGCTTCCTCCCACCACCGCCAAGGCTTTCCTGGCATCTGGAATCGGGCTACTTTGCCAGCTGCAGTCGGCAGCTTGCCTAGTCTCTCTCTGATTTTCCTGCACAGATGTTTCCGCACCTGCAGACTTCTGCCCTGATTCTCTGAGGACCAGACTCTCCCCGCTAGCCCCGAAAAGGCGCAGAGGTTAACAGCACATTCCCACAAGCCTCTGCACCTAGGCTCCTGGGAATGAAGAAGGTCTTGCCAGTGAGGTGTTTTGAGGAGCACTGAGGGCGGTGAGAGACAGAGCTCACTCACATCCTGGCTGTTTGTTTGTTTGTTGTTTTGGGGTTTTCAAGACAGGGTTTCTCTGCCTGTCCTGGAACTCGCTTTATAGACGAGACCAGCCTCGAACTCAGAGATCTGCCCACCTCTGCCTCCCAGGTCCTGGGGTTAAAGTTGCCTGCACTAACGCCATCCAGCCTCACATTCTAGTTTTTTCACTAGTTTCACCTGACAGCAAAGTCAGAGAGCTTTCTCTTCGATACTCCTTGTGCCCAGATGCACAGAGGCCAGGGAAGGCACAGCAATGGAATGTTTTCTTGTCCCCAGTTGGCAGTTAGGAGTGTGTATCTGTTGAGCATAGATAGCCTGGATAGCTCCCACTGGGGCCCAAACTCTGGGCCTGGTTCCTGGACTCGAGAGCAGAGCCCATTCCCAAACCCTTGCAACAATTTCTTAGAACCCTAAGTCCATGAGTTCAATCCCTCATTTAACACACACAGAAGGGCCTCAGTTTCCCCAGCTAGCATTTCGGCCTCTTTTTCTTCTCTATTTTAGACGAAATAAAGATAACTGAGCCTGGATTGTTGAGAACTCTGCCCCTGCCCTTCAGTAAAAGTCACCAACATCGCCCAGCTGTTGCTCCTCCGGGTCCGTGGCACTGCTTTTTGAGACAGGATGCCTTCGTCTGGAGCTCACCGAGTAGGCTAGTGGCTGGCCAGGAGGCTCCGAGCATCAGCCTGTCTCTTCCGCTCTCCACAGTGCCGAGGTTACACGTGTGCAGCACCAGGCCTGGCTTTTAGGTAGGTTCTGAGGATTGAGTTCAGACCCTCATGCTTGCCCTTTACTGAGTGAGTCAGCCCCAGCCCCAGCCCCAGCCCCAGCCCCAGCCCCAACCCCAGCCCCAACCCCAGCCCCAGCCCAACCCCAGCCCCAACCCCGGGCATCCAAAGCCCAGGCCTGGGCCCTAACCCCCGAAATCCACCCCTCAGCCCCAACCCCAGCCCCAGCCCCCAGCCTCTTGACCCCCTGGCCCCTGCCCCAGATTGGGAAATTTCGTGAGTTCAGCTTTCTGCCATGCTTGAAACTGCTCCTGGCACACCTGTATCAAGTGAGTGATACAGCTCAGAGGTTGCTCTTGCCACGACTGTCTGGAAGAACCACTGTCACGTAACAGTACGGAATAAAACATTGGACAACCTGAAAGCAGTTGTCTCGAAAAACCCAGCAGCCTGTCATAGCCCAGCCCAGGAGTGCTGATGAAAAGCGTTCCCAATGGCCCGTGACGTATACTCAGAGCCACGCTCTGGGCCCTGGCGAAACTGGTTCGGATTTCTCTTCAACCCCTCAGCCCCAGTACCTGAATGGCCCTGAGCTTGGGAGGGTGCAGCTCCCTCTGGATCCACTGGCCAGTGACCACTGAGTTTGCGTGGGTAACGGAGAGGAACACTGGGTCTTTTTCCTTTCCCATTACCATTGCTCAATAGAGAAGTGGTCCTCCCCCAGACCTGGCCAGCCCAGTCAGGTGCCAAATTCTGGAGGCTTCTTTGATTGCCTCCCTCACCCCTTCATCAGCGGGCGCCTACACCTGCCTCTGAAGCCACTGGAAGCCTAGCCCTTCAGTCCCGCCCATCCCCAAGACGCCACCGCAAACTCCTCGTTGGCTGCAGGTCCCCCACCGTCAATCTCCTATTTATAAGTGGGTTACCCTCCTGAGGCACAAGTTGGGGACACAGCGAGGCTTCATGGAACCCGAAGACCCTATCAAGCCACTGGCCCCTGTGTAGAGGATTCTGAACGCAGGCTGAAGGGGAGACGGTCGTGACAATCTGTGGCATCCGGGTTTGCAGGGGGAGTTAGGCGTGACCCAGGCCGCCCCTTCCTTTCCCTGCCTCGTGGTAAGCAGGAGTTTATCTTACAGGCAAGACCCAGATATGGATTCAGTCCTCCGAGGACCAGCGTTTGATTCCCTCTGGGCCTCGCTCTCTGCAGGCCTGGAGTCGCCAAGGCTCTGTCAGGGGTGAGGAAGGCTCCACCAAGTACAGAGACAGGCGTCACAGGTTGTGCCAGGTAACTTCCTCATGCTGTTCCAAGTTGACCTTTCTCCCTTCTCCCCTGGAGAGTCTTATTTGAAGGTCCCAGTCACACTCTGGGGAAGGAAGGCAGGAGCCGTGACCCCTGCTTTGAGCAGGTCATCGGAGGAGCGTGTGCTCCATCTTTGGGACATCAGGGATCCCCGGGAGCCCCAGAGAGCCGCAGTGACCACGCAGTGCTGAGATGAAACCCCATCTGGACACTGAGAGAGCTACAGTGCCCCCCCCCCATATTGCAAGCTTCTGTGATCACAAAACCATAGCTGCCTGCTTCACTCACGGCAGAGCCAGCGGCGGCTTGTGTGGATTTGGATCCTCTTGATCTGTCCATCAAAATGCCTCTTCCTAAGAGCACCGGCTGCTCTTTCAGAGTACCCAAGTTGGTTTCCAGCACCCTCGAGTGGCAGCGTACAACCACACTCCAGTACCAAGGGACTTAATGCCCTCTTCTGGCCTCCCTGGTAATTGCACACGTGTGGTGCACAGATCTCTATGCAGGCAAAACACCCATACACATGAAATAAAAATAAATAAACCTAAAAACAACAGCAAAACGTTTCCTGTCTTACGGACCTAAAGCCCAGCTTCCTTCTGAAAGGGTTTCCGCCTGACACGTCTCCGGAGCCAGGTATGGTGACACACACCTATAATCCCAGGGCATGGGAGACAGAGGCAGGAGGATTGTGAGTTCTAGGCAAGCCTGGGCTACATAGAGAGGCCCTGTGTTTAAAAAAAAGAAAGCTAAGACAGGACAGGGTGCTCCTCCATCTCTTGAGGGCTTAGATGGAGGTGAGTCCGAGCTGGCACGTGCGGCCTGCTGCCCTGCTTATAAACCAAAAGTGATTATGTTAAAAATGAGGATCAGAGGGCACACGCAGGGAACCAGCTGTAGCTGTCGGCCAGGGAACCCTGTGCCCTGTTCCCTCTGTGCAGGGGCCTCTTTGACCCACTTCCTGGTTCAAAGACGAGGCTGCTTGACCCTGGGTCTACTGAGCTGCCGACCCGCCTCCCCTAGGTAGGTCTTCGAGCTTTGGAATGTATCCTATGACCTTTTTTTTTTTTTTTTTTTTTTTTTTTTTTTTTTTATCAAGCCTAAAGATGACTTCTTGAAGAATTTAAATTAAAAAAAAAAACAAAAAAAAAAAAAACAAAAAAAAAAAACCTTTTTAAACAAATACAGACAGGGGACCAGTTCATGACAGGCATTGTGGGTCCAGGAAGTTGATTGTCCCTTGGGATTAGATGAGGGGCAGCAGTTCAGTGCGGTAAATGGTTGTCCAAGCTTTCATTCATTCGGCAAGATTTTGGGAGTGGGGTGTACTGGGCACGGAACTCAAGGCCTTATATATTCACTCTCTCATCAAGCTGTGTTCCCTGCCCTTTTTGTGTTTTTCTGTTTTGTTTTTTGTCTTGTTTTTTTGTTTGTTTTAAATAGGGTCTCACTAGGTTGCCCAGGCTAGCACCTTGAATCTGCTATCTTGCCTTCTGGGTGGGGAGGATTCTGGGCCTGTACCGCCAGACCCAGACAGGAAGCACTTAATGAGTGTGTGGCGAGCGCTGTTCTGAGGCTAGTGCCCTCTCCTCACAACCACCGCGTCAGGCTGGTCCATTCATGCTCAGTCGACAGATGACAAAACCGAGACTCAGAAGGGCGAAGTCACTTGTTCAAAGTCACACCTTGAGGAAGGGTGGAGCGGGGTCTGAGCCCCTGCCCTCCCACCCCTCCACCCCCCGCCCCCCACTGAAGCCTCTTTCAGAACCCTGTACCAGGCAGGCAGGCAGGCGCGCACACGGCCAGGCTCTGGGAGCCTCGCTTCGTACTTCACTAAGCTCTCGGCAAGTCTGTGTGGCTCCACCCTTGAGAGATACCAAAGTGCCAGCCTCCCATGACAGAAGGGGAAGCCTGGTCGTTCCGGGGCTCTGATGACTCTGGCCCAGTGCCCAGCCGTCCCCAGTCCAGGAGTAGCTCAGCCAGCTTGTGAGGGCTGAGCTGGCAGAGGGGGAGGAGGAGGAGAGGTGGTGACAAGCCATCAGGACAGGGAGACCTGTGGCAGATGGGACACTCTGCCTCCGAGACACACATGGGTTCTTGATAGCTGTCATGGGGGAAAATATGGGCCTCAGGACCTCAGCTCCTCTCTGCTCCCGTCTTCCAGTTTATAGATGGTTGGACAAGCCCCACCTGTAAAGATGACACAGAACTGCGCTCTACTCTCCACACACAATCTCCCAGAAGATGGAACGCACAGACAACCTTCCAGCTCCATCTGTGCCTGTGGCAGACATTCCTAATAGATCACAGAACCCTTCTCCACCAACCCTCCTTCTCCCTCCATTCACTACTCCAGAGACCTGGGCTAGAGAGTTCAGGGGACAGGGTGGATATGCCAGCCATGCCCTGTAACTGAGGGATGCTGGGAGAACCTGGAGGCCAGGTCCACTTTGGTTAAATAGGCACTCCCACTGATCGTCCGGGATCTGAATCCCAACCCTGCCCAAGGCATCATCCCAGGCAGCCTCCTCCAGCAGATAAGAGTTGACATGTGTTCCAATAACCCCATGACAAGGCTGGTTTAAAACAAGCATTTTATCACATCTCTTGGTTTGACAGGTCAGGAATTCAGGCCAGGTCATCCTACCCAGCATGGGGTGGTGGCAGTGGTTACTAAGTGGCATTGGGCTAGTGGCAGGCTCCTCTGAAGGGTCTACTGGCACACACCCCTGACAATGTGGGGGGGGGAGGGCTGTGAGGCTGGCCCCAGCTGGGGTCCCCCTCTATCTACCGCATTTGCCAGCTAAGAGTCATCCCAAGGCGCAAAAGATATATGCCGGGATTTCCATCTGCAGCAGGGCCTGAAGGTAGCTTGGACAACTCCTTTCACAGATTCTTGGTCATGGCAGCCACAGGTTCCATCCATGCCAAGATGGAGTGTGCGCTCCCTTTAAGCGATCCGTATATGCTGCCAGGGTCCCTCCCACAGGCCCAGGCCCACAGCCCCATCTGTATTTAGAAAGAACTTTTTATCATATCATTCTTTTTTTTTTCTGTGGTTGTGTGTTTTGCCTGCGTGTGTGTCTGTGTATCACTTGCATGTCTGGTGTCCTCAGAGGCCGGAAGAGGTCAGCAGACCTCCTGGGGCTGGAGTCACATCGAGTTGTGAGCCGCCAGCTGGGTGCTGGGCCCCGCTGCCAGGAGGAGCAGCCCTTGATCTGAATCTCTGAGCCATCTCTCCAGTCTGTAGTCAGAACTTTCCAGACAGAGTCTCATATGTCCTGGGCTGGCTTCGAACCCACTGTGTAGCTGAGGATGACCTTGACCCGATTCTCAGTGCCTCAGAGGAAGGGCGTGGAGGAGGTGGCATCTAACGACATTGAAAAGAGGGACAAACTTCTCGGCTACCTCTTACTGTCTCTGCTGGGTGCCTCCTGGGTGTCAGGCACTGTGGTTGGCTCAGTTAACGTAACAGCAGTGGGCTGGACAGGGTCGAGGGTGTGAAGGACTGTTGCTGAACAGGGGAGGCTAGTGATGCGTGAAGCAGGGACTGCACCTAAGCCAGAACTCCTGGGGTTCCAGGAAAACAGTGTGGGAGAAAGGGACAGAGAGCCTCGGGAAGCGTCGGAGGTGGGGAGTGAGTCAGGCTCCTGAAGAGGAGACGGGGCGTTGTAAAGCTTCCGAGGTGTAGCCACGGAGGTATAGCCAAGCACGGGGACCAGAAGGTGACAACAATGTCCAGGAACAAGGCCAGGGGATGACGTCTTCTGGGCCAGAGTGGTCGGGGGTCAGGTCGAGGAGTGTGTGAGGAGTTGTAGGCCTCAGATCAATCCGGCAGAGGGTGGAGCGTGGGCTGAGGGTGGGACACCCAAAGCCAGCAGGAAGGCTGCAGTATGGTGTCTGGGGGAGAGATGCAGTGAAGCCTTGACATGGGCCGTTGGAAAAGGCAGAGGGGGTAGGGGAGACGCAAAGGCACTGTAGCCAGGAAGCCTAGTTGTTGACAAGAAGAAGAAGAGGAAGAGAAGGAGGAGGAAGAGGAGGAAGAAGAGGAGGAGGAGGAGGAGGAGGAGGAGGAGGAGGAGGAAGAAGAAGAAGAAGAAGAAGAAGAAGAAGAAGAAGAAGAAGAAGAAGGCTAAGCTGCCTAAGCGGTTCTAAGGAGCACGTGCAGCAAGGCATGGGCTGGGAGCCAGGGATATCTGCCGGATGAGGAGCCTAGACACCCCTCAGCAAGCAACAGGGGCTGGGGGTGGAGTCTGATGCCAGAGCCCTGGGAAGGGGCATGATGCCAAGCCATGGCCATCAGCTAATGACAGCTTTACCTTGGTGGATAAATGACAAAAGACTAGACTGTGACCCACACAGCCCCCTGAAGCCCCATAAACCTGATAAGGTTGATGAAAAACCAGAGGAAAGCACGGAATTGTAGTCCCTTCTTGAATACTTCATACTTGCTAGGCGGTGTTCTCAGCGTTCGTTTATTCTCCACAGCAAACCTGCCCGCGGGGGCCATTTTACCCCCATTTTAATATTAGGGGGCACAGGGCAGGCCTGAGGTCACACAGCCAGCAGCGGTCACTGGGACTCAGATCGTAGAAGCCCTGTTCCAAAGCCCGTGCTGAGCACGGGAAGCCCAGTGCATTGTGGGAGGCTGAGGCCAACAAGCCACCTGACCTCACGACCCCTCACAGGCTTCCCATCGTGGGGGAGAATACGTGCATGGAAATCTCAGATTCCAGGGATTGGGTTGGCACAAAGGGGGACAGAAGAAGAAAACGGAGGACACATTCTTGGGGTGAGGCCATCTACAGACATCTGTCAAAGGGAGAGAACAAAAACACTTTGGTGGTGGGTGCTGCTCTGTGGGGGGGGGTTGCTCTTCTCACTGCTTGCTCCTCTGGACCAGTCAAACTCTTTCCTGAGCCAAGGTGGCCAAGCCTACCCCCCTCCCTTGTTTACCTGTCATATGGCTGCCAAAGCAGAGCCAGGCAGGCTGGGAGGCAGGGACAGAGCTCTGCACCTTGCCAGGAGCCCCCCACCGCTCGTCCCCCCCCCATCTTCCCCTCCCCCAGCCCTCAGATACCTGTTCCCGGAAAGCCATTCCAAAAAAGGCAGGAAGAGCCAGGACCCCATCCCACCCCTGGGGACTCCACGCTGTACTCCATCCCCAAGCCCAGCTCTGGTTATCACCCCTCACCCTGCTGGTCCCCCTAACCTTCCCAGCCCTGCCAAGGTGACTTCCCCTAAGGGTGCCCAGATGACAGGCTCTGATCTGAAACCCCAAATGCTTCCTGGGTCATTTTCTTCCCTTCACCCTGCCCGTCAGCAGCCTCCCCTTCTATCCACCCATCCATGTCACCAGTCGCTTCTATCCTGCTATCCTGTCTACCCTGGCCCCGTGCAGCCCTTCTGCAAATGGCCCAGTGGCATTCTGAGAATGTCAGTCAGACCAGATCCTAGGGCCATCCTGCTCAGGAGTCTCTGGTGGTTTCCTGATAAAGTGTCTTCCTCACCATAGCCTTGGCCTCCTGTCTGCTCCCACCCCCGGCCCCCGACACCCCTATGCCACTCCCACTGTCAGCCTTGCCTACTGTGTGCTAGGCCCTTGGGCCTTCTGCGTGAGGCCTGTCCCCTCTCTGGAATGCCTTTCCTGCAGAACCTCCTACCCTCCTTCCGTCTGTGTCTCAGCTCAAATGTCAGCCCCAAAGAGGCCTTTTCCCTAAGAGCGAAGGCACCGAACCTACCCTGCTTCTCTCTTCCAACCAAAACTGTCCTCCCATAACACATCTCCTCTTCTGAGATTATGGGGCTCACTCGCTGTCTTCCTTTGTAGAGTGCCAACCTATTCTAAGGAAGAGCCAGCGAGGTGGCTTCCTGGGCAGAGGCAAGCCTGCTGCCAAGCCTGAGGACCCACATGGTAAAGAGAACGGACTCTCGCAGGTTGTCCTCTGGCCTTTGGCCTCCACACACATGTCATGGCACTCACACACCCAACCCCCATACACATACACACACAAATAAAATAAAATACAAAAAAAAAAAAGAAAAATCTAAGGGGAGTTACAAAAAAATAGAATGGAATTTAGTTAATGAAATAATATTAATAATTTGTAATAAATGTCACAAAGATTTTCATTATGGCTCCATCGACCTGAGTCGAAAGCCACGTGAAGCCCCGGAAGCCTCGTGAAAGACCGTGGGTGTGATGTGCATGCTGGGGACACGGAAGAGCCCAGGGGGTTGCTGGCCAAACAGTCCAGCCTAATAGGCAAGCTCCCGGCCAATGAGAGATTCTGTCTCGAAGGAAGTAGGCAGCATTTAGGGCGGTGACCCCAGAAATTGTCTTCAGGTGCCCACGTTCACAAGCATGCACAAGCACACGCACACAAATACACACGTACACACAGAGATTCTTTCTAACGCATGATAAGGCTGCTCTGCCAGCGACCTGTGGCTGGCCAGTTGAAGACAGAGCCCGATTCTTACGGACCGGCTGAACACTGCTGAGTCACAGTGACCACTTCTGACCGGATGACAGCAAGAGAGTAGGACAGACACACACACACACACACACACACCCTGCTGGATGACCAGCGGGGAAAAATGGATTGTTAAATTCTGGTCGTTCTGATTGGCTGACTGTTCTTCCATCCAGGTGTCGGGCCACCTCAGGGGCCTGGGGCAGAAACTGATACTATAGCATATTGAAGCTACTCCTGGTTCCTTTCTCACGATATGATCTAGTTTCATTGTTTCAATTAGTGTCAGACATTATCTAGAAGAAGAAAAAAAAATGGCCTTGGCTGGTGACAGGGCTGAGTTGTCCTCAAAGGGAGGCTGAAAATAACCTAGGATCTTCTGCCGATAAACTCCAGCTGTGGCTTTTAGGCTAGCTGCCTGGAGCCAAGCAACGTTGATTAGTTAGTCCCCATGACGCCCAAGCTTCTGGGAGGGCCGGAGGCTTACCCGGCTGCGAGACAGAACCTGAGTTGGGCTCTGCGCTCAGATCTGCCTGGTGCCCTCGTCTGTGTTCTGATCTATACTTGTCTTAGACTTAACTCACGGTTCCTGTTTCTGCAATGAAACACCACGACTGAAAAGCAAGCTGCGGAGGAAAGAGTGTTTTTGGCTTACACTTCCAGATCACACTCCAGATCATCACTGGAGGAAGTCAGGACAGGAGCTCACGCAGGGCTGGTACCCGGGGGGGGGGGGCAGAGCTGATACAGAGGCCACCGAGGGGTGCTGCTCACTGCCCTGCTCTGTCCATGGCATCCTTCTTCTCTCTGTAGACAGAATGGACGCCGCCTCTAGTCCAATGCACTCTGCACCTCAGAACCCAGCAAGAGCTTCCGGGGACCACGTGCCAGCCTCCTTCACACCCCTGGAGTCCCATCCCCGCTGCTCACACCTCCAGCCTTCCCTCCGAAACAGGCCCATGGCCAGCCCAGTGGGAGAGCCCTGGCCGTGAGTACCAGACCGTCAGCACTTCCTCCGCCGTGGGGGGCAATGAGAATTTGAGTGTCTCTGTTAGGGAAGGAGGGATTACAGACGAGGAAACTGAGGAAAGCGGCAGCAGGGTCTTGGTGGCTAAGTCCTGCTGGCCAGAATTTTCCTCTGTGACACCCGAGGGACAGTAAGGACACTGGGCGTATGACAATACCATTTGCACTGTGGTTTTGACATACACCTTACCTTCTGCAGGCTTTTCTAGAGGATGAAATCTAGGCCTCCATGACTTGGGAGGAAATAAACCACCTTACTCTAGAAATAAGCCACCTACCTCATAAATATTTATAAAAATTTGTTTAAAATCCAAAAGACAGAACCCACCATGCTGCCCCGGACTTCAGGAGCAGCCTGCTCCAGTCTTGGAACACGTGCCTTGGTTTCCTAAATAAACTCCTGCCGAAGCTCGCTGCATCTGATGATTGCACAAGTCACCAGAGGTCCCACCCCCACCCAACCCCATAACTGCAGGATCCAGGAGATTTATTCACTCAGTGACCCAGATGCTCTCCCCTCGCCTTCCGGAATAACACTCATCGCCCCCATTTTTTCCTGGGACTCTGAGATCTGACTCTGGCTGAGTGCGCAGCGCACAGGGGTGCTATGTTGTTATGAAGTCAGCGCTGAGCCGCCTCTGCCTTTTCTAGAACGTTCTGTATCACAGCACTTCTCAAAGCTTGCTCGGGCCCACCACGAGCGAGCCCACCATGAGGCGGCTTACTGTGAAAATCAAAGCGAGCCTGCCGGCTGCTGTGGTGAACATCTACCGTGTCAGCCCTCGGGAAGTGCAGACTGGAGGATCCTGAGTCTGAGGCTGGCCTGGGCCACACAACAAGAGCATCCCAGTAAACAAAAAAACAAACACTTCTCAGGTCAGGTATGTTTGGGAAGCAGCAGGTGCTGGGAGAGTCAAGTGTGTATTTATTCTTCGAGGTTAGGAATTGGATCGGCACCCACTGAGCCCTAGACCCTACGCTGCCAAATCTATGTGACCACAGGGGAGCCTGTGTGTGTGTGTGTGTGTGTGTGTGTGTGTGTGTGTATGTTAGCCACAAAGAGGAGCCCAGTGCTCTGAGCAAGGACTGGAGAACGCTTCTGCTCTGCATTAGTACCTCCGTTATGGTTCTCTTCTCTCGGGGTCCTCTCTCCCCTCTGAATTCACAGGCGATGGAGGGGAGCAGGGTGGTGGGGGTCACACTGAGAGAGCTTCCTGAATGGGGTGTAGGGCTGGCTGAAGAGGAATAGTACCCTGTGGCAGGGAGGAGGGTGGAGGCAAAAAATGCCACACCCTTAGGACACTTGGCTCTTTCGGAACTGTCGAAGCCAGCTGTGGCCTCTCCACCCTGGCTTCCAGGTCGACAGTCTTCTCCTGAGTCAGCTCTGGGCTCCAGCTTGGGAGGGGTCGGCCCCTTTTCTGCTTAGCAACGAAAGCCATCTTCAGAGCTGTGGGGCCCTTCTCTCTTCCTCTGGAGTAGGGACTCGGGTAGGAGAGACAACACACAGCCAGCCCAGGGGTCTATCAAGGACTGTGGAGCCTTGAGACCCTCCCCCTGAGGAAAAGACAGAGGGCCGGGAACATGGGGGCGAGGGTAAGGGGGATCCCAGGGCAGGAACCTGACTCAGGCTTTCTCAGGCCTCTCTAGAGGTCTGGTTGGCCAATCAGAGGAGTAAGCGGGGAAGGAAGGGTGCTAGCTGAGGTGGGAGAGGCCCTCGGCAGGTGCTGGCCAGCTCCTGGCCCAGCCCCAGCTGGGAGCGGCAGGGTGCCTCCTCCCCTCCCTCTCAGCTGACAGGGCAGGGCTAGAGAGCATGCAGGGACCTGGGACCGAAACCAGGCAGCGCGCTCACCAGGGACCCTCGCCCAGGCGGGGACGCCAGGCGGCGTTCTGCGGGCCGGAGCCTGCCCCGCCCAGGACTCAGCCTCTTGAAAACAGACTAATATCCCAATATCCCCCTGGCGGGGCGGACAGAAGGCCAGAGGTTCCTCCCTGTCGCTGCCATCCTTCCCCCCTGCGTGGTTCACAGCAGGGACCCACACTTAGAGGCCGGAGACCTTGGCCAAGCCCCTCCACGAAGGGAACCTCATCAGTCTCCACAGTGACGGAGGGCTTCTGCCTCTCTTCCTCATGGTTCCTCAAAGGGTAAACTGACCAAGCCTTGGCTCGAGGGGCGGGACACCTGACAAGGAGCCGCCGCAGCTGCTCCAGCCCCCTAAGTGGCAGCAGCTGTTCTGTGAAGTCCCTGTTACAGGGACCCTCAGCCGGCTTCACATGCTAGCCTCCGCCCGCTTGGCTAACCCAACCTCCACCCCCTCCCCTGTATAAAGGGTTCCCAGCTCCAGAGCTGGCGAAGGCCTAGGAGCAAACAAAACAGATCTTGGGCCCGAGACGAAGGTCCCGACTCAAGGCTGGGGCGAAGAGCAAACATATTTTGCATGCCCGCGTTCAACCATCAGCACAGACAAAAGGATGGGTGATCACTGGGGGAAGTGACGCTTAGACACTATGTTTGTTTGTTTGTTTGTTTGTTTGTTTTTCAAACCATCATGAGTCTCTCCCCTCACCCACCCACATCCGGTACTAGGGATGGAACCCAGGGCCTTATGCGTCCCAGGCAGGCGCCCTGCCACCGAGCCACACGCTCGGCCTGTCGAGAGTCCTAGAAGCAAAGGGGGCTGCAGCCAGAACAATCTTTTATTTGTGTCTCTTGGAAGATGGTGCATGCACACGGCGTGTTTGGAGGTCAGAGGACGCTCTGTCCACGGGCTCTTCCACCTTTTGTTTGAGACTGTGCCTCTCTCATTGACCTGGAACTTCACCACAGAGGCCAGGCTAGCTGGCCCTCAACCTACGGGCCCACCCACCTTCACCTCTCCTCCTGCCACTCGCCGCCACCGGGACTACAAACACCTGCATTTGTGTTGTTGCTGCTGTTGTGTGTGAACCAGGGTCGGGGCGGAGGGGTCATGGGACAACGTTGGGAGCCAGTTCTCCCCTTCCATCTTTACACAGCTCCTGAGGCTCAAACTTAGCCTGCCGTGCCGCCATGGGAAATGCTGTTAGGTGCTGAGCCATTTTATTACACACACACGCACGCACGCACACACACGCACACCATTCACACACCATGTCTGGCGTTTTAGCCAAGTCCTGGGAATCTAACCTCATCTCCTTACGCTTTCGGGATAAGGACTTTACAATTGGGCCATCTCCCTGCCGGAATTGTTTATGTTTTAAAGATTTATTTCTTTTATGTGCATGTGCGAGTGCCCGGATGTATGCGCACGCACTGTGTCACAGGCCAGACGATGACATCAGAACCTCTGGAAACAGAGTTACAGGCAGTTGGGAGATGTCATGTGGGTGCCGGGAACTGAACCCTGGTCCTTTGCAAAAGCAGCAAGTTCTCTTTAACCACTGAGTCATCTCTCCAGCTTTCAGAATGCTTTTTGTTTTTTTACCTCACCTGGAGGAAACAGTTTGGGAAAGCACCTTATGTTGTAAGAATGTGGGGGTTTTCTTGGACTTTTGTTGTTGTTTCATTCTTTTTGGTTCGGGTTGGTTTTATTTTGTTTCCTTTGAGACAAGACACAGTTCAATTAGGAAAGTGCTCGCCTATAGCCTGTGCCAAGCCTGGGTTCCACCCACAGCACCAGAGAAACCAGCTGTGATGATTTGAGACTATAATGCCAGCACTTGGGGGTCAGGAGCTCTGGGTCATCCCTTGGCTATACAGTGAGTTTGAGGCCAGCACAGACTACATGAGACCCTGGAGAGAGAGAAAAAAAGATATATAGAGAGAGACAGACAGACAGAGAGACAGAGAAAGATACAAAGATAGAGACAGAGAGATAGAGACTGAAAGAGAGACACAGACACACAGAGACAAGAAGAAAGTAAAACAAACAAACAAACAAACAAACAAATAAAAACAGAAGTAGACAGGCACGGAGAAAGAGAGAGAGATGGTATTTGCCAAGTGTGTAATCTCAGCAATTGAGAGTTTGAGGCAGGAGGATTCCTAAGTTTGAGTCTACCCTGGATTACATAGTGACACCCCGTCTCAAAAAAAGCAGATGGGTGGACAGAGGGATAGAGTGAGGTTAATTTAAAATTTTAAAGGCAGGTTGCAGGGGCTGGGATGTGGCCCAGTGGCCGGGCGTCTACCCAGCATGCTCCAGAGCGGAGGCTTTATCCTCTACGCCACAAAAAAGGGTGTGACGGGTTACGAAAATAATGTGCACAGCAAAGCCCATTTTTGAACACGTGCACACATTTTTAAAGGGCTATACGGCTGTGCCCACCCCTCCAAGGTGTCCCCGGGGATGGCTTCCAGGTGGTGGGTGGCAGAGACACACCTTGGCCTCTCGCCCTGATCATTCCGTACCTAACTGTGAGCTCTCAGGGGAGAGAGACATTTGTATCAACATCAATAGGAGCCACTACCCACATTGGCTGACTCATGTGACATCCCCAGGCCATCGCATGGGCTGACGCCAGGCCGCCTTCTCTCAAACCACCAGGTGTGTCCCTGTGGTTTGGGACTGCTTTTCATTTTCTTCTCTTTTGTTCGCACTGGCGGCAGATGACCTGCCGGTGGCATCTCCGTGTCAGAAGCGCATGCCAAAGACTGCGGTTCCCACCCATAGGAGGCCCCAGGGGGGCGCCAAACCTCCGGGAATTCTGTGCAGCTCGGCTGTGGAGGGCAGCGCTTTGATGGAGGCCGAGGCCAAAGATGCCCCATGGCTCCGAACGAAGAGGGGGTGGGGACAGAAGGAGGGACCGGAGCTGTGTCCCCAGGTGCCTGGCCCTCTGCCAGGGCTTTCCCATGAGGTCACACCTCAAGTAGCAGGGGCCTGTTCCTGTGCCTGTGCGTGTGTGTGTGTGCATGCGTGACTGAGCGTGTTCTCGAACACGTACGAGGGCAGGGAAGAAGATACTTGGCCAAGAAAATCCTGCTGAAGATCAGCAGACAGTGGGGAAGTCCGTTGGGAGTGCTGATTGGTGGAGAATTATACAGCCCCTTCAAAAACTCCAGGCTGGGGCTGGGGACGTGGCTCAGTGGGTACCAGCACTTGCTGAGTTTGGATCCCAGTGTCCTATCAAAAAGCCTGGCATGGCCACACTTTTTTTTTTTTTTTTTTTTTTTTAACCGAGACAGGGTTTCTCTCTGTAGCCTTGGCTGTCCTGGACTCTCTTTGTAGACCAGGCTGGCCTCGAACTCACAGCGACCCACCTGCCTCTGCCTTCTGAGTGCTGGGGTTACAGGCGTGCACCACACGTGTGCCTTTAACTCCCCAGCGCTGTGGAGATGGAGACATGAGGGTGACTGAAGCTTCCTGGCCGCCGGTCTAGCTGCAGGTTCAGCGGGAGACTTTGTCTCAGGGGAATGCGGCGGAGAGGCGAGAGAGCGCATAGGAATAAACGTGTCGGTAGCCCGGTGGTGCACACCTGTGGCGCCCGGCCTTTGGGAGGCTAGAACAGAAAGTTGGAGGGTTCGAGGCTAGCACGGGCTGCATAGCCAGACCCCGTTTCAAAAACAAATAGATAAATCTCGGGCTTGCGCTTTGTTGAGGCTGTGCTCATGCGGGTCACCACAAGAGAGAGGTCAACCAGTGGATGGATGTCCTCCGTGCCAGAGGAGACTGAGGAGCTGCATGGCCTCACTCAGTAAGCGTCTAACCCGGCAGTGAGCCGGCAAGCAGGCGAATGTCGGTGTCTGTAGGTCTTCTGAGAAGTCTGAGTGCCTGAGGTTCCGAGCGCTAGGTTCCTCTCAGCCTGCCTGCATCCCAAGCCTGGGCACAGGAGAACCCAGGGAAGGCCTCTGCAGAGTCAAGAGGGCACAGGAACCCAGCCTGCACAGGATGGTAGCCGGGTTTTGACGTGTCAGATCACAGAGTTTGGGAGGCTGACAGCTTGGCCTCAATCTATGAACAAAAGGAGCCCAAGGACAGTGTCTAAGAAGAGAGGACCAGGCCCATTTGGAGGGATCCAGAAGGGTTGCAGCCTTACCCAGCACCATCAAGAAAAGCCCTTTCTCCAGGGAAAACCACCCGCTCACTTCCTGGATCTCTGTAGACAAAAGAGTAAATGTTAAGATCGCCTCCTTCTGGACACTCCCGGGCTTACACTAACTGCGTCGGAAAGGTCAGCAACAGCAAGAAACATTCTGGCTGACAGAACAGTTCAGTGACGATTGCTGCTTCGTCTTCTTTTGCTGATTAGGTGCTTGCAATGACCTCAGCACTGGACTGAACAGTTTTCTCAAATGGTCATGTTTAATCTTCATAACAGGCTGAAAGACAGGAACTATTGAGGAGAAAGTGAAGGGAGGCGCAAATAATCCTGTCTGAGTTCTCCAGTTATTTGGTAGCAACAGTAGCTTCCGAACAGCATCCCCCTGGTTCAAAAGCTTGCTTCTCAACATATTCTTAGACCTCTGTCAAGTCCAGGGAAGACTGAAAACTTGATCCTTGCCTCAGGTCCTGCTAGCTGCCTTGAGGGCTCAGCTGAGTGTGGTGAGGAACGGGTGATGCCTTCCAGGAGTGCTGCAAGGGATTCATCCATGAATGGTGTTAGGATACATGTTTTTTTTCAATGCCGTGCACTCAACAGATCTGATTAGAAGTGATTTACTTGGGGGAAGAAAAAGGGAGAGTAGTTAGGGCCTGAGGGGAGAGAGAGAAAGAGACAGAGATGGACAGAGAGACAGTGAGAGAGCATAGAACAGAAAGAGGAGTATGGGGGGAAACCTGAGGGAGAGAGTCAGAGAGACCAGGGAAGGAGAGAGAAACCAAGGCAGAGCGAAGAGGAGAGAGAGAGAGAAAGAAAATGGGAGCTCCTGGAGGCAGTGACCAACGATGACATCACAGGTTGCTAAGCAACCTAAAGGCAGGCTGCCTATACTCCAACACCAACAAACGGGTGACGATGTGCCAGCAGCGATTCAGCCGCCAATGTTGGATTGGTCTTAACATCTCACCTCGTCCAAACTATTGAGCCTTGTTATCTTTAGGAGACGCCGAGAAGGGGATGGGATTGAGTCTCCTGGTCTCTTGTCTTTCTTCATCGGTGGAACGACCTCTAAGGCACCCCAAGCCTGTCACCTTTAAATATAAACTCTTGAGCTGAACCCCCAAGCCCACCTCCCCCGCTCAGCAGAAGGTCTCGGCCCGCTGAGGACCGCAGCATCCTCTCTGGTGCTTTCTCCCTGGGCTCCACATCTGACCTCTCAGTCGCTCTCACTGGCTCTGCTTGTGAAGGAAGATCCTGAATACAACCCATTCTTCCCGCCTCCGGAGCCTCTTAACAGCCTGGCTTTCTCACCAGCTTTGCTGCAGAGGGCCTGGCCCTCAAAGCCTAGGCTCGGCCTCCCGATGTGCTCAGGGCACTTCTGCATAAAATAAACACAGGTGGGGTGAGGAGGCGCAGACACGGAGAGGGGAGGGGCGATAAGGGGATTGTCCGTCCTATCTGATAGATGAGAAGAATGGAAGCCCAGAATAACAGTGCCGTTGGCACAAAGGACATAGACACAAACAGAGAAGCTGCCAGGCCCGACTCTTCCTTCTGCGCTGTTCCTCAATGTGTTCCTCTGGCTCCCAGAGCGGTCCTACAGGCACATCTAAGCTTCAGGCCAGGTAGGAAGGATGTCAAAGAAGCAGGAAGATACTCTGTTCGTCTTACTGCCAAAAAAAAAAAAAAAAAGCTGACCTCGGGATCCAATAGGCTTGCGGCATGGGTCGCGTTCCGTTAGCGTATGGTGCCCCCTGGTGTTCATATTAGGAAGTTCATGTTATTATCTCTGAGCTTTCCGGGCAAGGGCTAGGATTTGGAGGCTGTGGGACACTCGTCTAACCCACTTTGCAGCTTGCTCCCTCCTAACAGGACTCGTCCACCCTCGGGGAACAAAGCACCAACCCAGGCCTTTGAGGGACAGTCTGATTCAGCATACAGACCCTTCCCCGAACTAAGACTGACTTGGAAAGCAGGCTTTAGAAACCTGAAGCGTTCTTTCAAGGGTTTGAGTAGTATATCCTAACGCTGTGTGTTCAGAGAGAGTTCCGTAAAAAGGTATGTACTGTCCATGTTACATGTCTTTGAAAACTACCGATACAAATGGTAGCAGAAGTCCCTGGAGACTGGCTTTGTTAGGGCATTTGCTCGGCCTTGCAAGGGCTAGGATCGCAGGCTGTGCCAATGCCCGAATGCATTTTTGTCGGTGGTGTTTTTAAACAGCACACACACATTTGTGCACTCAGGTGCCCATCAAGCTGGGGTTCAAGCAGCCATGAGCTGCCAGATACGGACAGTGGGAACCGAACTCAGATTCCCTGGAAGACTGGCTATGCTGTCTCTCCAGCCCCGTCTCCCTCTTCCTAAAGTAAAGCTTTGTGAATGTGTAGAGCCATCAAAAGCCCCTCCTACGGCCACCGTGACACACACCTATGATCCCAGCACCGGGGAGGCTGAGGCAAAAGAGACAGTCACTCATTCAAAGAAAGCCTGGGCTACTTAGCAAGTGCCTGGCCAGCCTGGGCTACAGGGCGAGGCCTCGTCTTAAAGGAAAAGTTCCTTCCGTCTGGTATCTGGTCTACCCATACCAGCTGCAGTGCCGTGAGCCAGAATGCCCCCTCCAGAGGGCTGTTTGATGGTAAATGTGTCCCCTCACGCTGCGAGGGGAGGCTTCTAAGCACCCCGCTTTACCCAGACATTCTGCAGGCACAGGAGGCAGAAGGAGCAAGCCGAGGGAACTGAACAGATGCTAACAGAATGTTCACGACCAGGTTTCTTAGACAAGAATTTAGGACACGGAGAGATTATAACTATGAACATTCCCGGGGCCAGAGAGGTCACCGAATGCGCCCCAGATCACCCAGTAGATAGTGATACAATTGCGTTTAGTGCTCAGACCACGAAACCCTAATTTATGAGTTCTTCTCTGATCCCAGGAACCCAGCACCTCCACGAAACTCCAGTGGGAATATCAATTAACAAAACTCCGAGACCTAACTGTTGACGGGGCATTTTAAATCTGCTGAGTTTCAAACTCGACGTGGAAGTTGGGGAAAGGGTCTCGTGTGTGCTCCTGGCGGGAATCGGTGGGAGCTGAGGTGGTGAGCCATGGTGGTGGAGAGCAGTTGGCCGTGTTTGTTGAAATTGTAGGTGTCCACACCCTGTGACCCAGCAGATCCGTATCAGCGCCGTCTCCGCCCTGGAGAAACACGAGAACAGGTACACAGGGCTGAGTGGAAAGATGGCTGGAGTGTTGGCTGTGGCGAAAGAACTGGCCATAGTCAACTATTCGTCAGTGGGGATGGCTCAACTATGGCACACGGGGGCCAGAGAAAGAGGCCTCTTGCCATGAGGGGAGGGGAGTGATGAGTCAGAGGTATTTTAAGGAGCCTGAAAGAAATTGTACTGGTACACCACCACTGTGATTAAAATTTAATCATTTTGGGGAAAGGAAGGATGAACAGATAAAGAAAGAATAAAAGGAGAGCAGAGGGGAGGTCCTCAAAAGGCTGCGGCACATAGTAGGTCCAAAACATCAGCCAAGGGGAAACAGGGCTTCTTCAAGGAGGCCGGTGTCCCAGACTCTGCTCTTCCAGAAGGTGCTGGCGGGCCTTTGAGCTTTGAGCTGGCTCTTGGCATTCGGGTACCTGCCCCTGCACGCCCATTCTTTGGCCTGTATACCTGGCAGCTCTGTCAAGAGCCTGGAGGGGACAGATAAGGTTTGGAAAGCCTGGCCTCCCTACAGGAAAGAGAAGGGGGGGGTTCCGATGAGAGTGGCTCTCCCCATCCTCTCCCACCATCTCCCTACCAACACCAGTGCCCTCCATATCCCAGGGCTTAGAAGGCCCCAACCCCACCGCCCAGCAGGCCGAGGCCAGATGCTGGCCCAAGGTCAGATTGGAGACGAGATAAGAAATCCCGGGCAGCCACATGCCCTGAAGTTCAGATCTCAAACTGTGTGCCCACAGGACCCCTGTTTAACTGAGAGAATTCACACGCCAAACAAGTCACCCTTGAATTTTATGTGTAAGAGTGTTCAGCCCGCATGTGTCTATGCTCACCGCAGGTGTGCCTGGTGCCTGAGGAGCCAGAAGAGGGCGTCAGGTCCTCCGGAACGGAAGTTACAGATGGTCAGGAGCTGTCATGTGGGTGCTGGGAACTGAACCCGGGGCCTCCGCAAGAACAGCCAGTGCTCTTAACCACTGAGCCATCTCTCTAGCCCTGTAAGTCATGAACAGTTTCAGTACATTCACATAGTTGTGTACGTCAATCCATCACTACCGTCTAAGTCAACGGTGCTTTCCTATCTCCGGGAGGAAACTATATACCCAGGAACAGTCACAGACACATTCCCTTCTCTGCCCCTGACCCCTGGCAACAGATGATGCCGTTCTTAGTATCTCCATAGACCTGCCTGTTCCCCACGTCATACGTGGATGCGGAAGCCTGCCCCAGACAGCCTTTCGTACTGGCTCTGTTCCCTTGGCCCAGCGTTCCCAAAGGTCACCCGTGCTGTGCCAAGGTATCAGGAAGTCGCTTGTTTACTGCCGAATGAGGCTCCACTGAATGGATGTACCGCAACCCTCTTCCCCGCTCATTAGTCAGCGGGAGTCTGGCTGCTTCCCCTTGTCAGCTATGCCAATAACAAGGCTATGAAGACCCACACACGTGCTCTCAAACCTCTGGAACGGATCACAGCTAAGAACGCAATGGCCAGGCTGGTTGGTAATCCTGTTCAGTTTGCAGAGAAGCGGACAAAAATGTTGTCTACGGAAGCTGCGCGTCTTCCATCCCTCTGAGCCTCAGCGGCCTGTGGCGAAGCATGAGTGTGCAGATTCACCTCCAGCCTGGCTGTGCACCGTGAACAGAGGGCGTGGGGGATGGGTGAGCCGGAGGCCCTCCGGAAGCCCTCCCGAAGCCCTCCAGAAGCAGAGACGGGCGTTAGAATCGCCGAGCCTGTGGGACACCCAGCGTCTTCCTGCCCACTCCCTCACAGACTAACAGAACCTTCTCTTTATATCTCACATTTATCTGCCTAAACCTGAATCCCTCTAGATCATTGTTACTCTTGGAACAAAATTCCAGCTACCCTCACATACACACACAAACACACACACACACACACACACACACACACACACACACACACACACTACACCATCACGCATAGTACATGAAAGCAGGAATGCAGAAATCAGAATCAAACAGTAAGTGTTCTTAAAACGTGGACTGGAAAACAACAACAACTATAAAAACGTGGACTGGTCTGGCTGTCCCCAAAGGTGTGACATCAGGTCACTGAGGAGACTTGGGAACAAGGTTGGCATGGACAGTCTTGAAGGTCTCCTCTGACATAGCCATTGTTTGTCTACAGAGCGTCTCAGGGGCACGTGATCCACGTCAGCCGACCCGAAACTCTCTCTGCTAGCACGAAGTCCCAAGCCCTACCTTAGCCCCCCCCCACCTTTGAAATTCCCGGTGTGGTGGACAGTAGAATTTATGTTTTGCCTAAGCTGGTTTGGGGTACGACCTGCATGCACCCCTCTAGGTGCAAGTACAAACAGAGGCCAGACGTCAGGGTCCAACGCCATCTTCAATTGTTCTGCGCTTTATTTTCTGAGATGGAGATTCTCTCTGAATTGGAGCTCACTGACTAGCCAGACCAGCCACGAGACAGAGCCGGTTTCCGTAAAGAAGTTTTGTGGACCAGTTATGGGGCGGGGGGGGGGACATTCACCAGGTAAAGTGGCAAAACAGCAACGAAAGTGCCAGCTAGTGTCCTGAAGCCAAGGTCTTCTGACAACACAGACTGGTGGTGGCTGGGGCTAACCTAAGGTCACCCGGGAGATTTTGGTGCCGCCATGCAGTCGGTCCTGTAGAGGGTTGTTTTGATTACAGTAATTGAGGTGAGAAGCCTCGCCTGTGTTGTGTGTGGGATGGCTCCCTGGGTGGGGGAGGGAGGTCTGGAACTGCAGAAGATGGTGACCATGAACAGAGCGCTGGTGTGGCTCTCTCTCTCTCTCTCTCTCTCTCTCTCTCTCTCTCTGCTTCCTGACTGTGGATGCAGACTGAGCTGAGCTCCTTGACTTTCCTGCCAGAATGGACCTACCGGGAACTGTGGAGCCCAAACAAATCCTTTCTCCCTCAGGCTGCCCTCGTCAGGATGCTGTATCACAGAAACAGGGAAAGGATCCACGACACTGACTCAGCCTGGTGCCCATGTGTGGCGGGCAGCTGGGGAAACACCCCGCTACCAGTTTCTGAGAGAGTGGGGGTGAGCAAACAGCAGCTTCAAGGATGTTTACCCACTAAAGGGCCGTCTGAGCCGGCTGTGCTCCCCTGGCTCTCTCACGTAGATCTCCTCACTCCTGATGTAAAATCCCAGCTGCGGAAGGAAGCGTGACTGTGAAGTCATACTTTCAGACGCTGAGGTCTCTTGAGGTTGAGTCATATGCCTGGTTCAGCTCAGTAAATATTGACCGGCTGTGCCTGAGCAGCCTGGGAGCCAGGAGCGGGCTGAGCCATTTGGGGTGTTATGGGATGTTCCTGACCGAGCCCCGACACATGGGAAGCTTGATTATTCACTGCTCCTCGGAGTGCTGCTATGTGCCAGGCTTTGTCAACGAAGCTGCGTCAAGGAAGGGAGCTATTGAACGCACATGCAAAAGTCCTTTCTGTGAACTGTGCCTGAGCGCCACCAAAGAGACCGTCAGAGCTCTTCCTCCAGATCCACATAACCCTGAATACGACGGCTTTGGGAGGGAGGCTGGATGGAGGTGCTCAGGCTGTGTGGGCTCAGCCCTCACAAAGGGGTTCCTTATCAGAAAAAAAAAAAAAATGGCTTTCACGAGGAGGGTTCTTTCTCACTCTTCTCCACGTGAGAACAGAGTATACACCTGACAGCTAGATGCTGGCATCCTGACCTTGGATTTCCCAGCCTCCAAAACAGAGAAACAAATTTCTGTTTTAGAAGTTACCTGGTATTATAGTTTGAATCTGAAATGTCCCATGGGGCTTCATGGTTTTTTAGGTTGGTTTCGTTAGGTTTGAGATGGTAGCAATTGTTGAGACACGGTTTCATGGAGCCTAGGCTGGCCTCTAACTCTCTGTATCGCCACAGATAACCTTAAACTCCTGATCCTTCTGCCTTGGCCTCCTGACATCTGGGGTGACAGCCATGAGCCACTGTGCATGTTTCATGCTGTGCTGGAGGATCTGGTCCAGCGCCTCGTGCATGTTAGGCACACGCTCTAATGCCTGAACCCCAATCCCAGGCTTCAGGTTCATGTTCTGAATGTTCAGCCCTGGATTCGTGGTGCTAGTCTGGAGGGTGTGAGGCCTGGCTGGAAGAAACAGGTCAAAGGGCATGGGGCCCTGCTTCTAACCCGTGCTCTCTGCTTCCTGAGATGCCACCATGTGACCTGCCCCTTCTCCCCAGCACATGCAGGCATTATGTCGCATTCCTGCTGCTGTTCTGCCACACTTTCCCCACTAGGCTGAACCGAAGTGCCTCAGAAATCTGGAGCCCAGATAAACGGTCCATCCTTTAAGCTGCTTCTGCTGCCAAATATTTTGTCATGGGGATTAGAAAAACAACACACCTAGTCCGTGGGATCCTGCTCTCGGTACACACAGCAGAGACAACAGAGAACAAACGAAAGTCAAGGGAAGGGGAAGGTCCACAAGGGAAGAGGAAGTGCCACAAAATCCTAGACCCCGGGCAAGCACAGGTGTTGTCTGTGAGACAAAGGGGAAGGTAAACCAGGAGGGAATTCTAGGCGCAGAAACTAGTGTTAGACAAGATTAAAGTCACGAGAGAGAGAAGGGGGAACTTTGTGACTGTGGCTGGAACACAGAGACCCGGGGGGACTGGAGGAGGGGGGAGCCTGCGGGGGCAGGCTGAAGCCCTTTGGCTTCTGGGAAAGTGACCTTCAATCTCTGGAGACTCCACGTAGGCCCCAGAGACCTCGAGGCTTAGGAGACAGTCTGTTCTAAATGGATAAGCTGAAAGGGCTCTGCCAAAGATGGAAGGTGTTTCTCTGACCCAGCAGTGTGTGTGTGTGTATGTGTGTGTGTGTGTATGTATGTGTCTGTGGTGTGTATGTGTGTGTGTGCAGTGTGTGTGGTATGTGTGCGGTGGGTGTGGTGGGTGTATGTGTGTGCCACACACAAGCCCTGGAGTGGCTTGCGCTCACTGACCTCATGCTTCAGAGAAGCCACAGACGGGTGGATCATGCCCTGAAGCCCGCTGGCCCAGCCACACAGGCCTGCCAGTGACCTTGCCCAGACACTGAGAACACTTGCCAGCACAGCTGCTTCCACCTGATAGCCCTACCCTGTCAGAGGGCTGGCAGTGGTACCCATGGGGCCGCTAGACCCACCGGGGCCATGATCTCTGCAAATCAGGAAGAGGTTTAGACTGGGGGTTTCCTTCCCAGTTGCCCTTAACCGGCTAGAGAACGAAGAGCAGAAGTTTGAAAAACGGCAGCTTCTGAGGACAGACAGGCAGGGTTTTAAATTCAGCTCTAATTATAATTAGCCGTGTTACGTATAAACCATGAGTTTCACTGGCTAAAAGGGAAATATTACCACTGCGCTGTGTGGGGTGACAGGGACAAACGTTAAAACACCTGTCCTCTAGCGTCCTGTCTAGCCTCAGGCGGGCGACAAGGACGGATGGAAAGTGCCATCAATGCTTATCAGTAAGGTAGAGGGGCTGGGAATATGGCTCAGTGGGTAGAGGGCATGGCTGCCTCTCCCCTCCCTCTCCTCCCTCTCCTCCCTCCCCCGAAAGCCCAAGCTTGTCATCCTAGCTTTCCAGAAGAGGAGGCAGGGCGATTGGAAGTTCAAGGTCACCGCCGGGTCAAATCTGCCTGAGCACTCTGACCTATCCAAACTGTGGTCACAAAAATGTCCTTTCAAAGACCAAGATACGTGGACACGGCCTCCTAACTGAAGTGAGAAGTTTGTGGCAGGGGCGCATGGGAGAAACACAGGAGATTTGTGGGGAAAGAGCCAGGGGCAGGGGCGGGGCACTCAGAGCAGTAAATGAACACACCTCTGTCCCCACAGCCAGGACACCCTCTCCTAGCTCAGTGAGCTTCCGGGTCCGAAAGGGCCGCATTTCAGGGTGGAAACAAAGTCAGATCTTCTGAGGAGGGGTAAGATGCTGACCACTGCCCAGCCTTGTCCGTGGGGCTCTGTGAAGAAGAGCCACTGGGACTGAAGGCACAAATCCCAAAGCAGTTTGCACCTTCCAAACATCTGCCGACCTGGCCAAACTCAGGGCAACTGTTAGACTCTGCAAAAATGCATCTCTCCCAGGAGCTGGTGAGACCTGAACTGAGAACTGGGTGGGACCCAGGCTGAGAGCCAGCTTCGAGGCAGGACTGAGGCTCAGGAGTTCCTCTGCTCTGCCTGGCCCTCTCTCATTGGTTTGGTCCCACCTGACCAGCTGCCAGCAATACCCAGGCAGGGAACAGAGCGGTGACCCAGGGGCATCGTGACCATGAAACCAGACAGGCCAGGGTCTGAATGGGACTGAGTCTCAGCCCTGTGCCTTCCAGCTGCTTCAGCCCCCTGGGCACTCAGAAGGCAGTTTCCACATCTGTAGAGAGAGGAAAGAAAATGAAGGGATGAGAAGGAAAAGGAGAAGGAGGAAAAGGAAGTAGGGAAAGGGAAGAGAGGAAGGGCAGGTGTTACAGAAAATAAAAATGATGTTGGGCTATATAATGTTTATTATCAGCCCTAAAATTATCGAGGTGGTATTACCTAACCCACTATCACCAATAATAAGACACAGACACTGTCAGATTTTATAATTGCCTGATGTCCTTGGGCGGGGCAGATATTTCACTGTCTCAATAACCTCACCATCTACCGCCCAGCCCCCACCCAATGCCATGCCCCTTAGCCATCCTCCTCCGAGCTGTCTACCGTCCATAATCTTATAAATGCTTGCTTGTATTCTTCATCTGGCCTGCCCACGTGATTCCTTCTCCGCACGAACCCGTCGTGGCATCCTCCTTCCTCCTCTCTTCCCAGCCGTCTGTTTCCCGTGATTCTCCAGTTCCCAACGTGAAGACCGCCTACCCCATCCTGCCCCGCCCAGGTGCAAGCCATTCAATCAGGTAGGTTTACACAACAAGGATAGGCGTGCCCAGGCAGTAACCAGCACCAATATACAAACATCAACCCAGCCTCCAACAGGGAGGGAATTGGGTAGGGAAAGGAGGGGAAAATTTGGATCATCCGTCACGACGAGGGCCCTGAGATGGAGTGGGAAGAGAAGGACGCGATTCAGAACCTCGCAGAGACGTCCTGTTTCACCGTCTCTGAAGAGAACTAGGATTGTTTACTTCGGGACTGTCTAGGCTTGACCCCACAAGCTACAGGAGCGGTGCTTGTCCCCTCCCCAAGCTTCCAGCCCTCTCGTGTGTAGCCGCATGGGTTCACACAGCCCAGCTTGTGCTTTTTTCCAGCCCCCCGCTAGACTCGGCAAATAAAACCTCTCATTCAGAAGTCCCTCCACCTCGAGGGTTTTGGATTCAGTTATAGTTAATTTTAGAATAAGAGCGATTTATCTCATTGAAAAGTAGGACCCGTTGCTTTGTAGACAGGTTTTTATTAATTTTTAAGTAAAATTTAAAAACATGGTCAGAGAGAAGAGGCTTTTGAAAGAAAACGCTGCATGGGGGTTGGTGGCACGGACCAACAATTGAAGCTACTTGCGAGGGTGAGACAAGTGAAAGCCTGTGACAGAGCGAGTTCAAGCCCAACCTGGGCTACTTAGTGAGATATGGCCGCAAAATAAAAGGTAAAAAGAGACTTGGAGGTACAGCTGGATGGCAGAGGGCTTGCTTAGCCTGCCTGGGGCTTTGGAGTCAAGCCTTAGTACTGCCAAAGAAATAAATTTTAAAAATCCTGTTGGGGATGGAAAGTGGCTCAGGGGTTAAGAGCCCTGCTGCTTTTCCAGAGAACTTGGGGGTTCAATTTCCAGCATCCACTTGGTGGCTCACAACCATCTGCAACTCCAGTTCCGAAGGATCCAAAACCTTCTTCTGGATTCTGTGGTTGCTGCATGCACATGGTATACAGACATACCCGCAGGCAGGACACACACACTGTTCAAAGCCAAGTGAATCAAAGACCTCAGCGTAAAACCATAGACACGGAAGCTGTGAGAAGAGCAAGAGGGAATAGCTTTGAACACACTGGCATAGGAGACAGCTTCCTCAAGAGTACACCAATACTGCAGACACTAACATCAACAATTAATAAACGGAACCGCACGAAACTGAAAAGATCCTGAAAGGCAAAGGGCACCATCAACAGGACAAAATGGCAGCCTACAGAATGGGGAAAGATTTTTACCAACTCCACATCTAACAGAGGGATAATATACAAAACACTTAAATGAACTCGAGAAACTAGACATCAACAAACCAAATAACCCAATTAAAAAAATGGGGTACAGATCTAAACAGAGAATTCTCAAGAGAGGACTCTCCAATGGCTGAGAAATGTTCAACGTCTTTAGTCATCAGGGAAATGCAAATCAAAAGGATTCTAAGATCCCATCTTACACCTGTCAAAATAATTAAGATCAAACTCACAAGTGACAGCTCACGCTGGTGAGGCTGTGGGGCAAGGGGACCATTCTTCCATTGCTGGTGCGAGTGCAAATTTGCACAGTCACTTTGGAAATCAATATGGCAGTTCTCAGAAAACTGGGAACAGAGCTACCTCAAGACCCAGTTGCACCACTCCTGGGCCAAAGGATGCCTACTTCATCTTACCACAAGGACACTTGCTCAACTCTGTTCAAAACAGCTCTATTCACAATATCCAGAAACTGGAAAAACCGCCCAGATGTCCCCCAGCTGAAGAACAGATAGAGAACATGTGGTACATTTACACAATAGAGTATTACTTGGCTGTTAAAAAAA
>REGO01000146.1:355754-384564 GCA_010120015.1 Rhombomys opimus | reverse complement strand
AACCCAGACCCAGAAAGACAACCATCATATGTACTCACTTATAAGTGTATATTCACTTTAAAGTAAAGGATGATCATGCTACAACCCCATTTGGGGAGTGAGGCAGAAATCTAGTGCAATGGAAACTCTCAGGGATCTGTGAGAGTGACCCTAGGGAGGTGTCCTGGTGATGGGTGATACAGGGCCCGAACTGTCCAGTGGAGGGACTGGGACACCGACACAGCCACGAATCCCTTGACCTACAATTTGTCCTGCCTGCAGGATGTGCTGGGGTAGAGGTGGCACAGAACTTGTGGGAGTGGCCCGTGCTGACACTGCCTGGAGGGGCCAGGAGTCCCTGGGGACTCCATGCTGTCACGGGGCATTGCTCTGTTTGTTGCCTTCCTGATTCCCACACCCCTCGTAATACATGAGTTGTATGAAAATTCTACGGGGCTTCCAGGCCCTCACTGGGCGGCACCACAGGCACTCACGGTAACAAAGCTCGACCTTTCGGGCATTACCGCCGGAGCAGAAAAATGATCCAGTCACCACCCTTGGTGACACAGACTGTTAGCAATGACCACCACCCTTAGAAAGAATTCTTAAAAACAGCTTGCTTAGTAAGGTTAAGTGTAGATGTTTTTGTCGGTGGCTCTGATGTAGAAAATCTTAGGGAACAATCTGAAGTTCAGAAGGACACACTCTGAGGTGAGCCAGCGACTTCTTGAGGTCAGGGAACAGGAACAATGGCCGATTAACATGACTCTCGAAAAAGCTGGGCTGGTGACCAAGGTGATGATTAATTTCTTGTACCCACTGTTGCCCTCAGCTTCCTGATAAGATTTAATAAAAATTGTTAATGAGTAGATGTGCACCTTGAGGATTAAATTGGGTGTTTTGGGGTTGCTTTTTTTTTTTTAATATGAAAGTTTAGATTTGTGACTCTTTTAAAATTTTTGTAAGATTACTTTTTAAGATTAAAAAAATAAAATAATTGCTTCTTTCTTTGTAACTGCAAATTGCAGCCTGGCAGTAAAGAGAAACTGGCAGAAAATTTTACCTTGCTTGCTTACTCCTTGTGAATTCATAACAAGTGGCTTAGTTACAAATACATTTGGGTTTTTGGGAATAATTTATTTTTCACCCATAATACATAAGACATTCAATCATGTGAGGGTATTGGGGAACATGTCTTTATACGCACACTCACTGTAATCATTCACTTAAAGAAAAATAGAATGGAGCCGCATTGTGATTTCTGAACTGCTTCAAAGATGTTGCTGGGATATATAAACTATAGGAGAAAAAAAATGAATAAAGTCGTTGGAGTTTGCTCCACCCACCAGGTGTGTATGCATGTACGTATGTTAAGTGGCTGGAGCTTGCTCTTTGGAGTTTGCTCCGTCCACCCAGTGTGTGAATGTGTGTGTATGTCTGTATACACGTATGTATGTATGTTAGGTAGGTATATGTGTGAAGTCGTTGGAGCTTGCTTGCTTGCTTCATCTATCAAGTGTGTGTGAGTGTGTGTGTGTGTGTGTGTGTGTGAGCCTATGATCTTCTTTCCCCTTTTCTTTCTTTTATCTTTGCTGGGTACAAGCAATTCCGACTCTGGGCCCACTGCCTCAGTCTACCCTGAGTGGCCAAAGCTGGTCTTCAACACTGGCTCTCTCAGCTTCTCACATTTGCCCTGCTTGGCCTCAAACTAACTCTGGCAATTTGTTCTAATCTTCTGGCTCCTTCTCTTTCTCTGGCTTCAACTGCCTCTGCATGAAGTCAGGAACAAACTCAGCTCCGCTGCCCTGCACTCACTCAACTGCACCAAACTCAAGTGCTCAGAAATGAACGCCACTGCTTGAACTCAGCTGACGAACGGACTCCCAACTGACTGGCTCTCTCTCCCCGCACTGCTCTTAAGGAGCTTCTTTTTCTTGTCCGTTCTCAGGAGAGTTGGGCATCTCCAATCTCTGACTCGTTCCGTCAAGTCTTCCTGTGATGTAGGCTTAGATTTTAAGGTTCTTTAACGGCTTTACTGCCCTTCCAACTCCGATCTTAAGTAGATTAGCAGGGAAATGGGCTGTAGGCCCCTTTTATCTACTTCCCGCTGAGAAGGGTGGACGGGTCCTTTGGGGATTACCAAATTCGGTCCTCGGGAGACCAGTGTTGTGGGATGGTGAAAAAGGCATTAACTGTGTTTCTTGTCTGTATGAGCCCTCTTGTTTGCTTCACCACTATTTTGCTCATATTAAACAGTTCCAAAGAAAAAAATTGAAAGAAAGAATACTCCTTATCCAAAAACGGCCATGACTATAGTGGTGGGTGTCTGGGTATTCCCCCCTGTTGTGTCTTTGAAGACACAGCTTTCTCTAGGTTTTGTTTGCTTTGTTTTGATTGAAACAAAGCCTGAATGTATCAGGCTAGCCTCAACTCAATATAAAGCTGACAGAAGCAATGGGCTTCACTTCACGATGAGAGTCCTGGAGACGCAGCAAATCTGTCTCATGAACTTGCAAAGTAGACATCACCTAGGGGAAAAAAAAAAAGGCAAAAAATGTTTGGGGCACCAAATTTGACACAAAGCTGGTTTTTATACCCTTAATCGCATTTCTCTGCCCTCCTTAGTTCTCATTGGCTGGATTCTTCAGGGAGTTCCAATCTACCTGATGTCTAGTATTGCTCTTTTCCCAAATTCCTCATCTTAATGGCCCAAGACACAAACCCCTCCTTTTCGGATATGTGAGCAGACTACCCCTAACTTTTCAACCCTAGAATGCGCTGAGGGTGCGTAGGCAAGCAGATACCAGCTGCCAGGCAGAGGAGAGAGGAGCCTAGTGTCACTCACACACACACACACACACACACACACACACACACACACACACACCTGACAAGCCCTAAGCACGCCACATACTGAAAACGGATCACAATTACATATGAGTGCTTATATGGCCAAGGTCGACCTTGAACTCCTAGGCTCCCTGCCTCTACCTCCTCAGTGCTGGGATTATAGGTGTGCATCTTCAAAGGCTCATATTTTCAGGATTTGTTTTCCTGCTTCTCCGCTGTAGTTAAAGTAAAACAAACAAACAAACAACAAAGACCAGCAGCCGCTCATTGTGCTGAGCCTGAACAGAGCAGACTCAATAAATAAATAAATAATCAGAATAGATCCACTCATGTTAAATTTTGACCCCCAGACAAAAACTAGGCCGTTCAGTGACCTTCTGGAAATCGAGAGAAACCTGAGCTAATGGCCTGCTTTCCCAAAGACCGGGCTTTTGTTGTTTTTCTATCTTGTATGCATTCTTTAACAATTCCACATACCTATCAATGAATCTTGGTGATATCAAGACCCCAACTCCCTATTCCCACTCCCCCAGGCAAAAGGTATAAAATAAAACCCTGGACCCTTAATCCTCACTCAAAAGGACCCCATGTTCCTGTCCCTAACCCTAACCTCCACCTATAGGGAGAGTAGCTGTGAAAGAACCGGCTTTCCCCTCCGCGCTTCTCCGCTTGCAAAAACCAGCCTCTCCCGCTTGGCTAGTTAGACCATTCTGTGTCGTGGAATGAAACGTCCCCTGTTCGAGGAGCGAAGACAAAGCCTTGAGAGACGTCCTTCCTGGCAGGCGGCTGCACAGCCCACGCTGTGGCTCGGAGGGACAGCCTCCTCCCAGCGGCTGGAACCGAGCGGGCGGGCAGCAGGCAGCCGGCGCGGAATTCCTGCAGAAACTCGGCTGGGGAACCGGCGGGTCGCGCCGGCTGCCTTCCCCGCCTCCGCCCGCGAAGCCGGAGGCCTGCGGGTGACCTGGACCTCCGCCCTGGGCGCTGACTCCTGAGTCCTCCCCGGAGCCCCGGGACTGGACCGCTCGCCCGATGCGCGGAGAAGGTGGCGGGCGCCCCGCCCCCACCCCCGGCGGGCGACGCGGGGCGGCCCCAGGTGAATCCCCGCGGGTGGCACCGCCCGAGGCTCCGCCTCCCCGGGCCGCCGCCCGGGTCACCTGCGGCCCCAAGGCCTGGAGCCGGGCGCCGGGCGGCGGGGGCCCCCGGGACCGAGATGTGGTGGGTCGGCCGGTGGGCGCCCCTGCTCCTGTGCCTGCTGCAGAGCGCCCCAGGTAAGCACGGGCCGCGGGAGGTCCTGGGAGGGGCCGCGGTGCTGGGCCTCGGGGAGCCTAGGCACCCTCCGCGGGTTTGCTGGGTCCCAGAACGAACCGATCCGGAGCCCGGACGGAAGGAAAGCTCCGGGTTTCCTTACTCCAGGCAGCTGCAGATAGCTCCCCGCCCCCTGCCCCCGAGACCGAGGCGGGGGCGTCGGGGAGTGCACACCTGATTGACCCTCATAAACAGGGAATTCACGGGAGCTGCCCTCCCCTTCCCGGAAACCGGCTCTGGATAATCCGGTCCTTGTTAGGAGACTCCGAACAGGTGAGCCTCGTCTCGCCTGGTAACCGAGACAGCGAGGCGCAAAATCCCGAAGGCCAGGACCCGAGCACGGAACCCCAGCTTTCGCCGGTCAACTGCCCCAGGGGGGGAGAACACCTCTAGGTGGCCGTGGGCGTGCCTCGGGGTCTTGAACTCACAGTCCAAAGGGTTCTTAGACTAAGTAAACAATTGTATTGGTTTTGGTTGCTTCTTCGTGCGGGCACCGTGTTCTCAGTCCAGCTGTCCCATGAGGCGGATGGCCATCATTTTCAGTGAGGGAAACTGAGGCTCAGAGCACTGAAGAAGAACCCCAGAGGGGGGGTCACACAGAGTGGAAGAGTAAGGCTGAGCCGTGGGTGCTCGGCGCTTTGCGTTCCCCGGGCACTGTCACAGCCCTGTGGCAGTGTTTTGAGTTAATGAGGATCTTGGGCGGGCTATCCCCAACGCAAACAGCTTTTGTTTACATTTGTCTCTGAGCCCAGTGTCTCGGGAACCCTCGAGGTCCCTGCCTGGCCGACCAGGAGCCCGATTTAAAGACAGTGGCAGCATCTCGGTGACTCTCTTCAGGAAAGGATAGAAGTAGCACCACACCCGGGTCTGGAATGCCTGGGGCGAGGAGCCAGCGCAGGCTGGGGTTGAGCCATGCGGAGCCGGGGCTCCATGGTGACCAGAGGCTGTGACTGAGCTCCCGTGGGGCAGGAGATGGAGCCGATGGAGCCCGCGGAGGGCCATAGGAATTGAGTTGAAAGTGGCCAACAGTTGAGGTTGCTCACGCTTAGAGACTGTAGTACGGAAGGTGCTGAGTCAAGACGATCACCACAGACTTGAGCTAGCCTGGGATACAGAGGGAGCCGTTGTCTCCAACGGAGGGAGAAGGGGGTCTGGCAAGGTGGCTCAGAGGGGAAAGGCCCTTGACCTTCGGTTGCCAGAATCTGCACGGAGGAAGGAAAGAATCGGCTTCTGCCAGTTGTCCTTTGACCTCTGCGTGCACGCCATAGCATGTGCTCACAAACACACAGTGAATAAATGTGAAAAGTGTTAGTGCCCTTAGTCCCAGCGCTCTGGAGGCAGAGGCAGGCAGATCCCTGAGTTTGAAGCCAGCCTGGTCTACAGAACAAGTTCCGGGATGACCAGGCCTATACAGAGACACCCTGTCTCCAAAACAAAACAAAATGGTTTAAAAAAAAAAAAAATCTATAGACAGACTGAGACTGTGCCCCAGGAGAAACTGGAAGAGGAGGCAAGCCCAGAGTTCTGACCTGAGACTTCCCTTGATCTAGTATCTGAGGGGGCCTTGGTTTCCCCACCTGACCCGGGAAGCTTCTAGAACGCTCACAAAGCGCTCGGCTCAGCTAACGGGAAATTACAACCCAATACAAAGGGTCGCCATCAGCATCTCCTCTTAGAGACCACGAGGCAGGCAGGCAGGCTACCTGGAGGAGGCGGCCTTCGACTAGAATCTTTCAAAGGTTAGATGGTGACCTCCAGGCCACCCAGCACACCAAGGTTCAAAGACGTCTAAAGGACGGTGCCCGCCGCTTTGTGAGGCTGCGAGCCGGAGACTTCAGCCACGCGACCAGGCCACCCAGACAGAGTCCTCAGTACCTGGATGAGGAGTATGAACTTTATTCTAAAGTCAGGGAAGGGCAGGAATGCCGGGCAGGAACCAGTCAGCTGAGGTGATTAGTGGCATAACTGGCTATCTGTGGAAGAGGAGCTAGATGGAGGCCAATAAAAGGTAGCCAGGGAACATGCCACGAGAGACAGCACCATCAAAGGAACGTGAAGGAAGCCAAGGGGATGTCCAGATGTTGGGAAGACCATGTGCAATGGCTCAGAGCAGGGAACAAACTGGGGTGCTCCCGGTGCTGGGGTGCACCGGCCAGCACGGCTGGAGAGGAGGCGGAACAGGGAGAGGGGTGGGTCACGCGGGGGTCTTGGGGGTTCCAGTACAGGCTTTGGAGCAGGAAAGATGGAAACCTTGAGAGAGTTAAGCAGGAGGCAGACATGGGGTAACTTTCATTTTAATCCTTGGCTTTGGGCAGAGGGCGGACACAGCTGTTCTGGGAAGCCACAGATAAGCCAGGATCCCAGCAGGAGGGAATGTTCCCACGCCCATGCCCTCATGTGCCAGAGTTCCTAGAACCTGCTCTCATGGCAGGATGGGACACTGAGGGCTGGGGAAGGGAAGGGGTTGAACACAGCAGCTGGCAGATGCTGGCTCCTCACAGGCGCCAAGGACCTGAACATCTGTCACGCTCCAGGCTTCGTGACCTCTTTCTCTCCCACAGGAAGGCCCCGCCTAGCCGCACCCAGAAATGTGACTCTGCTCTCCCAGAACTTCACTGTGTACCTGACCTGGCTCCCGGGGCTTGGTAGCCCCCCAAACGTGACCTATTTCGTGAGATACCAGAGGTACAGGAGAGCCTCCGTGCTGGCGGGTGGGGAGAGGAGGAGTGGGAGAGGGGAGGGGGTGGGCTTCCCTTCGGTCTCTGCATTCTATGTGGTCAGCACCCAGAAGTTATCTGGTTCACTGGGAGTTGGCATGTGGCAGGTCCTTGGGGACGGGCTTTTGACAGAGGTTAGAGGTGGTGGGAGAGAGATTCGATGGAGAATGGCAGGTGATGGAGTGGGGAGGGCCAAGACACCAGGGGACAGAATTATTTGGGGTTTGTATTTTCACTTTTCTGTTGCTGTGCTAAGACACCAACACCAAGACAACTTATGGAAGTGTTAAGAGAAAGCTTGGCAGCAAGGGGCTGGAATAGGGAGCAGAAAGATTACATCTTCAACAGCAAGTGAGGACAGGCTAGAAACTTTTAAAGCCAACTCCTTCCCCCCCCCCCCGTCAGTCCTTCCGCCGGCAAGGCGGCACCACCTCACCAAGCAGCCTCATCAACTGGGGACCACGTGTTCAAATGTCTGAGCCGATGAGGGACATTTTCCACTCAAACCATCGAAAAGGTTGTTCTAGCCAATGCATGAGGGCGAACAAGCAGCCAGGGGTCTGGTCCCACCCCCTGTAGAGCCTGGTTATTGAGCTGGACAGTTCTACCGTGTCCTTATGATCTTGGAAGTTCAGGCTGGTGTAGAAAGAAGACTTATTCTTTCAGCATTAGTTTTCTTTAACCAGCTAGTTTCCCCAGTGACTGACACAGAGAGACTATGTTTTATTTTTAAGCTGCAAGCAAGCACTGTGCTAGGCAGATTCTGAGCTACTCTAATCCTAGTACCTTTAAAACCCACATTAAAAACCAATCACTTGCCAATCTGAGCACTCCCAGGGCAGCTTCTGCCCCATCAGTCTCTACAGCCACGTGCTCATCAGCATCTTGCCTTTTCTCCACTCCCCTTTCTCTGGCTTTCATTCCTCCTGCTGTTCTTCTACCTTCCTCTCCTGTCCTCTCTTGAACCCAAGCCCAGGAACCTCAAACTCCACCTGCCTCTCTTCTGCCCAGTCACAGGCATCAGCATCTTTATCTACCCAATTCAGGCTAACTGGGGAGCGTTCCTTATCATCCCATGGTTACAGGAGATAGTTCAACGTTCATAACAATGCCCATGGCAGGGTGATAACCAGATCTCAAGGCACTGAAATCACCATTTGAAAACACAGTTGGACCTTCCTCCAACAGGCCATCACACTAGTCTGGGGGAATCTGAAAAGGGAAGCTGGTTCTTTCAGTCAAATCCAACTTAAAACCTTCTTTCTTCACTCTTTCCTTTCTTTTTTCCTTCCTTCCTTCCTTCCTTCCTTCTTTCCTTCTGTATTGGGAATCTGTTAGGCCCAGCAAGAGCCTAAATATAAGAAGGTATGAAGAGAACTCAGGAAACTAATCATCCATCCATGCAAAATCGCAAGAGGTTCATTCTGACCATTGCGCAATGGGATCATCCCTGCTGGTCAGCAAGGAGTGGCACTGGGAGACAAAGACCTTAGGTTTTTAAAAGACAAGTCGAGGGGAATTCTAGGGGTTGCCTTCCTGGCAATTCATGATTGGATGAGGTATTTAACTTTTAAAATAATTGGTTGGTTCTGGGCACCCTTAGGTCTGGTCAGCCCTGTCGTAAATATCTGATCTTCAAGTCAGTTTGGAATTTCCTACCATATGAGATATAGCCACAGTTAAAGGGGGAGAGTGATTAACTCATCCCGTGTCTGTTCTGAGGAGTGGGGGTTACAGGCTTTGGATCAAATTTGGGTCAGGAGAAGGATTGGGGCCATTTGGCCCAGTTTCCAAACACCTCATCTCACAGGTGCCAGCTGGTGATTTTTTCTCCATTTAGTAGAGATCTCTGCTTGTTCTCTTCCTTATCTCTGCCCTCACAGATGGCTAATGTCAGGAACTTTTATATTCCTCTCTGGAGAAGCACTAAGAGGCTTTAATTAACATGGACCTAAAACTTGAAAATATAAGTTATAAGGCAATTAAAGAAACATAGGTTGCAAAGTTAGTCTGATTCTTTCAAATCAATCCCAGTAGCCTCATGCATGTTAGGCAAGCATGTGACCACGGAGCTACTCACCAACCCTGAGGAAGGTTTTAGAGACCAGATTCTTTGTTGTGGCTGCGCCGGTCTCTCCCAGCTCTTGCTTTACCTTTCCAGTGAACACTGGTATCAGTCACAGACACACGTGTGTGTAACTGTTCAGACAGAGTGGATGATGCATTCATTCAACCTGACACTTGCCACCTAAATTTGGTTCTTTGGGATTTTTTCTTATTTTTTCCTGTTGACCGAGCTTCTTTCTCCTATACTTCAATCTTAGGACAGCCTCCGTGTGTGTTTCCTCTGCTCTAGAGCAGTGGTTCTCAACCTACCTCATGTTGCGGACCCTTTAATATGGTTCCTCATGGTGTGGTGACGCCCCAACCATAAAATCATCTTTGTTGCTACTTCATAACTGTCATTTTGCTACTGTTATGACTCGTGATGCAAATACCTGCGTTTTTCAGTGGTCTTAGGTGACCCCTGTGAAAGGGTCATTTGACACCATCCCCCAACCCCTCAAAAGGGACTGAGGCCCACAGGTTGAGAAGCCCTGCTCTAGAGTCTGCTCATTTTTCAGGATGGTGCTGATGTCTGCCACTGGTTCTGATTCTGAGCTGATGTATGTCTTTAGATGCTCAAAGTCTCTAGAAAGTTCTGGTCCCCAAGTCTTTTTTTCTTTTTTAATTTCAGGAAATGTTCTTTAGTCATTTGCATCCGTTCTCTTGCTTTGGTTTTATTCTTCAGGAACCCCTATCGTTTCTGTGTTTGATGGTCTTTTGCTCCCTTAGGTGTTTGCCTTTTTCTAGAACACTGCATTTAGTTATTTACATATATATCTTTTGTTTGTTTGTGCTGTTCTCCAAGCAATATAGATTTCATTACTGACTTTGTAATTCCATGTGCGTTCACCACTTTAACTGATTATTTATCAGTGTGTTGGGGGCTGTATGTGTGGGTGTGCATGAAGTTGAGAGGGCAGTTCTGTGGAGTCGGTTCTCCCCTTCCGGGTGGGCTGAGCTTGAGCCACCAGGTGTGTGCAGCGAGAATGTCACTGGCTGAGCCATCTTGGTTGCACCTAGTTAAGATCGATCTGACACAGTTGTAGGTGGAAACGACATTTTTATTGTTTTCTGGTTGAGCTTGTGTATTCCGTTTAAGTCATCACCTTTGAGTTATGATTTGTACACCCATAGAAGAAAATGCACCCCGTGGGTGTATCCATGTAACCACGCCCACAGCAAAGGTAGGAAACATCTCCACTAGCCACGGAGGTCTTCTCAGGCCATTTGACAATCAGTCGAAGGCCCCCAGGTCTGGACAGCTGCCCATCTGCCTCTGACACGGTGGGTCAACCATGTGCCCAAAATTCTTATCAGTGGATTTGTGACCAGCTGTGGTACTCCATGCAGCTGGGGTGCCTGCAATCCCAGAACTAAGGAGATTGAAGCAGGAGAGTTGTCTGAGTATGAGGTCAGCATAAACTACAGAGCGAATTCCAGACCAGGCTGGGCTACTGTATAAGGTCCTGGATTTGTGTGGTGTGCCCCCGGACTGGTTTTACTGAACACCTTTCTGGAATTCGCCCGTGTCTCGGCCTACATCCGTCCATTTCTTCGTCATCACTGAATACTATTCCAGTCGTGACTGTACTTGTATTCGAGTCTTCATTCTCCCCTCAGTGGATTTTCAGGTTGTTCTCAGTTTGGGTGTGTGTGTGTGTCAGTTTGCTGTGGCTGTTGCATGCTCTTGTCAGTACTCCCCAAAACTCATGCTCTCCTCATAGACAAAATGCGCCCACAATGTCTCTCTCAACAGCCTCAAAGGTCTTCCCTCCCTCCAGCATCACTGTAAGTCCAAAGTTTCATGTAAATATTATCTAAATCAGGTGTGAGTATGATTTAGAATATGACTCATGCTGAGGCAAAGTTAGTCTCCGTCCATGAATCTCAGAAACCAGATGAAGTCATGAGCTTCTAAGCTGGAATGGTGGAGCGTTTCCACATCCATTCCCGAGACAGTGATCAATGCCATCAAACCTGGTGAGGCAACTTCCAGGAAGGTTTTGGTTTGATTCATTTTTATTTAAAGATTTATTGCTGGGGGTGATGACACAAGCCTTTATTCCCAGAACTCAGGAGACAGAAGCAGTGGGAACTCTGTGAGTTCAAGGCCAGCCTGGTCTACAAAGTGAGTTCCAGGACAGCTACGGCTACACGGAGAAAACAAATAAACAAATAAATCAGCCTCTCAAAAACAGGTGTGTGTATGTGTGTGTGTGCGCGCCGCGCGCGCGCGTATGTGTGCAGTACCCATGGAGGCCAGAAGAGGGCTTTGAATACCCTGGAGATGGAGTTGTGATTGTGAGTTGCCTGATGTGGGTGCTGGGAACTGATCTCTGGTTCTCGGCAACAGCAAGCACTCATTACTGCTGACATGGGTCAGCAGTAAACCAAACCCAGCCCCAGATTATTTGATTTTTTAAACAAGGTTTCACTATGTAGCTTGGGATGGCCTCAAACCTGAGAAATTCTACCTCTCAAATACTGGGATTATAGGTATCTGACACCCTGCCCAGCTTTGTTGACATTTTTGTGTCCCGACCCTCGGGACTTCAATGGGTTCCTAAAGAAGGAGATGGAAGGAATGGGGGGGAGGAAACAGGAAACACAAGAAATGAAGGCTAAGTCTGTTTGTCTGATCAAAGCCTCGTTTATTAGAAATTTTTACCCAACTTATATAGGGAGAAGGCAGGAAAGGGGGAAGGCTAAATTACTGCTGCAGGAGATAGCAAGAGTGCTTTCATGGCTTGAATATTGCACCTGCAAGATACCATAAGGATGTTTTCTTAAGATATCTCACGGATGCTCTAAAACTAACAGACAGATGTCCTCACAAATCTATCACCCATGACTTAGGGTCCTAGATAACTCTTTCACTAAATAGTTTTAGGTCTCCACTAAATGACTTTGCTCACTATTTGGCTTTGGCTTCAGTAAACAGCTTTGGCTCCCGGCATTTTTGGGTTTTTTGTTTGGTTGGTTTTGTGTTGTAAGTAACAAATAATATTTGCTATTGATATATCTTCTGGTAATTGCTTGCTGTCTTCCTAAACAGCTGTATAACCAAATCACCACACAGAGACTGGGTTTATTTAGTTAACCTAGAACACAATGCTGAGCATATTTATTCCCTCTTAAACCTCTAAGCCCTCATAGTTTCCTAACATTTAGATTTCCCACATTATACTTGCTTTTTGTGAAATCTTAGGTCTGGTTCATGCTCCACATCCTCCAAGATCTGTCCTCTAGCTCTCCTAGCTCTCTCTTGCCTTTTCTCCTCCCACTCATTTCCTGTCCTCTGGCTCCTCCCATTGCACAACATTGTGGCTAGTTGCTTTATTTTGTCCTGTTTACACAAAGTTGAGACAGGATGCTTACAATAAGTATCACAATGCAATATCCGGATTGAAACCAGAGGGGGGGAATGAGCATTTGAATGAACAAGGTTAAGGTGTATACATTTCAAAAGAACATTATACCAACAGTTTTGGGTATCGGTTGAGACAGGGTTTCTCTGTGTAGCCTTGGCTGTAGCCTTGGACTCGATTTGTAGACCAGGCTGGCCTGGAACAGAGATCTGCCTGCCTCTGCCTCCCTGAGAGCTCAGATTACTGCTTCCAGCTGTTGATATATTCTAGACAGGGTCTCCTCTCTATGTAGCCTAAACTGGCTTAGAACTCACCGTGTAGCCCAGGGCTGGCCTGGGACTCATGATCTTCCTGTGTCTGTCTCCCAAGTGTTGTGATCATAGATGCTGTCCACCAATGCCTGGCTCCATCCAAGGACCTTGGAAACAATCCTTTTTAGCTCAGTGTTCTGGCCTTGTGGCCACTGGGCTGGCAGTCCTGAATTTTGAGTCCCGCTTGCTGGCCCACTCTCACCATTTTGTTTCTGTGGGAAGCCCTGTCCTTGTGATGACTGGGTCCCAGAGGTTGCCTTCACCCCATGTTGATCTCACAATCATCTTTTCTTGTCCTAAACAATAATGCAGATTAACATACAAATAACTCTTTTGTTCCCTCTGGCCAACTTCATTTTCTTTGGTCTCTGTGCCCTTCAGTCAAAGTTGGCAGCAGTTTGGCTGCGGTAATTCCATCTCCAGTTTTATTTTCTGCTGAGGGAGCTGATTGCATCCATGTATTGCATCCACTCATGAATTCTTTCCTAAAAATATGTATTTATTTCCGTGTATGTAAGTGTTTTCCTGTGTGTGTGTAAGTGCTCCAATGCTGTCCCCTCAGAGGCCAGAAAATGGTGACAGATCCCCTGGTACTGGACTTACAGGTGGTTGAGCTGCTGTGTGGGTGCTGGGAACTGAACTTGGTTCCTTTGCAAGAGTAGAAAGTATTCTAGCCAGGCATGGTGGTGCACGCCTTTAATCCCAGCACTTGAGAGGCAGAGGCAGGCAGATTTCTGAGTTTAAGGCCAGCCTGGTCTACAAAGCGAGTCTAGGACAGCCAGCGCTACACAGAGAAACCCTGTCTCGGAAAAAAAATAAATAAATAAAGAGTAACAAGTGCTCTTAACCACTGAGCCATTTCTCCAGTCTCAAAAATTCGTGAGTTCTTTATCAAAGGATTTTCCAGCCACAAATATTGATGTTCTCTCCAGAACACTTGTTTTGAAACAGGGTTTCTTGTAGCTCAGGCTAGCCTTGAACTCACTAAATAGTGGAAGATGACCTAGAACTCCCAATCCTCTTTCCTCTGCTTCCCAAGTGCTGCAAGTACAGGCATTCACTGCCACATTCAACTTTCTTTCTTTCTTTCTTTCTTTCTTTCTTTCTTTCTTTCTTTCTTTAGCTGTATGGATAGGCTGAGGCTTAGGACTCATACGAATCTTCATGTTCTGGTTCCTTTTTATATTAACAACCTCTCACTTTTTATAGTAGGCTAAAATCAGGCCACACTTTCAACGCTGTGCTCAGAAATCTCTTCAGCGCTGGGCAAGGTGGCGCACACCTGTGATCCCAACCCTCGGGTAGGCAGAGGGAGGCGGGTCTGTAGTTGACAGTGACATAGCGGGTGTCCTTTCTGTCTGGGACCTCACCAGGATCACCCTCTGCAGTGGTCTGACAAACGTCCCCCACGGGCTCAGGCGTCAAACAATTGGCCCCCAGTTGGTGGCGCTGTCGCTGCATCATCCTTACCTTAGCTTCTTACTCTCCCACGGCTCATTCATCAGGCTGTGCCTGACTTCCTCATGCTGCACACCCGAGCTCTGAGCACAGTTCACCTGTGCTTCACCTCCTGAGTGTGTCCACCTGTTCTCACGCTCGACACCACTGCAGCCTCCTGCTCCGATTTTAGATTCCTCTTTGAAAAGGCATTTTAACGTAGTATTGTTATGTGTATGTGCACACGTGTGAGTGTCGCAGTGCGTGTGTGGAGGTCAGAGAACAACTTTGTAGGTTCTCCTTCCGTCATGCGTGTGTGTGTGTGTGTGTGTGTGTGTGTGCGCATGTGTGTTGGGTCTTTTCCTTTTCTTTGTTTTTCAAGACAGGGTTTCTCTGTATATCCCTGGCTGTCCTGGAACTAGTTCTGTAGACCAGGCTGGCCTCAAAATCAGAGATCCCCCTGCTTCTGCCTCCCAAGGGATCTATCTATCTGTCTACCTACCTACCTATCCATCCATTTTAGAGACAGGGTTTCAGTATTTAGCCCTGGCTACCTGAAACTATGTAGACCAGGTTGGCCTTGAACTCACAGAGATCATCAGCTGTGATGTTCTGGGATTAAAGGCATGGGCCATCACACCCAGCCTCTACTTCCATCCTTATATGAGTTCTAGGGATCAGACATATGTGGCCAGGGTCACCTGCGGAACCATCTTGCCAGCTCCAACGGTGACCTAACTAAAATTATGAGTTAAATCACCTCAGCGTGCCTCAACCTGTTCATGAAGCTCTAACAAAGAGCCTTAGCCTGGAGTTAGAGATCGTGACTATTTATTTCTCATATTTGGGGAGGCTAGGGAGCCTGAGGTCAAAGCACTAGCAGATGTGGTGTCTGAAGAGGGACACTCCTAAGATCACACCTTCCATCTGTGCCCTTCCTGAAGCGATATTTAGAAGGGCGTCCTTACTAGGCATGTTGTCCTCATGATTTAATACCCAGAAGGCATCCCTTTGGGGCTTAAATTCCAGCATTCATACCTTCAAACCTCAGCAGCCTCCATCTAAGTGTTCAGTGGCTTCCCATCACACTTCAGATAAATTCACGCTCCTGACCAAGACCTTCCCGGCCCCTGACCTGACACCACCACCCAGTCCCCTTCTTCTCCAATCCACCTGGGCCTCACCCTCCCTTACATACGGGGCTGTGGCTCTCTGGCTTTCTCGCATTGCTCCGGATATCCCAGACTCCTCCTCGCCTGCCCTGCCATGGATTCCATTGCTTCGGTAAACACCCTGATCAAAAGCAACTTGAGAAGAAAAGGATTTGTTTGGCTTATGCTATACGTCAGGATAGCACAGGTGATCGTGGAGGGAAGTCAAGGCAGGGACTCAAAGCAGGACCTGAAGCAGAGACTGCTGGCTGTCTCATTCTGCTTCCTTATACAACCCAGGACCACCTGCTGAGGAGTGGCTCCGCCCACAGGGGGCTTTTCCCCTCCCACATCAATCATTGGTCCAGAAAATGCCCCAAAGACTTGCCTACAAGCCCATCTGATGGAGACATGTTCTCCTTTGAGGTTCCCTCCCTTCCTGGAGGATCCTGGCTTGTACTACAGTTGACAAAAACTGCCCAGCGCCCCACCCCAGGCCTTCGTTCTCCTGCTCTCCCCCTCCATCACCCAGTTTCCTCTTCCTCCTCACTGGGGGGGGAGGGGACCATTTTTGAGCCGCGCTTTGAAAGCAGCCACGCTAATCATTTCATCACCGCCCCCACCAGCTCCTGGATTTACCCTGTGGTTGTGTCCGGTGTTCCCTCCCATCAGTTATGAGTAGCTTGGGGAGGCAGGACCTCAGTCGCCATGCTTTGCTGGTACCTGGACTAGTGCCTGGGTATAGATCACTTCCCTGACCTCCGTGTTCTGAGGATGTAGCGGTCATACGAAGCCCTACGTGTTCGTCCGTCTCCCCTTCCCCCCAACCGCCGCCATCCACTCAGCACCCAATATGGCCCCCTGGCATACAGCAGGAGGCCTACGATGCCTGAGCAAATTCACACAGAGAAAATATCCACTAATACTATCGAATGAGACTGAGGGGCAGTGTCCTGTGTGGAAGGACCCGGAGATGCCACAGGCAGAGGCAGGATTCTCATCCACCTTTGTCTGCCAGTGGCTGCCTGGCTGGGCAGACGGATAGGCAGATGGACCAGAGGCCTCTGGCCGAAGGGTGGGCTATAGATTTGGTAGGTCCTCCAACCCAGAGGCGAGTCCATGGCCCACCCTCTTCTGTCTCCCCCTCAGCTTTTCCAGACCTGGCCATTGGCAAAAGGTGGAGCGGTGTGCAGGGATCAAGGCTCTGGTGTGTCCCCTGATGTGCCTGAAGGGACAGGACCTGTACAACAAGTTCAAAGGTCGAGTGCAGGCGGCTGCTGCTGGGAGAGGCAGGTCCTTACCGGCGGAGTCGGGCTACCTGGATTACCTCTCTGAAGGTAGGTCCCAGAGCTGGAGAAGCACCTTGCAGAGGACCAGGGTTTGATTCCCGGTACCCCTGTCAGGCTCCCAACTCCAGTTCTATGGAGTTGACACCTCCTGGCATCCTTTGCTACCTGCACACACACATACTTACACACAAAAATGAAATAAATATTAAAGGTAGGTCAGACTGGCTTCTCCAGGCCAGAGGTCCAGTGAGCTCACCCACCTCTCTGCCCGGGTCTCGCGGCCCTTCAGCCTGGATCTCACTGTATATGTCCAGGGGCAGGATGAACTTTTGAGCTCATTCTGGTTGCCAGGCTGAGGTCCCTGATCCCTCCTCGCTTATCAGCTAGGAGCCTCTCCCTCCAAACTGCGGAAAATGCCTGCTTCTCCTCACGACCGCCCTAGTCATCTCTGCCCTCTCAACACCTTCCCCTCTGCTCTGCGTCTCTCTGTTGCCAGGAGCAGACAGTCCTCTGCTTATGAAGGCCCTGGCCCCACCTGCATGGCCCAAGGCTCTCAACCTTAACTGAAATTCCTTTTTCCACCCAACAATGGCACAGCAGACTGGCCGCACGCAGGGACTGGGCCGGAACATCTTTGGCGGGGGTCTTACCTGCCGTGGGCTTTCTTCTTGTCCCCCCTCCCCCCCAAAAAACCCTCACATCTTTTGCAAATGTAGAATTGTTCAGCCCATGTTGAGGTCCCCCCCCAAATTGCCTGTTATTACAACATCAATTCACATCCCAAGATCTCCCGGCAGTGTCTGAACCCAAGTGTCGGTGTCTTGGGTGCAATCCAGTCGGCAGGGCTCCTGGGCACGGTTCCTCGCCACCTCTGAACTGTCCAGGCTGAAGGAAACCATCTCTGTTCCCTATGGAAGATGTGGGAGGGGAAGGAACACTAACAGAAGTAGAGGAGACTAGGAAAAAGGGGACAGTGGCCAACGCAGCTTTACGATCCAGACAGGCCAACAGGTGCCATTCGGGCGGCATTCTGAGCCAGTTCTCCCCGATTCCCAGAGACCCCACCTGCAAGGCAGGCTTCCCTCTCCACCATGGGTCACAAGTGCCTGCAGTCAGGGAGGTTTGCCAGCCTCCCTCTTGTGAGCAGAGATGAAGCCAGCAGCTCTCTTCGATTTCATACACAGAAGGCCGGATGTCAGTGTGTCTGGATGTAGGCGTCTCAGGAATTATGGGTCTCCTGCAGCTGCCTGAGAGCCAGCCCTGTGGGGCACCTGGTGTCGTGTCTGGGTGCATAGTGCTGGGTCGCTTTCCCTGGACATCTTTGACTAACCCAGCTCCCACCTCCATCTTTCATCTCTCCGGGACAGCAAGAGACAGAGCTACGTTCCGTGAGGTTACTGTTTGGTGTTCGCAGCTCCCTGCGACCCAGACTTGTGTAAAGTCAGAAGGGTCCAGACTCCCACCCAACATCCATCCACTGCTAACAGATAGCTTCTAGGGAAGGTGTTCTCAACCTGTGGGCCGTGACCTCCACCGGAGCTGTTTATCAGATGCTTACATTACAATTCATAACAGTGGTACGATTACAGTTATGAAGAAGCAAGAGAAATAATCTCGTGGTTGGGGGGATCGGCATGACATGAGGAACTGTATCAAAGGGTGGCTCTCTCTCTCTCATTCTCCTCTCTCGTGTCTCTTCTCCTCCCTCTCTTCTTTCTCTCTCTGTGTGCGCTTCTCTCTCTTTCTCTTTCTCTTTCTCTTTCTCTCCCCCTTCCCCTCCCCCTGCATGGCAGCCAAGAGCTGCTCCCAATAAACGTGCATTTATACACTTTAACAATAAAAATTGAGCTGGTGAAGGCTTGGGAGAGAGTTCAGAGGTCAAATGCTTCGGTGAGCGCCCCCCTCCCCCCCAGATCAGCGAGAGACCGTGACTTAAAGCATAAGGTGGAGTTCAACAGAAGGCAACTGCACACGTCGACCTCTGACCTCTGCACAGGTACCCACAGGCACTCTCGCTGAACACGCACAGGTGCACGCACATGCATAACGCACGCACTGGCGTGTCCTGACACACAGCGGGATTGTGCTGCCATCCAGGGTCGGTGAGAGGCAGGTGATAGGGCTGGCAGGAGCTTGCAGCACAGTAGGTACTTGAAAACTGCTAATGGGGCAGGACAGAGGCAGGATGATGGAAACACCCCCTCTACCTCCCCCCCCCCCGAGGAGTTTAACTGGTCGGTCCAATTCTGTTTCTAACAGTGGAGCTAGCCCCGCCCACTCTTGTGCTCACCCTCACGGAGTCGATGCTAAGGGTCAATGCCGCCTACCAGCTGCCGCCTTGCATGCCTTCGGTGGACCTGAAGTACCAGGTGGAGTTCTGGAAGGAGGGCTCGGGAAACAAGGTAGGCACCCCCGCGCCGTCCTGAGCCCCGTCCCCTCCCAGCTTGGGACAGCCCTTGATGAGTGTCCAGCATCCCTGGCCTGTGTCACATCCTCGGCCATGGGAGTGTTCTGCTGAGGAGATGGAGCAGGAGTCACTCTGCCCTTCAAGGGACAGGCCTCAACCGCACCGTGGTTCTCGCCGTGGTTGTGAAAAGTATAGGCCTTGCCTTTGAGCGGCGGGGGTTGGGGTGGGCAGAGGCCCGGGGACATGTTCGCTTGAGTGTGCCAGTCAATATCCACGTGTGTATGTGTTCATGTGGCATCCCCAAGGTATCCCCGTGTAGCCCCAGCTGGCCTGAACTCATTATATAGACCAGGCTGGCCCCAAACTCACAAAGATCCAAATGTTAGGATTAATACCCTTCCTTATGTTTTTGAGACGAGGTCTCTTGGGGAACCAGGCTCTCTAGATTAAGCCAGGCTAGCTGGCCACAATCCTAGGAATGATGATCTTGTCCCTGCCTCCCAAGCTCCCGGATAACAGGCCCGCCCACCTCTTTACGTGGGTGCCAGGGATCGAACTCACGTCCTCAGGCTTGCACAGAAAGCACTTCACTGACTGAGTCTCTCCCCAGCTCTGACCCCAGTAATAGTTTGGCTGGGGTTTCGGACCGAAGGAGACTGGTTCTCCGAATCAGCAGATTTCATTTCAGAAAGCCCTGAAAATCCCAACGAGTTCCAAGCGAAGAAGCAGCACCCAGAGACGGCCAGGGATGGTTCCTTGCACATCCAGTTTTATGACAGATTAGAAAACCACCAACCCGTTTGCCGCTGCGGCCCCAGGGTCTGAGCGCTGCGGCTATAACTCAGAAGTAGCCGCTTGGAGACAATATGGCGGAAAGTGGGTCTTGCGGGGTTCCCGTTTATGAAAGTGGGCGGTGGGGTGGGGCCGGCATAGCAGGGGCCCTTACTCACTCTTCAGTGGCTCTTACTCACACCTGTGGTCCGAAAGATGCGGATGGAAAGTGGTTCCGCCCTCTAGAGTCTCGTGGATATTAACATATCACACCATACCCCAACAGCACATACATTTGTTCAAGTCTGGGTCTCTTTATGCAGTCCAGGTTAGCCCAAACGCAGTCCTCCTGCCTCAGGCTCCTGAATGAATGAATGTTGGGATTACAGGCACGGGCCACCATGCTCGGGATTAAATATGTATGATTTTTGTAAGTCAATAAAAAAAAATGAATATCCTTACATAATATGAGCCACGTATGTCATTCAATTTGTTTTAATTGCACATGTTTACTTTGGGTGTGATTCTGCGGCGGGCACGTAGGCCACGGCATGAGTCTGGAGGTCAGAGGACAACTTTCGAAGTTGGTTCTCGTCTTCCACTTCCTGGTTCTTAGGGATTGAACTCAGGTCATCGGGTTTGGCAGCAAGGGATTTTACTCTGACCCCAAGTGACATAAAATGTTCCTCACTAAGCTAAAGGTGAATAGGTTTAGGGGGAGGGGAGGCAATTGAGATAGGACTCCCTGTAGCCCAGGCTAGCCTTAAACTTGCTATGTAGCCACGAATGACCTTGAACCCCTGACCCTCCTGCCTCCACCTCGGAAGTGTTGGTATTATAGGTGTTATTTTATTTTATTTTATTGGGTCTGAACTAGGGATCTTGCTGCCTTTTATCCCATAGCATATCACCCTGTCAGCATGGGAAGAATATGGCTGCGAGCTGCTCTGCCGTCTTTTTCTCCTCTGTCCTTGGAAACTGATAGGCCTTTTGTCCTCGGGGCAGGTCTCCATTCGTACTAGCCACTTGCCCCTGCCCTGTACTGCACCGGGCAGCTGAGCCAGCTTCCAAGCTTGCGGTGATTGAGTGACCATCGTCTCCCGTGGGCTCGGAGACCCGAACTAGAGGCCTGTAGAAACCCCTCTTGAAAACCCTCCCAGGCCTTGATGAGCTACACAGGAGTGACCCCAAGTAGCAGGCTGCTTTGGAACACCAATGCTCTGTACAAGGAGGAGAAATGAAAGCTGCCCCGCCCCCACCCTGCCTCATCTGGCCACCCCGCCGCACGTACCCATCGGCTCTGCGTGTGCCCATTGCAGCCTTGCTTCTCCCAACAGACCCTGTTTCCTGACACTCCCCACGGCCAGCCAGTGCAGATTCCTCTCCAGCACGGAGCTCGCGGGCGCCACTGCCTCAGCGCCCGAACGGCCTACACCTTCACCGTCCCCAAGTACAGCCTCTTCTCTGAACCCAGCTGCATCTTCCTCAAGGCCCCAGGTGGGTGCGACTTCCCTCTGGGACTTCCGCAGTTTCCTGGTTGAACGGTTGGAAGTATAAACTGAGAGGAAGGTGCACGGATGGGAATCCCAGCGCGAGCCCAGTGACTGTGTGTCTCTGGGCAGCTTACATGACCTCTCTGAGCCTAGGCGTGCACCAGAATGGGCTTATTCTCTTGGCATGCTCACCTGAAGCCCCTGCCACCCTGAGGGACTGGAGCCATTGTTCTGTCTGAGGTTTCTGTGCTCTCTCTCCCCCCCTAGGGACCAACTGGGCTGTCCTGGCACTGCCCTTCCTCTTGCCTCTGCTGGGAGCGGCAGCTGTGGCAGGTGTGGTCTGGAAGAAACTGGAAGGGGACCCCTGGTTTCAGTGGGTGAAGACGCCTCAAGCACTGGTATGGCATGTCCGGGGTGGACAGAGGGCATGGAGGGGTGGATAGACGTGAGGCTTTGAGCAGCAGGAAGTGGGCTGAGTTTCCGGTGCTGCACACAGAATATCGAACTGGCCCAGGCTGTCACATTGCCTCCGTGTCTAAATTCCCACCTCTGGCAGTGCATTCCCCTCTAGCCGCAGACCCAACAGCAAGCCGGCCCGCCAGGGAGAAGTGCCTCAGTCCCTTCACCTCTGCTAGGGTTGTAAACCTCTCAGGTGCAAACAGGAGCATCCAGCCCTGAGAGCCAGGAGAGAGGGCCAGAGCGTGTGGGGTGGCAGATGGTACAGATGTACAGCATTGTTCAAGGTTCTTGACCAAGGCTGAGCATCCCCCGGTCAGTCTTGGGGTGCTAAATCCTGTCAGAACCCAGGAGCTAGCTGGGGGAAGGGAGAAAGAGAGAGACCTAGACAGGTGAGAGAAGAGCTGGAGCACAGGTGGTACTCTCAATATCGAGGAGTGAGAGGCTTTGAGGACAGACTCCCCGTGTTCCTGTGTCATAGCAGGGAATAGTTTCAAAGACCTGTGGAGTACCCTCCCTCTCACCCCAGGCCAACTGCCTGGGCAGTGACGTCTGTGGTCAGTGCTTTGACTCAGTCCCGAGGCTGCCTATTCACGGCAACCAGCACTGGCTCCCACGCCAGCAGCATCCCGCGTGCTGAGGGCATCCCCCACACCATCAGTAGCTCCCATAACACTCCAAGCAGCGGCCTCCTCTCATTGGGGAGCTCTGAGGTGCCTGTATACAAAGGCTCCTCAGACCAATTAAGAACAGCCTCCTCAAGCAATACTCCTCCCCCCACACACACATGGCCCTGGTGTTCCCTGGAAATGCCTCCCAAAGAAACAACTAACGCTTGAGTCTATCTGGGCTGTGGCTAGGGGACCCCAGATTCAACCAGTCATTCTTCAAGAAGCCCGAATCATCTTCTCTCCCTTCTCCCTCCTACATCAGGATTTTTCTGAGTACAGCTGCCCAATGGCAACCTTTCAGCCCAGTGAACCCGAGTTCGCAGGTGACTTGATCCTCTGTCCCCAGAAGGAACTGACCATAAGGATGAGACCAGTCCCCCAGGTCAGAGACCCCGCCACACTACAGGCAGGACCAGAAAAGGACGGCACCGAGGATGAAGACGAGGACACCGACGACAGTGACAGCGTCCAACCCTACCTGGACCAGCCCCTCTTCGTGACGAAGAAGCTCCAGGTTACGGGACACACGGAGGCAGATGAATCCGGGGTGGACTCAGGGGGCCCTTGGACGCCCCTAGATGGGAGTGAAGGCTCGTCTACCTGGGACTCGTCAGACAGGAGCTGGCCCAGCACTGTGGACTCCTCACTCACAGATGAAGGTGAATCTTCCGGCTGTTTGGACAAGAAGGAAGCAGACCAGGAGCCTGGCGGAGATGGGCACCCAGAGCCTCTCCCGCGCCTGGAATTTTCTGAGGACTCGGGCACTGTGGAAGAACTCCTGAAAGATGACCTGTCTGGGTGGAGGATTTGGGATTCCTTACCTCCACCGAAACTTCTGGTTCCTGGAGAGCCCCCAGTTTCTCTTCAGATGCTGACTTTCTGCTGGGACAGCAATCCTGAGGAAGAAGAGGCTGAGGAAGAGGAGGAGGAGGAGGAGGTGGAGAAGGAAAAGGAGGAGGAGTGGGAATCAGAGCCCAAGGGCAGCAGCGCTGATTGCTGGGGCGCTCCAAGCCTGCAGAGGACAGAGGACAGGGGTAGGATACTGGGAGACTACATGGCCAGGTGAGCTGGCCCTGGCGGTCCATCCATGCTACCTCTAGTGTGCTTTCTAGGAACCAGAGACAGCCCCAAGACTCATGTTCCTTCCTGAGATAGCCAAGTTCCTGGCAATCACTCACAGGCACTTGGTCACTTGGACTGAGCTGTAAGATGTCACTGTTTCCAATGACCCACCTGCTGAAGGTGACCTGTGAGAGGGACGGAGCTGTGGTCAGGGACTAGCTGAGTTCCAGTCTGCCCACACTGTCCCCGGGATGACAGACCTGGTAAAAACCATTCTTGGTCAAAATTAAACTGGGGAAGCCAGGTGACCATGGACACCAAGGATGGACACGCTCTGGTCCGGAAGCCATGCACGGCACTTCACAAAACAGACCTCGGTCCAAACCCCAACTCTGCAGTTTACCAGTGGTAACCTGAGCAAGCCACTCCTAATCTCAGTGTCCTCTTCTGCAGCTGTCACATGGGCATGGTGAGGATCGGGGAGTTTCAGGTAAAGGGTGGCAAGGGGCCACCAGGGTCGTTTGTACCGTCTGAGCATTGGGATCCGTCATCTATCCAGACTCCTGGGAGACCCCAGTCTTCTCTCACCAACGATGAGTGAGGAGTGACAAAAACACCTACCTTCCAACCTGTTTACCCTCTGGGTCACCCCATTTCTTCCTTGTCACCTTTACACCTTCTAGTCAGGGCCTCCCTGAAACCAGAACCCAACCAATGTTGCTTCTTTCTCAAACACAGTCCACCTTCCAAGACCCAGGTTTGGTGGGGCAGGACAGACATTGCACACCTGGCTTGGTGTCCTTGAATGGCACTGTGACGGTTTTGTTTCCTTTTACCGCTGTGGTCATGATGAGGTCCTGGCGTTTGAGAAACTAGTGTCTTTTGGAATGTTCAGTGTGTGCCCTTGGCCTACAGGGGAGCAGAGCTGTCACGTGCAGAACCAAAGTCTTTGTGGCTGAGGATCCAAACAGTCCACGAGTCAGAAAAGAGCCCACAACCGCTTTACCCATGGGGCTGTGCAGTTTTGAGACAGGCCACGGCCTTACAGAACCCATCTGAGAAAACCCCATAGGGCAGTGATTCTCAACCTTCCTCATACTGTGAACCCCTTTAGACAGTCCCTCCTGTTGTGGTGACCCCCAACAATCTTCTCGTTGCTACCTCATAACTGTAATTTTGCTACTGCTAGCAATAGTAATGTTTTCCAATAGTAGTGTTTTCCAATGGTCTTAGGTGACCGCTGTGAAAGGGTCATTTGACCCCCAAAGGGGTTGCAACACACAGACTGAGAAATGAGGCCTTCCAGGCATCTGATCCTCTGGGGCTCCAGGATCCTCCCCTTCGGCACCAGTAGCCTTGCTGAGGTGGCTTTGCATAGGACGTGTGTTGAGAGTCCCCAGCTAACAAAAAGTTCTTAAAGCGCTGTCCTCGTTACACATCTGCCTTGTTTCCAAGGTCTCAGGGGCAGCAAGGCGGCTTTTTTAGGTCTCCTGACTTATGTGTGTCCCCAAGAGTCATCTAACTGACAGGAGGCCTTTGTGACCACCTCTGGGACACACACACACACCTACCTCCCTGGGTTTCCCTGCAATGGTGCTTGACCTTATCATTGAGCCCACAAGAACAAACGCGTGTGTGTGAGGAAGGCCTTAGCACAGGACCAGCTCCCGGAAACCGAGGCCAGTGTCCTTTCTGAGCTGCTCCGCAGTTGCTCTGCCAGAAATCCTTTGAAGTGATGGGCAGGCAGCATTGTCCGTCCTTTCTGATTGTCTGCCTTATTGTTTAAAAGAGCGTTCCCCAGTGTTTACTTTCTGACCTAGCCTGCGCCCTTTAGCCACTCCGAATCCCAGCTCCTTTCAGCCAGCACGTCATTGACACAAAGCCTGTGGGAGGCCCAAGGAGAGGGCGTGATGATCAACACGGAAGTTCGTGACGTGTGCTGAGCACTTTGCTTACATAATAGCCCTGTACGTAGCATCTGGGGACTACAAGGACATCAGGGTCAAAAACCTGAGTTGCAGTGGTGTGCGGTTTCAGCACACTGAGGCTGTACACCCTCCTTACATATTTGTATTCTTTGTCCAAGTTTTGCACTGTATTTTATATCCTATTTAAATAATACTTTAATATCTGTTGGTATGACACCCAAAACCTTTAAATAAAGAGATCTATTTTTAGAGAAAAAAAAAAAACTATCATTGGTGGACACTGGTATGCGTGCAGCAGTTTGGAATGCAGGGATCTTAGACTGAGTCCCCAAAAGGAGACCCCGAGAAAAGAGTCTGGGGTACACAGCTTCCAGATGACACCATAGGATAGTGGGGAATTGAGGGGAGAAGGGCGGGGAGGTTCAGAACTAAACAGGTCCCTGGTACGTCCACATCCCTGGGGAATCTTCTGATGTCGGTGCCTGGCCCATCACATTCAGTCCTCTGCAAGGATAGGAGCTGGAGGACTCGGCCACCGAGCACCACTAACCTAGGGCCTCACATGTGCTAGGCAAGTGCGGTACCACTGAGCTGTATCCCCAGGCTGAAGCTTACTCACCACCCCGGGAGCTCACCCGGTGGAGATGTTGGCTCACAGAAGGATGTCTTGGTGTGGCAACCCTAAATCTCAACTGCAGCAGCTCTCCAGGAGGGTGCCAGCCTCCGATGGCACTCCTGGCGACACCCGGTGATTGTGTGGCGTTGCACCTGCAGGTGTCACCACAGACTGCTGCCGGGCAGACCCAGACACAGGTTGGGCAGACCCAAGTCTCCTTGCAGGTCAGTCTTCCTGACCTGTGAGCAGGCCAGGACAAGTGCTACAGTGCTTTCCCACCTCTGTACTGAGTGCTTGCTTCCTACACTGAGGGGCAAGATGGCTCAGTCCACAGCAAGAACGGGATCATTGGGGTGAAATGTCACAATGTGGTACCACAGAGGCCAGATGAAGGCGTCAGATCCCCTGAAACTGCAGCTGCCGGGTGGGTGCTGGGAGCTGAGCCTATGTCCTCCGGAATAGCAGCTAGTTCACGTAACCCCTGAGCCATCTCCCTGTGTCCTAGTTTTAAGCCGGTGCCATCACTTTAAACACAATGGCTTTCCAGTTCACAGGCAGTAAACAGCACAGTTTTCCGGAGAGCAGGCCAGATCTTCCTTTTCTGGTGACCCACAGCCACTCTAAGCATCTGGGCTTGTGTGCGGTCACCTCCTGATGATGGTGGGATGGTGGGACTGCCCGCTCAACCGCCCATTTCAGCCCCACTTTGGCAAGGAAGGGATTAAATGGACAGTCACATCAAGGTTCCAGCACCTGGCCCAGGCTGAACAGGTAACACTGGGTAAATAAGTGAGATGAACAACAGGATCCCTAAGTAAGATGCTGGCTGGAGGGAAGGAGAGAGTCGGGAATAAGAAAAGCAGACTTTACTCCAAACAGAAACAGAGGAAGAGCTTCAGGAAGTCACAAAGGAAGTGACACTGGGAAAGAGCAGGCCGAAGAGAAGGAGAGGTGAACTGAGCGGTCTCAGACGTGCCATCCCCAGTAGGGAGAGGGGGGACAAGCCCCTTCTACAGCAAGCCGCCTGAGAGCCAGGCAGCCTATCTCGGGGCATGCTCAGGGCCCTCACAAACCTCAAATCCAGCATTAGTGATGCCTGGTGAGACAGTGATTCTCTGGCCTACAAATCAGAGACAGAGAATTTGGTCACGCTATCCTGAGAGAGAATCTGTTTAAAACATACCAGAGAGAGAGAGAGAGAGAGAGACTTTTAAGTAACAGCCTAAAGAGAAAGAGTCCAAAGGTTCAGCTGACCCTCCCTTGGTGGAGTATGACTCAGGGTATGTGTGGAAGCCAAATAAACCCTTTCCTCCCCGAGCTGTTTTTCACCACAGTAATAGTAACACCAACTAAGAGGCTGGCCCAGCCCCTCTCCTTTTCAAGTCTTGATTTCCCCCTTGTTACTCCTTTTTTGTCCCCTAGAAGTTTAGCAGGAGTTTGGCTTTAGCATATATTAAAAAATGAAATGTTGAGTCATCTGCCTGCCACAATGCAGGTGGCTGAAGGCACCCAGAGGCCCACCTGCCACGGGGCCCGCCTGCAGCAGGAGCCACGACAGCCTGCAAGTATGCGGTGGGGAGGTGGGAGAGAGAGAGCAGCAGAAAGGTCTGAACACTGTGAAGGGCGGCAGAACTGGAGACTCAAGGGCAGAGAGAAACAGCCTGATGTGAGTAGCCTGCCCTGCCACCTGAGGCCAGGGTGAAGTCCCGCCCGTGCTGCCACTGAGGAACATGTCTCAGCAGCAGGGGTCATTGTCAAGGTCCGTGGCCTGTGTTACCACCAAAGGCCATGCTGTCGCCCCTGACCTGGGCTGCCTCCTGGGACCATGTGGATGGCCAAGGGCTACACAGAGGCTGGCCCTGCCTCTCACCAGCTGCAGCACTCAACACACACACACACACACACACACACACACACACACACACACACACACAGTGTGTTCATCAAAGAGATGGCCCTGATGGTGGCAACATGGGTGAGCTGGCCCCAAGTTCATGAGTGCAGGGAGCTGGCCCCACCCTTCGTCTGCCATGAGGTGGTATGGACAAGTGAGAGATGCCCTCCCCAGCCCCCACCCCCACCTCTGCCCCTCACCACCCACCTGTGGCAGGGGAGAGATCTGGCCCCGAGGTCAGGAGAGCTAGCCCTGCTCCTTGCTGGCTGTGGCGCTGGGTGAGTGCTGAAGAGCTGGCCATGGTGGTGTGGGTGCGGGAGAGCTGGCAGGCCGGCCAACTCAGCTACCGCCCAGGCCCAGATCCAGGGCTTTGAGTTGGCCCAGCCTAACATCTACCCCATCTATGACCTGCTGGAGCACAGGAAAGGGCCAGTCCTGCAGATCCAGAGCTGCAGGATCTCCGTGACCCAGGGCAAGAACAGGACATCAGAGAGGAGCCCCAGTGAGGATCCAGTATTGACAGTGTAGCAGAAGCCAGAGGCCCCACACTAGACCAACGACTCACTGCAATGAACATTTGCAAGAAGGTGTGGACAGAGGGGTGGACTGTGGGACACGCTGTGACACACTACAGCTTCCACAAGAAGACTGTTGTTGTTTTCATTTTTATTTTTATTGTTTATTTTCTTTTAGGGGAAAGTTGCAAGACCAGAAGGCAGATATAAAGGGACCGGGAGATAAGTGGGATTGGGATGCCTGATATGAAACTCACTAAGAACTGATAAAAAGTTCAAAAACTGAAATATAATGTTTTTATCATCATTCTCCTTCATACACGCATCTAATTTTGTTTACGCATTTTTTTTTTTCTGTTGGGCAATGATATTTTCCCCATAGTTTCTCCCTCTTTCCCCATGTTTGGTTTGGTTTTTTAAACCTTGTTGGTCTTTAAATTTTAAATAATTTATTTGTGTGTGTGTGTGTGTGTGTGTGTGTGTG
>REGO01000146.1:332916-355487 GCA_010120015.1 Rhombomys opimus | reverse complement strand
TGTGTGTGTGTGTATATGTGTGTGTGTGTGTGTGTGTATGTGTGTGTGTGTGTGTGTGCGTGTGTGTGTGTGTGCGTGCGTGTATGTGTGTGTGAACCCAGTAAGGTCAGAAGAGGGTCAGGGCCCCTGGAGTCACAGGCTGGTGTGAACCACCTCGTGGGTGCCGGGTTCTGAACCCAGGTCCTCTGCAAGAGCAGTGAGCATCCTAACCTCTGAACTATCTCTCCAGGCCTCGCTGCTCCCTTTGAAATGTTAGTTTTTAATTTTTGTCCCCCTCCTTGTATTTATCTAATCTTTATTTTTGAATGTCCTCATTTACTGATCTTTTTGGTTTTTTTCCCCTGTTGTTCCTACTGTTTCTAGCCTCAGGCCCTCTTCTCTTTCCCTGACTTCTCTTTCCTCCTTGGGCTCATGGAACCCTTTGTCTCTTCCTCCTTCCAGTTCCCTGCCTCCTGCATGGGTCTTACCTTGCTAACCCTCTCTAACCTGTAACCCCACATCATCCTCTGTGGTTTCCCCCAGGCCCCGGCAACATGTTGGTGGGCTGTCCCCAACTCTGAGTGTATTTCCACAGTTCGTTTTCTCCTTGCCAAGGGGTGCTGGGAATTGAGCCTTCAAGAGAAGATTGCTTGATGAGCTCCTGCCCAACACCAGATCTATCCGAAGCACCTGATACAAAAATCATCACAAGGCAGAAATGCAAGAATGTGGAGAAGCAAGACAGCTCGCTCGGCTTCCCCAGGAGCTCCTGGCTCCGCAGCAGCTGAACTCAGACACACTGAGTTAGGTCGAATGTCAGGTGAGTGATTCACAAGCTTCCTGGTAAAAATGATGAATGACCTGAAAGAGTCATTCATACATACAAGCAGCCGAGTCCTCTCCGGGTCTCCAGAGGAAGGTCAACAGCACCTCCTCCACCCCTGACATCTTCCCTTCTGCTTTCCGCAGTGTGCGGGTGACACTTCCCGCTGGCTTATTATTATTCGATTCACTGACTTTTTCATTTCCAAAATGTCTATTTTACCCCCAAATCTCAATTTTCTTGCTGACTTTTTCTTCCATGCCGTTGACCTGCTCAACACTTTTGTTGATAGGAAAGAAACACAACTCCAGACCTGCTTCAAGACTAGTGTGCACACGTAAGATTCTTGCAAGCTGAGGGCTGGAGAGGGCACTTGTCACAAAAGCAGAAGGGACCAGGGTTTGGTCCCAGCATCCACATGATAAGCTCGGCAAACATGGAGGCCCCTCTGTTATCTCAGCATTGACAGAGGATTCCCTGAGCAAGCTGGCCAGCTACGCTAGCTCCAGGCTGAAGGAGAGGCTTCATAAACAGAGATTGAGGAAGACACCTGATGTCAACTTCAGGCCTCTGCACGTACACACATGCAAGTGCGCATGCTCCCACACATGTGTAAATGGCCACACACACCACCACCACCACCACCACCCATGCCAAAGTAAGTGAATGGATGAGTGAGTGGGGTCTAAGGTTGTGATCTAAGACAGGCTGTGATCCCCAAGTCTATCTGACTGTCCTCTGTCATACACATTTGTTCTAGGTAGCGGGGGAGGGGGGAGGGATGCTATCTGCTCGGTGATCACAGCACAGGTAGGGGGAGCAGGAGACAACTCAAGACCTTCATTCTCTGACTGTGATTATGACTGTACCATGGGACATAGCATTGTCCCTATGACCCACAGCGCCACCGATGTCTGCATGCTACTGTCTTCTCTGAGCTTCTTCCCATGTGTGCAAAGTGATCCCATTTCCTCTAAAAAGAAAACACACACACACACACACACCACAGCTCTGTCTATATCTAAATGGATGAGTCAGCCCCATGAGTCATTGCTCAAAGACAGCTTGGGACCCAGTCCAGCCCAGGAAACAGGCTCCGCAGCATGACGTAACACATCTCCATAAAGTGCAGTGTGGGTGTGGGTCTGTCTGTCTGTCTGTCTGTCTGTCTGTCTGTCTGTCTGGTTGTTTGTTCTCTTCCTGCTGTTTTTATGAATTAGAAGAGGAGGGAAGCATGGGGCAGCCCCTGTCCTGGTGCCCAAAACCGTCAGGAGGTGGGAGCATCCTCCCTGGGAATTATCTGATATTATTCCAGCCTCAGTGTTTCCAGGAAGCCAAATTCCCCCAGGGCCCTGGGGCCCCACGTTCCCACCCCTGAACCTTAAGTAAAGTCCTTCCCCTGACTTCTAAATATCAGCACCTTAATCTGCGGTTATGACTCCATGTGGGGGAGTTGCATAGTTGAATGAAGAGAGTTTCGAAAGTGTTGGCAACAGTGGAGTTTCTGACAAACAACGTGTGGGGGAGCTGAGGGGTTTTCAGCTGCGTTCACCCATGTTGCCTGTGTTGGCACCATGCATGCAGTCATGCCACACGATGCCAGGGATCACCGCCTGAACACATCAAGTCAGGTATGTGATGGACTGTGGGCTTTATGTCGTAATTGTATTTATTTATTTGTGCAGCTGTGATGGAAGTGTGGCAGTCAAAGGACAGCTTCAGGCAATTGGTTCTCTCCTTCCACCCTACGGGTCTCGGGAATCAAACCTAGTTTGCCAAGCTTGGTGGCCAGCGCCGTTACCTGCGAAGCCATCTCACTGGCCACAAAACTTTTTACACTAGAACTTTTTCTAGAGAAACATGACAGCTTAATTAGGGGGGTGGGGGAGGCTCACAGGGACACCCAGAGGCCTGCCTGCCGCTGTGCCGCAACAAAAGGCATGGGCTGGAGCTCAGGAGGTGCAGACAGGGGAGGACACAAAGAGGCCGCAGCAGGAGCCGCTACAATGTGCAAGTATGAGGTGGAGAGATGGGAGAGAAAGGGAAGCAGAACAGTTTGAGCACTGTGGGGAGGGACAGAACATGGAGACGCAAGAGTGGAGAGAAACAGCCTGATGTGAGTAGCCTGTCCTGCCACCTGAGGCCATGGTGAAGTCCCAGCCCGTGCTGCCACTGAGGGACATGTCTGGGTCCACGGCCACGTAGCAGCAGGCTTCTGTGTTGATGTCTGTGGTCTGTGCTACCTACCATCAAAGGCCATGCAGACACCCCTGATCTGGGCTGCCTCCTGGGACCATGTCGATGTCCAAGGGCTGCGGAGAGCTGGCCCTGCCCCTCACTGGCTGTGGCACTCAGGAGAGTGGGCGGTACTCCTTGCCTGGGCAGCACAGTAGAGCTGGTCCTGGTGGAAGAGAGCATGGGTGAGACACCCCTGAGGGCATGGCCCTGCCACTTGTCTGCCATGAGGTGGCATGGGCACAAGAGAGAGGCCCTTCTCCCTTGCCCCTCACCACCTTTGGCAATCAAGAGTGCTGGCCCCAGGGTCTGAGAGGTGGGAGACCTGGCCCCAACCCTTGCCAACTACAGCACCCAGGAGAGTGGGCCCTGTGCCTCGCCTGGGCAGCACAGTAGAGCTGGCCATGATGGCAAAGGCACAGGTGAGCCAGCCCAAGGATGTGAGCATGGGAGAGCTGTCCCAGCCGCTTGCTGGCTGCAGCGTTGGGTGAGCTAGCCAGGGCAGTGTTGTAGAGCTGGCCCTGGTAGTGTGAGCCCAGGAGAGCTGGCAGGCTGACCAACTCAGCTACCACCTCAGCCCAGATCCAGGGCTCTGGGTGTGCCCAGCCCAACATCTACCTCATCTATGAACTGCCGGAGCATGTGAAAGGGCCGGTCTTGTAGATTCAGAGCCACATGACACAGGCTATCTGAGAGGAGTCCATGAGGATCCAGTATTGACAGTGTAGCAGAAGCCAGAGGCCTCAAACCAGACCAGTGACTCACTGCAATGAACATTTGCAAGTGAAGACGTGTAGACAAAAGGGTAGACCGTGGGACACACTGTGACACACAGATTTTTTTAGGCTTTATTTTGTTTATTTTTGTTTTGTTTTTATTTTATTTTGGGGTTCTGAGGGTGGAGCGTAGATGCAAAGGGACAGAGAGATGAGTGGGATCTGAGTGCATGATAGGAAACTCGCAAAGAATCAACTCAAAGTTTCAAAAAGAAAAGACTGACAGTGTTTTTCTATCATCATCTCCCAGCAGGCATGAAATTGTTTCCTCTTTGGATTGTGTTGTGTTAGAATACTCAGTATTTAAGACTGATTTGATTTGATTTGATCTAATTTGATTTGATTTGACGTATATGTAGTCTGTGGGGGTGAGTACATGTATGTTAATGCAGGCGCCTACAAGAGCAGAGAAGCTCATTGGATCCCCTGGAGTCAGAGTTCCCGGCAGCTGTGAGCTGCTCAGCATGGGTGCTGGGAACTGGGCTCAGGTCCTCTGCAAGAGCAGCCAGCATGCTTTACCACTGAGCCACCTCTCCAGCCCCAGAATGGTTGGCTTAAAAAAAAAATGATGTTTGAATTGCTGACTTGAGCTTCATTTTTAAAAAAATGTTAAAGATATCTTGTCCTGGAATTAGAAAAGAATTTCCAAGACTTCCTGAAATGGCCCTTTAAAAAAAAGATCTGCCATTTTGTTCTGTGTGCTTCTGAAAGGTGACGTTCTCAGCACTGACAATTTTAAGATTGAAATGCAAGTCAATTCTGACAAACACTGAAGGGGCTCTGGGCCCTGCGGTAGTGAACGCTCAGCCAAGACTTAATTATTTCTATAAAAATAAGCAGGCGTGTCCATCTCATTAATATGCAAATTCGCTTTTGTATGCTAACGAATGGAAAAGGTACGTATATAGAGAATTGCTTTCTAAAATGTCTTAATGATTGTTTTATCAGTAAACAGTCAGTTTGTGTATACACACACACACACTTATATGAAAATTTACCAAGAGGAAGGGGGTCAAAGTTGGGCAAACTTAAGAAGCACCTTTCTAAGCAACGAACCCACTGGAAACCTGCTCAGCAGGACTTGGCAAGAGTGTCCCAGCCCGGAACTTGGCCTCAGAAACCTGCCAACTTGACCTCCTGGGTGAAGGTGTGTCACTGTGCTCTTCACTGGGGCTTTTACGAAAGTCCCCCCTCGTCCTTGTTTGGGACAAGGATGTCCTCCTTAGGGTGGCTATTGTTCTGAGAGACACCGTGACCAAGCAACTTGTGGAAGAAAGGGTTTGGTCGGCTCCCACTTCCAAATCACAGCCCTTCGCTGAGGGAAGTCAAACAGGGCAGGAACCTGAAGGCAGGAGCTGATGCAGAGGCCGTGGAGGGGTGCTGCTTACTGGCTTGCTCCCCGTGGCTTGCTCAGCCTGCTTTCTTATAAAACCTAGGACTCAGACCAGGAGTGGCCTCACCCACAATAGGCTGGGCCCTTCTCCATCAATCACCGATTAAGAAAATGCCTTAACAGCTGGACCGTATGGAAGCTTTTTCTCAGTTGAGTTTCCCTCCTTTCGGACGATTCTGTCTCATGTCAAGTTGACCAAAAACTAGCCGTGAGAAGGGGATTGCCCTCCATGAGCCCGCCCCCTCAAACACTGCCCCAAGGCAACAGCATAGCTACTGGGGCGTAGATGAGAAGGTTGAGTGGGAGAAGAGGGAGTGCCAGGACTTGAATGGCTGCGTGGGCGCCTGCACTGGCACGGACGTGAGCCACCCACAGGGCTGTTCCCGCCAATTCTAATGTGCAGACACAGGTGGCCTAATGTTTTCTATATATTTTAACTTTTTTTTTTTTCTTCAGTTTTTCAAGATAGGCTTTCTCTGGTACCCTTGGCTGACCTGGACTCGCTTTGTAGACCAGGCAGCCTCCAAATTTACAGAGATCCACCTGCCTCTGCCTCCTGAGTGCTGGGATTACAGGCGTGCACTGCCACCACGCATGGCTGTATTTTAACTTTTTAGAAATCGTGGTTGCATGCGTATGTGTGTGTGTGTGTGTGTGTGTGTGTAGGTCAGGAGTCAGCTCTCTCCTTCTAACAAGGGTTCTGGGACTTGAACTCAGGCAGTCAGGCTTGCACACCACTCACTTTTAATCTCTAGGCCAAATTGCTGGCCCGCTTTCTTTTTTCGTTTTGAAACATGGTCTCACAGGTAGCCATGAACTCAAGATCCTCCTGTTTCTGGCTCCAAAGCAGCTGGGATTACAAACAGACATGTACCACGAAACCTGCTTCTGCTTTAGTGTGTGTGTGTGTGTGTGTTTGTGTGTGTGTGTATGTGTTTTAGTGACAGCAATCAATGAGAGAATTCCAGGTCTTCAGGCAGTTTCTGACCCCAAAGCAACACTAAAACTATGCTGTTCAAGGGCCCTCCGTGGCCTTCAAGACCAAGCCTTCCTCACAAATTGTAGACACTGAGGCCTGAACATGGTCACTAAGAGTGCAGGAATGAGCCCCGGGCTTCTAAGCTGGGATTTCTCCTCTGAGGCTCTCATGAGCCCACCTCCTGATGCAGCCCAGACCACGCCCAGATGGCCATGAGTCAGAATCAATGGCCTCTGATGCCCGAGGAAAAGGTAGGAAGGGCACCAAATCATTGTGTCACGCTGTCTCTCCTCTCCTGCTCCCCGGGCTCGGTAATGCCCTCCTTCTACCACACAGGCCCTGCTCCTCCTGATGTCTTGTTTCAGAAGAGGAGGTTCTGAGGTCTCTGGAAGCTAAGGGATTTTTGAGTATTTGTCATTTTAAGACATACTTTTAAAAAATATTTTCTCTTTGTTGTTTTGTTTTCGAGACAGGGTCTTGTTACACAGTGCCAACTACCCTGGAACTTGCTAGATAATCCACACTGGTCTCAAACTCAAGATTTTGTCTCCTCGGCCTCCCAAGCGCTGGGATGATGGGCACCTGCCATCCAGCTAGAACAAGCTTTGTCTGTCACGCAGGGCTGTTTCAGAGGGGACTAGCTTTGGACCAGCTCCCCTGGCACTTTCCATCAACAAACATCACTGGTTGTAGGCTGTGTCAGCCCCTGACACACAGAAAGGTGTGCAGGACAGCACATTTCAGTCCTCCACCCAAGTCGGGGTTAAGGGGACGGAGAGTAGAGGCATGCTCGCTAGGCCCAGGAAACAGCACTTAACAGCAGACAGCTGGCTCACACAACAGCGCTTTCCCGGAGGAAGATCTGGATAATGAGCAAGAGGGCGGCAGGGAAAAGGGATGGAAAGGATATCCGAGACCGTGGGAACACCTCATGCAAAGACTCAGAGGTAAGCTAACAGGAGGAATGATGGACGAATCCGACACAAAACAAGAGGTTTTCCTGATGGCCCGAGCTGGAGTCAGGAGAATCTACCGCCACACGGCGGGCCCTGCTAGCTGACATTAGGCACCTGCTCTCTAGAGTTCAGCCAAAGGGTGCTTACTGTTCTCAGGAATTCCTCTCCAGGAATTACAGATCTGTCTGCTTCTGGAGATCCAGGAGTGAAAACATCCGGGGACCCCATGTGGGTTCAAACCTCGCTTTATGCCCTAGAGCGAGAGAGCGGTTTACCACATTAGACAGCGCACCCTAAGCTGGTTTAGTGGGAGAGCTAGCTCCTTAACTCACCAGCTTTCTCTTCCTCTCTGAAACTGGTTCTGCAGAGAAGGTTCTCCTGCATTCAGCAGCCTCTAAACGGCTCTCGTCACCCCCCTCCAGCCCAACCCAAGTGTCTTTCTTCAGTAGTGAGTGTGTCACACTGGTGGCTTTGGAGAAGTGAGAATTTGGCTAAGGGAGAGGAGCTAGCATTCCAGGATGGGCACGGCACTCACTGGCAAAGGTCCTTCTTGGGTACCCATTTGCTTGTCTAGCAGCCTTCTCTTTCCCTCACAGAAGTTAATATGGCTCCGCCTAGTGGTTTGAGTAAGAAATGCCCCACAAGCTATCTGAACACTTGTTCTCCTGCTGGTGGGGAGGTTTAGGAGATGTGGTCTTGCTGGAGGAAATACATCACTGGGGGGGGGCGGGTTTTAAGAGTTCATAGCCTGATTATACTTCCGGTTTGCTCTCATGTTCACAGCCAAGATGTGATCTCTCAGCTTCCTGTTCCTGCCCCGGTGCCAGCTGCTTGTGCCACGCCTCCCCACTGTGATGGGCTCTTATCCTCCCTGGAACTTTGAGCCAAAATAAACTCTTTCTTCCATGAGTTGCTTCTGGTGATGGTATTTTATTGCTGCAACAGAAAAGTTGCCAATACACTCCAATACAAATTTCAGAAAATGCAGATATGCCACGGGAATTTTAAAAAATGACTTCTAAATCCATTACCACACAGAGATGGTTCCATTCATATTTTCATGCCCTTCATGCTTTCATTTCTGTTGATGGAAGGATGTGCTTTACCAGGCTGGTGCTGTCTGTGCTGCTTCTCATTTCAGTGTTCAGCACATCTTTACCAGGACGCAGAGGGCTCCCAACACTGTTATTGCAAAGTCTGTGTTCATGTGTTGGTTACTTTACCCATTGCTCATTAGTCACTGCCCCAAGAGGCACCATGGCCAAGGCAGCTGTTATAAACACAATCATTTCATTGGGAGTTTGCTTACAGTTTCAGAGGGTTAGTTCGCTATCATCATGGCAGACAGCAAAAAGGTAAGAATGGCACTCACTGGAAGAGGAGCTAAGAGCTACATCCTGATCCACAAGCAGAGAGAAAGAGACAGAGAGAGAGACAGAAAGGAGAGGGAGTGTCTGTGTAAGCCTACCATGGGTTTTTGAAAGCTCAAAGCCCACCCCCCAGTGACACACTTCCTCCAACAAGGCCACACCTCCAAATCCTTCTAATTCTATCAAAAAGGTCTACTCCCTGATGACTAAGCATCAAATATATGATCCTCTGGGGGCTGTTCTCATTCAGCCATCACAGTGAGTCTAAATCCAATAAAGTTGACAAGAGTAACTACAAGATCTTACTTTGGATGGAAACACTGTTATTCATTTAACCAAAGCCCTGTTGGAAGACATGGAACACACTCTCTCTTTCTCTGTGTATCTGCCTGTTTGTCCTCTGTCTCTGTCTTTATCTGTATCTCTTTCACACACACACACACGAAATAATGTTCCTAATTTGTTTTTAGATTACATTGTTTATTTGTTTGTAGGGGCCATGTGTGCCGTGGCACCTGAGTGTGGAGCTCAGTAGGAGCTAGTTCTTTCCTTCCACCATGTAAGTCCCAGGGATTCAACTCAGGTTGTTTGGATGGGCAGCAAGCGCATTCACATGCAGAACCGTTTTGCCAGCCCCCCAATTATTTAATGGCCTCACTTCCTGTCCTACTGTGCCTTCTGTTGCTATGCTGAACGCCATGACCAAAACAACTTGGAGAAGGAAGCCTTTATTTCAGCTTACACTTCCAGGTCACAGTCCATCACTGAAGTCCTGATTGGCTTCCCCACTGGCTCCATGCTCAGCTAGCTTTCCCACAGCATCCATCCCCACCTTGACTGGGGATGGCGCTGCCCACCATGGGCTTGGCCATCATCAATCAAAGCCATCTCCCACAGGCATGGCTGCAGGCCAATCTGATCTGGGCGGTCCTTCCACTGAGACTTCCTTGGAATATTCTAGGCTGTGTCAAGCTGATAACGGATGGGACTCCTTCCTGCAGAGACCTAGACAATCAGAGCTGGAGGACCTCATCAGATTCCTTCCTCTCCTGCACCCCAGAAACCCCAAGGAAAGCCTTTCTGTTCCACAAGTCTGGTGTGGCTGCAGCTTGTCCTCTGGGCCAGTCATCTTGGTCCAAGATCCACCTGTCTCCTCTCACCATGAATCTCTTCTTGGCACCTTGTACCCAGCCCTCTGGGTATAGTCTTTCCACTCCAGCTTGTCACCAAAATCATTAAAGCCCCTTTCTCCACCAGGCTCCATTCCCAAAGCTACTACAAAGGACTTGGTTCCCAAGTGAGAGACTGTGGGCCCAGTCATAACTGGGAGGCGGCCAGCCTGCCGGCAGCACAGTGCTCTTCAGCCCTCTCACCTGCTGGGAAGGATGAAGGCGCAATAGTTACCTGAGCTGTTCAGTTGTTTTTTCTTTTTGTGTGTGTGAGGGTTTTTTTGGGGGGTGGGGGAGCATGGTTTTTGTTTGTTTGTTTTTGTCAACCTGACATAAAGTAGGATCATTTGAGAGGAGACAACCTCGGGCAAGAAAATAACTCCATCAGATTGTCCTGAAGAGCAGTTTCTTCACTAATAGCTGGGATGAGAGGGCCCAGCTCACTGTAGGCAGCATCACCCCTGGACAGCAGGTGGTCCTGGGTGGTATAAGAAAGCAGGCTGAGCAGGCCATGTGAAGAAAATCAGTAAGCGGCGCTCCTCCACGGCTTCTGTGTCAGCTCCTGCCTCCAGGTTCCTGTCCTGAATGAGTTCCTGTCTTGCTTCCCTCCGTGACGAACTAAGCTGCGAGCTAAGTGAATCCGTTTCTTCCCAAGAAACGTTTAGCCATGGTAGTTATCACAGCAGAGAAGACAAATCAGGATGATACAAGGACTGGCCGTGCGATGGGGCCGGAAATAAAACAAGGTTGAAAGAGCCCCAGAGGAGACACAGCTGCCGCCGCTGGGGTGCCTCTCAATGGGGTCACAGTAGGTGAGACATACCCGGCTTCTCCAGCTCTCCAGCATGCCTCCGTGCCTCCCATGGGCTCCGCCTATCAGAAGCCAGCTTGCAAATCTGAGAAATACAGTTTCTATGCATGATGGATAGCGTAAACCTGGCTCTCGGGTTAGATGAACTTTAGCAGCGGTTCCGGTGTTAACAGTTATAACACAGAAAAAAATTAAGCACAAATTCTCATGTATCAGAGCCCGTTCCATCTAAAACACCTGCTACCTCGAGGGCCTGACTCAATGTAATTGACCGTTCTTGTGTGAGGTGGGTAGAGCCCTTGGCCAGGCCTGCATTTGACAGCGAGGCCGGACAAATGTGCTCCAGGGTGGGGTCCTTTCTCATGTGCGCCCTAAACCTAGCCCAAATAGACTTCTCCCATCCTCTCCGGGGCCCAGCAAGAAGGAGAAAAACATGTCTTAAACACTCACGCCCTTGTTAGCATGAAGTCCGTCTTCATGTCCGTGGGCACAGATGTCACAGGAAGCCCCTCAGAGGTGAAGAGGGCCGGGGAGCAGTTTCCGTATTCATTGCCCCAATCTACAGTCCTGTGGTGCTGCCGGATTCTGGCCTCCTCTCTACTACCTTTCTCTGGGTGCGGGCCTGTGTGTGTTTGTGTGAGTGTGTGCAGGCCTCTGTGTGTTTGCGTGACTGGGGGCAGGCACATACGTGGAGGTTAGAGGGCAACCTCAGCATCAGCATCAGAAAACGCTTCCGTCTTCTTGGAGAAGACATTGCTTGCTGCTCACTGCTTCATACGCAGGCTGGCAGGACTACCCGTTTACAGGAATGCCCCTGTCTCTGCCTTCACCCCGTCCACAGGAGTGCTGGGATTCCGGATGCTGGAACTGCACGGCCCTCCGGCTTCACTCAGGTTCTGGGGGCCCGAACCCACTGAGTCATCTCCACTCCACTTTGCCCCAGCTTTTTAACAGATTCTTCACTCAAGATTCAAGCTCAAGATTGCCTGGGCTTCCTAGCTCAGCAGCCTTGCCGGGAGGAGTCTGTCCCAGTCACCCTCTGCAGCCTGGGGGGACAGGGTAGGTGCAGGAAAGGAGGCATCGGGTCTCCCTGCCTTTCCTCCAGGCAGAATCAAGCCAAGAAGTCATTGCTGAAGGTACACTCTGACTTGTCCCCTCTCATGTCCTGTCCTTCTCAGGATAAATCCTCTTGTAATGGAATTATTAGGACAGAAGATACGCACCAGGGGCTGGCTTTGGTTCGTGCTAATAGCTCCCTGATAAGATTGCATTTGGGCTTTGCCTTTCCCACCTCCTCAGCAGGCTGATCCACCAGCAGGGGCCTTGGGATGAATCAGTCACCAGACCAGATAAACAAGCCCTTCTGCTGCGGAGCCTCAAGAAAGGAACCTCCCTTGGATCTCACCCAGGCCCTGGAATTCCTCAGCACCCAGCTAGGCACCTTTGTACCCCTGCCCCCACGGGCCCAGATCTTACTCTGCTTCTCCTCTCTCCGCCCTGTGCCGGGCGGAGCCAGCTGCCAAAGCGGCAAGTCTTCACACACAGCCCAGCCTCTGTGCAGGGTCCAGAGCTAAGACCCAAAGGGGCCCTGGCGGAAGCCGATGAGGACACTACTGACCATCCTAGCTGTGGGATCCCTGGCCGGTGAGTGCTTCTTTACCTGTCCCCTACCCCAACAGCCAGGGAGCACAGTTGCCTCCTCGTGCCCCATGAGCCTCATAAAAGCCAGTTTCATTTTCTTCCTTGCTGGCACTAGACTGGGTGCCCGCTGGGTTTTCCTGGAGACAGGATGAGCTGCTCCAGGTAGCCGGAGAAGATGATAGAGTACCCCAGACCCCGGCTTCCCGAAGGGACTCACTTGACCTTCGAGTACGCAGACAGCTGTCTGAACTAGGGGTGCTGAGTCCTCACCCCTTGATAGGTGAAGTCTTGGCCTGGGGAGAAGGGGTACCACCTCATTCTCGGCTTCTCACAAAGGAGGGACAACAGGCTAGCCAAAGCTGGGGTTAGACCACTGTCTTCAGCCATGTCTCCACAGACCCCTCTGTTTGGATCAGTAAAAGAACTTTCCTCCTAGAGGGACAAGGTGGGCTGTACTAATGCGCCAAGTGCCCATGCAAATGAGACTAAGGACTGTTGCCGTGAGGTGCACTCGGGTGAACTTTGGGGTTCGTACCTTGAGACCTTCGTTCGCATGAGATGCAGGCTTGATCTGTTCTCCTGGAATGGATTCCAGGGATTCTCCCTCAGAAGTCAGAGCTCAGGTGTGAGGGAAGGAAGTGGTCCGAGCGTCTATGGATGACCGTCTTGCTTAGTGCAGAACAGGGTCCCTAAAGAGACAGACCTGAAGCCTGGTGGTGGTGGCAACTGCGAATGCCTTGAATCCCAGCACTCGGGAGGCAGAGGCAGGTGGATTCTGTGAGTTTGAGGCCAGCTTGGTCTACAGAGCTAGTTCCAAGACAGCCGAGGCTGCACAGAGAAATCCTGTTTTGAGAGAGAGAGAGAGAGCTGCTCCGGCTCCAGCCCTTAGTACCAGCGCTTTCTTTGCAATCCAGCTTGTGACAGGCTGTGGAGATTACATACAGCTGCAGCTCCCAAATTCTCCAAAGCATGTTCTTTTAGGTCCTAAAGGTTGTGGTGTGGAGACCACCCAAATGGGTGGCCTGACCCATTTGGATGGGGGGGCGCAGAAAGGAGCCCTGAGGAGGCAGGTCCTAGCATCAGCCGAAGACTCAGGCTCCCAGCCCAGCCCTTAGGCTGGCCCCAGGTCACGGTGGACGTTGGTTGTCCGTTTTTCCCAGCTCCCACAGCCGCTGATACATTGTTTTTCCACCCAGATGTGAAACCTGTCTTTTATAAAGTGGCCGGACAACCAGACTCCCCGCCACACAGCTCCTTCCTTCCTGGGTTTCACAATGTAGACTTTCAACCAGGAAGTGCAGGAATGACACAGGCGGGAGAAGCAGACGGATTTTAGGAGGGAGAGAAGAGAGAGAAGCCTCGTTAGTCCCCTAAGTTAGGAGGGGCTCCACCAGGTTTGCCTAGCCTGCTAAAATGCTTCCCACCCCTGCCTTCCTTCGATTCTTTTATTGGGGTGCGCAAGCCTCAACCCCAGCCCCTCCTAGCCCAGTTGTCCTACCTGGGACTGTTCTGCAGCAGAGTCTAACCCACAGGAGTGGAGGTTAAGCTCACCCAGACAGACCCCAACCGAATCTGCTCTCTCCTGCCCCGGGGCTCACCCCCATGTCCACCCAGAAGCCACTGCTCGAGTCTGTGTTCCTTCTGCTGGTCTCTCTTCCCCAGCTTGAGACCCAGGCCCAGCAGAGATCTCTAGAAACGGCCTCGGATCTGCCCGGGGATCCAACAAGCAGAATGGCATTCACATCTTGGGGCTCAGCATCTCAGCCACCACCTTAGGGAAAGACGGTGGGACACTGGAACGCCGCCCCCAAGGCCTCACGGCGTGGGCTCTAAGGAAGATTGCCACAGCTGCTGCCCCAGACTGACCCACATTGAGGGAGGTGCAGCCCGGAGACCTGCAGCAGCAGGGGTGGGCTCTTCTCCTCTTCTGCCCACCCTCGCCCCAGCAGCCCCCAGATCCCGGTAGATTTGGACTGCAGGAATGGCTATCCTCCCCCGAGACCCTCCGTCTGCCGGGGGCTGTGGTCAAGCGTGGAGGAGGAAGGTGGAAACACATCAAAGACATGTGTTCTCGCTCAAGGCCTTCCCTCAAAGCTCTGCACCTGTCTCTTTCCCACCCTCGCCAACCAGGCTGTCCTGAGCATGTGCAGAGGCAGGGGCAGCTCTGCTGCCGTCATCTGCCCCTTCCTCCTCACCACAGGCCAGGTCTGGACTGAGGGAAGGGTTCTGCCAGCCCTGGGCTGACAGGGGCTTTGCTTCGGAGGCAGCAAGCCCCTCCCTGGTCACCCTGGGGACAGGCCTGTCCAGCCCTCTCCTCATCTAAAGCTGAGGTAGCCTGAGCGAAAGCCTGGGCTAGAAGCAATGGCTGGCAGACAGGTTCTGTTTTGCTTTGGGCTTGGGGGTTTGGGTGCTGGGAGTTGAAGCCAGGGCCTCTTGCGTATTAAGCCGCACTCTTATCTCTGAGCTGCGCCCAGCCCCTGTTGTAAATTCCTTAAAGACTGTCTTCTGTCCTCCTCTCTCCTCCCATCTTCCTTGAACTGGTTCCCTGCCAGGGCTCAGACCACTGACACCTCCCCTTCGAGGAGGAGGAGGAGGAGGAGGAGGAGGAGGAGGAGGAGGGCGCTCCTCCCCACACACTCTCCTGCCTTTCCAGCCCCTCCCTTACACCCAGGACAGACAGGAGTCCCACAAAGTGCTGGTCACCTTCACAGGCCTTGTCACACTGCTCAGGCGTGCAGCCCGTGTGGCCCCGGGACCTTGTCAAATGCTACCTTTTGCCCTGGTCAACAGCCCCGGGCGAGCCTCCGTTTTCTCGTTCATGAAGTGGGGACAGCAGCTGTCACCGTCTAGACAGGGTGCAGGTTCAGTGGAGAGGGATGAGCCGGTGGCTGGCAGCCGGCACGCCCTTCCTGCCCGTCAGCTGCTGCTGTTGCCGGCTTTGTCCGTTGCTAAGTAAGTCAAGTTGTCCGTCTTTGTAGACTTGAGGAAACAAGATCAAATTGCTCTAAGGATTTCCCCCGTGGTGACTGACCCTGGCCGTACGTCAGCATCTGCCCCTGCAAGGTCTGAGTGTAGAGGGCATCTTTGCCATCTAAGGAGGCAAAATGGCTGGGAGGCAGGGACTGGTGTGGAAAGAATTCACCAGAGTCCACCAGACCTCCACCACTGTATGAAGCGATTGACTCCGGACGTGTGCCGTCTTGGGGCTTTTTCCTGGAGAACTCTGAAATAAGATTAAGAGTGCCAACCTCAGTGTCAAAAAGGTAAATGTGAGAGGCTGAGAGAGGTGGCTCAGCAGTTAAGAGCCCTGGCTTCTCTTGCAGAGGACCCGGGTTCAAATCCCAGCATCCACAAGTCAAGTTCCCAACTGTCTGTGACCCCAGTAACATAACACTGTCGCACCGACATACATGAAGGCAAAACACCAATGAACATAAAATAAAAATAAATTATAGAGGTTTACATTTTTGGTTGTGAGCCTAGCCTTTAACGGCTGAGCCATCTCTCCAGCCCAAATTATATATTTATATTGTGTTTTCTTTTCAAATTATGTATTTTTAAAGAGCGAGTGGGAGGGGCTGGGGAGATGGCTCAGTGGTTAAGAGTAGTGTCTGCTCTTCCAAAGGACCCAGGTTCAATTCCCAGCACCCACATGGCAGCTCACAACTGTCTGTGCCTCCAGTTCAAGGGATTCTGACACCTTCATACCAATGCACAGAGAATAAAATTAAATAAATTATTTAAAATAAAATAAAAAGTGAGTGGGAGGCAGTTAAGTTTTCACAAGGATGTAAAGACATCTGATGTAAAGACATCCTCACTGCTGGGAGGGGGCAGGGCCAGATTTTATACACTGTAGCCACTTTAGGAAATGTCTTGGTAATTGCCTGGAAAGTTAAGAATAAAGGGAGGCTGGAGCTCGGCAGCAGAGAACTCACTGAACAATGCCCTGGGTTCCATCCTCAGCACTGTAGACTGGAGCTAGAGAAAGGAAGGGAGGAAGAAATGAAGGAAGGAGGGAGGAAAGGAGGGAGGGAGTTAGAGAGGGAAGGGAGAAAGTTAAAGATTGACCTACCAAGATGTGAACCCAAGAGAACTATATACACAATTGTGTCCACTCTGGATACATACCCAAGAGAGCCTGAACTATATGCTCACTTAATTTTTTGTTGTTGTTGTTACAAATGGTCACATCAGCAGTATTCAAAATAGTGGGGAAAAAAAGCTGAAATCCAAATGTCCGTCAGCTGATGATAGATAAGCAAAATGTGAAATATTATCCAGTCTTAAAAAAAAAAGAAACAAATACTAATGCATGCTGTGGATGAAACTAGGAAATCTGCTGAATGAAAGAAGCCAGACATGGGGGGGTGAGGGGGAGGGCTCGTTGTTAAATAAATGAAAGCTTCCAGAATTGGGGAATCCTAACAGAAACAAAACAGATTTGTGCTAGCCAGGAACTGGGGGTTGGCAGAAGAGGAATGGGCTGTGACCACCAATGTACAATTTCTTTTGTGGATACTGAAAATGTTCTAGAATTGGGTGGTACTGACAGCTGCACAGGGGTGGGAAGGGTCTCAGAAGACATTGACCAGAACACTTAAGTGGTGGATGTCATGGAGCGAAAACCATGCTTGCTGGGCGGGAAGGGAGGAGACGTGGGTGAGAGCAGCGAGGGGCGCTGGAGAATGAGGTGCCCCTCTCCTTGAAGGCGGGGAGCCCACAGTCTGCAAACTCACCTGCTCACTCTCTCCTGCAGCTCGCACTGCTGAGGACACCTCTGGGCTCCTTCAACACGTGAAATTCCAGTCCAGCAACTTTGAAAACATCTTGACGTGGGATGGTGAGCCAGCTGGCACCCCTGGCACGGTCTACAGCGTGGAGTATAAGAGGCAGGTATCTCACCCAGCCCAACCCCCTCCTGACCCGGCTCTGCAGCCAGCACCTCCGAAAATCCCCACACAGAGAGAACGCTGACCTTTGGCATCGCCCTCACGGAGGGAAGATACAATTCAAGTTAACAATACAGTTAAATAGCCTCCGAGTGTGAGAGCCTGATCCAACCATATAGCCGTGGGTGGTCAGGGAAGCCTGACCTCAGTTTCACCGTTTGTCGAGTGCGCGTAATGACACTATGCCCGTCACAGGCTCTCAAACGGAGTCCGATGACGTCACTAGCATGCACCCTCTGTGCGATAAAGTAGTGATAACTGACTGTCGAGGGTGAGTTGGGTCCACGGACACTGCCCCTACGCCTCCTGCCTGCGTCCGGCTCCAGCTGGACCCTTCTCCGTCCTGCCACTGGCAAATGCGGCAAGCCACTCCCCAGCTCTGAGCCTGGGTCTCCTCACCTGTAAAGAAGGGCTCTCGGGGTTTGTGAAAGGGCAGGGAGGTGGCAAGGAGCGCAGAATACGGGCTCCAGCTCACAGGGTTCTGTGTAGCCCACCGCGTGCCCGCTTCAAACCACTGGGCACAGTTTCCTCCTCTGAGCAAAGCTTCCTCCCCTGAGAACAACGCACACACACACACACACACACACACACACACACTCACACACACACACACACACACACACACACACACCTATAAGGATCATTGTGAGATCCGACCTCAGCGTCCACAGGGACAGACAGCTTCAACACTGAGTAAACCACAGGCCCAGCGGAGCCGTGCGCTCACTGCGCACCGTGCCTGCCCTCGCCCGTAGGTACGGGGAGAAAGCGTGGCTGGCCAAGGCGGGCTGCCAGCGGATCACCCAGAAGTCCTGCAACCTGACGATGGAGACCCGCAACCACACCGAGTTCTATTACGCCAAGGTCACGGCTTTCAGCCCGGGGGGCCCGCCAGTCACCAAGATGACGGATCGCTTCAGCTCGTGGCAGCACAGTGAGCAGGGGGCCTGCACATGCAGGGGGAGGGCAGAGGCTGGCACGCCCCTCCGGGGTGGGGGTGCGGGTGAGCCCTCAGGCCTTCTGGGGTGGAGGGGACCCAGCAGCTCTCTGCATCTGGGCAAGCTGGGGATGTGGCTTTCGAAAGAAGGTGTCCCCAGGCCAGGGATCGTTTCTTTTTCTCTCAGTCTGCATGGAAGTTCCTAGGTCAGAGGGTGGCCCCGCTTCCCACCCCTGCCAGGATGCCTCCTCCATGTCTCCACTGTCTGGTACCCCACCCATCCTCTTAGGATGTAAAGCCCGCCATCTCCTTCGCTGGTGAATCTTAGAGAAGATCCAGTTCCTCCCCGTGGCCCTGCCGGCCCTGCCTGGCCTAGTCCTCAGGAGAAACACTCTGTATTCAGCGGGTCTCATTCTCTGCCTGCCCCAGCCTCAGGGCCTGCACTGCTCCCCAGGTCTGGGGGCTTAGCGCAACACAGATTCCAAAGAGAGTCCCTGACTCCAGCCCTGACCACCTGATCTCAGCCGGTCAAAGCCAGCTGAGACTGTTGTTTATTCTCTATCCTTATGTATTCTCTATTCCCAGTGGCCCTCTCATTCAACAAAAAATAGATGAAAACTATCTGGGGAGAAATACTGCATCTGCATTGAGTCTGTCCACACTCTTCTTACCCTTACTCTCTGGGTGACATGAAAGGCACAGCTGCTTACCCAGCACTTACACGGCGTCAGGCATTCTCTGAGAACCATGTACAGAGGGCATGCTTAGGTTGAGCACAATACTGGGCCACTCTACGCAGTGGACTAAGACAATGGGTTTATGCATCTGCGAGGCAATCCAGCACCGATTCCTACAGACAGGGACAGACCCTGTGTACTGTTCATGTCGTCACAGCTCAGTTCACAGCTGTCAAAGACTGTGTTTGTATTCTCAAGCTCCCTGACAAAGACATGAGCTCCAGGATAGTCTGAGGGACCCACTGGGTTCCCAGCCATTAGCAGAGTGCTTGGAACACAGAAGAGGCTCCATACATGACTGCTGAATGAATGAATGAATGAATGAATGAATGAATGAATAGCAGAGGCCAGACTCTATACAAGCTAGGCATGTGTTGGTGTTGACTGACTTATGAAGTCATAATTCCCTGTGTTTTGAGACAGGCTCTTGTCTGTAGCCTTACCTGACCTGGATGTCACTTTGTAGCCCAGGCTAATCTCAAAATAGTAATGTCCTAGTTTGGTTTCTGTTGCTGTGATAAACACTGACCAAAAGGCAGGGAAGGGCTTGTCTAGGGCTTACTCATTCCCATCACAGTTTATCATTGTGGGACACAGGGCAGCAGCCATGGAGGGAAGCTGCCTTCTGACTTGTTCACAGGCTCCCTTGCAGCCCAGGCCTGCCTGCCTAGACATGAGTCTACCCACAGTGGGCTGACCCTTCTCCGTCACTTGTCCATCAAGAAAACGCCCCACCGACGTGCACACGGGCCAATCTGATGACAAGTTCTGCCTCAGCCTCCTGACCTGGTGCCACATTCTTGTTTTAGAGTTTCTTTTTTCATATAGTACTGCCGGGAACTTTGCCATGCTGTGAAGCATTTTCTGCAGCCTGATCTTCCATTGCTATGAAACAACTCATTCTATGGTGGAATCCTAATTCCCTCTCCTTTTTGAGAACATTTATCTCCATTTTCCTTCTTTCTTTAAGATTTCTTTTTTACATTTATTATTTATTTATATGCTCGCCTGTGTGTGTGTGTCAGTGTGTCTGTGTGTGAATGTCTTTGTGTGTTTAGATCAGAAGACAACTTTCTGGAGTTAGTTCTTTCTTTCTGTCATGTGGGTTCCATGGGTTAAACTCAAGTTATTAGGCTTGTGGCAAGCACCCTTACCCACTGAGCCATCTTGCCAGCCCTAGCTCCACTTTTCAAGTTAATTGGAGTAAACATTCTCTGGCTAGGATGTTCTATCTTAGAGGGCAACAAATCATTGTCAGACTTGTACAAATTAGATTTGGGCCAAGTAGAGTGAACAAATTCCTGAAATTGGAAGCAAGATTTTTGTATGCTTACATTGTCATGGAGAAAAGAGCCTAAGCAACCATCATTAACGTCAAAAAGGTATGCAGGGACTGGGGGCCTGGCTCAGTCAGCTCTTGCTGTATAATCATGAGGAGTTTGAATCCCCAGCACCCATGGGGAAAAAAAAGTGAAAATAAAAATCGTCAGGCATGCTTAGACTTGCCTGTATCCCCATCCCTGCAGTGCAGAGACAGGGAGAGCCTAGGAGCTCAGTGGCCAATCCAGCCTCGCTGACACAGTGAGCTTCCAGTCCAGGGAGAGGAGACATTCCAACACCCTGACTGTGGGCTAGCTCAGCAGCCAAGAGCACTTGCTCTTGCAGAGAACTCAGGCTCAAATCCAAGCACCCACAGGGCAGCTCACAACCATCTTAACTCAGTTCCAGGGCAGCTCTCTTTGACCTCCTTGGCCAACCAGGCATACATGTAGTGCACAGACAGACATGGAGGCACAACATCCATACACATAGAATTAACCCAACATCTTCCTCTGACCTTCACATGTAAACACACACACACACACACACACACACACACACATACTTTTTAAGGTATTTGTATCAGTGAAGGTCATTTGGAAAATTCCATCTCGAGAGAGCAGTCTTGTGAGCAGAAGCAATAGCACTGGGCCCAGAGTTATTTAGACTCTGTCTGGACTCCTCAGCCACTGACACCCCTAAAGTTGTCACTGCAGCAGACTAAGGAAAGGGGTGTTCAAGACACACTCACGCTGGGGTGCACGAGACAGAGCTAAGGACATCAGCACTCAGGTCTAGCACCCTTCCTACCCAGCACCTCCCATCTGCCCTCTGTCAGCCCTGGGCAGCCTCGTTCTTGGATGCCAGCCACCCAAAGGCCTCTGTTCACTTGCTGAGTTAGCTGCTGCTCCCCAAAGCATTCTGTGCTTTTCTCTCTTCCCTTTCTAGCTACCATCAAACCACCTGAAGTGACCTGTATCCCCAAAGTGAGGTCCATTCAGATGCTGATCCACCCTGCACTCACGCCCGTCCTCTCGGAAGACGGCCACCGGCTGACCCTGGAGCAGATTTTCCACGACCTGTTCTACCGCTTAGAACTCCACGTCAACCACACCTACCAAATGGTAAATATAGGCCACACCCACACCCCTCCTTGGGAACCCCATTCCCTCCCAAACACATTGAGCTGCTTTTAGCAAAAGTGATGCGTTACATAAAGTGACACTCCCCCCCAAAAATGTGGGGACTCCTGGGATGCTGGGGTGTGTGTGGTTATGAGCCATGACCTCCCTCTGTAGGCTCACAGAGCCAGTAACATGTTCAAGGTTCTGGCAAGTCTTACAGAGCCAAACTTCTCTTCCATACCATGAGAATTTTTCATGATTCCTTTTGTTTGGTACATTGGTTGGTGTTTGTTTGTGTTTGTTTGTGTTTGTTTGTTTGTTTGTTTGAGGCAGAGTAACACTGTAATCCAAGCTGGTCTGGAGCTCACTACAACTCCTAGCAATCCTCCTGCCTCAGTGCAGGTATTAACAGGCACGTGTCCCTGCGCCTGGTTCAGCAAGCTTTATTGGTTTTTGCCTAACATCCTCTAACATCCCAGAGAGCAAAATATCTCTGTTACTATCCCCAGTCATCTCTGTAGAAAGTGTTGGCGCCTGGGGCTACAGCTGTAGCTCTGTTTAGTGGAGTGCTTGCCTAGCTCGTTCAAAGCCCCGGATTTGATTCCCAAAACCATAGACACCAAGCATGGCGCTGCATGCCTATAGTCCCAGATCAGAGGTGGAAACGAGAGGATCAGGAAATCGGGACCATTCTCAGGCAGCAGCTTTGGCACCACTCTAGCCTGTGTGGGGTGTGAGAGAGAAAAAATTAAAATCCTGGAGGCAGCCTCTAGAGTAAGCCTCAGTGTTTGCGGAAACCATGCCAGGCATGGTTCAAGATGGGTCCCTACAGCCTTGACACAGCTGTCCAACAATATGCTCTTGTCTGTTCCCCAGCGTGTGCCATTAATCTGTGACTCAGTGGGGTGACTGCTGATTTTCTCCTCCGAGGTTCTGAAAACTCCCTCAGAGAGTTTATGACCTAGTGGGTGGGGGAGGGGTTAACACAAGAATCAAAGCTGGCGAGGCAGCTTGAGCTCTTAGCTCCACCTAAGAGCCTTGTGGGAAGCTCTGGGATGCTGTTGCCTGCCGCTTTCTGTGGCATGCGAGGATGTCACGTCTTCATCAGAGCTCCATGAGGCCGAGGTGGCATCTCCACCTCGGAGGAGAATTCGGAGCCCCGGGGAGGTCCAGCCATGCAGAGGAGATCAAAGCTTAACTTACCCTGGCGGGCCCCTGTTGTTGCACCATGAGAAAGAAGCAGGAGCATGTTCCAGTGTTTTCCAAACGCACAAAGCTGGCCGCTCTGGCTGGATCGTGAGGCCACATGAGGCAATTTTCTTGCCTTGGACCAGTGGCATCGGAACCTCCCAGGGTATTTGCTCAAAGC
>REGO01000146.1:320589-331666 GCA_010120015.1 Rhombomys opimus | reverse complement strand
TTTTTATGTGTATGAGTGTTTTGACTGCATATATGTCTGTGTGCCACAAGCATGCTCAATGCCCTCAGAGGTCAGAAGAGGGCATCAGATGCCCTGGGACTGGGGTTACGGATGGCTGCAAGCCATCATGTGGGTGCTAAGAATGGAACCTGGATCCTCTGCAACATTAGTGAGTGCTCTTAACTGCTGAGCCATCTCTTTGACCCCCAGAGGGAAGCTGGAAAGACGGGCTCTGACGGGGGTCCTGGGAAGCTCGCTCTTGAAGTTTTGGTTGTAAACCTTAGCCTTTAATGTCTAAACTATCTGTCGAGCCCTGATGCTTTTTAGTCATTTCCCTTTAGCCTATGTCTTTACTTGAGAAATGCGTCTCTACAGACACTCTTCCAATAGAGGTTCTCTTTTAAGATTTATTTTGCGTATGTGTGCACGTGTGTCAGCATCCACGCACCACAGCACATGTGTGGAGGTCAGAGAACGTCTCGCAGGAGTTGGTTGCCTTGGGTTTGAACCCAGGCCGTCAGCCTTGGAGGCAGGCACCTTTACCAACTGAGCCGCCTGACAGGCCTTTTTCATTGAAAGGCAACTTATATGCCATAAAACCTCATCCTTTTCTTTCCATTTTTGTAACGTGTAGAATCAAACTCGGAGCCTTGCAAGCGCTGGGCGAGCACCTTACTACCAGGCCACTTGCCCAGAGCTAAAGTCACCCATTTTTCCATTGTTTGTCTTGTTTTTCAAGACAGGGTTTCTCTCTGTAGCCCTGGTAGTCCTAGAACACACTCTGAAGACCAGGCTGGCCTTGAACTCAGAGATCTGCCTGCCTCTGCCTTCTGGGTGCTGGGAGTAAAGGCGTGGGTCACCTCTGCTACACTAAATTCACCCCCCTCCCATTTATTTATTTACTTACTTACTTACTTTACATTCCATTTGCATCCCCTCACTCCTCTCCTCCCTCTCACTTCCCCTCCCCTTGACCCCCTCCCTTTCTCCTTAGAGAAGGGGAGGCCTTAAATTCACCCTTTTAATGTGCAGAGTTCAGAGGTTCCCAGAACACCACAGCGCAGCACACCAGCCTCCTCTTTGCCTCGCTTCATCCATCCATTCGTCTTTAAGTTTTCTGCCTTCTCTCCTTCCAAAATGACTGTTAAGACCATTCTGCATTTTTTTTTAAATCAGAGATTGTATTGCTCAGTTCTGAAGGTTCCAATATTTATATTCACCATACGCTATTGAGATTTCTTATTAATTCACTATATTTTGTATATTTTTTTTGTTTTCTGTGCGTGTGTATGTGTAAAAGGTGCACAAGTACTGAGGTCAGAGGACAACTTGTAGGAGTTTGTCTTCTTCTTCCTCCGGGTGGGTCCTGAGGATTGAACTCAGATTCCCCAGGTTTGGTGGCAAGCACTTTTACTTGCTGAGCCATCTTGCCTGCCCTTGTTCACCCATTACACACATTTTCTTTTACTTCCTTGAACACAGTTTCACAGCTGGTTCACAATAATTGGATGTTAAGCCCAACAACGTTCTGGTCATGTTGGGGGGGGGGTCACGACTTTTTGCTTTTCCTTGTAGGTTTTGTAATGTACCTTGGATGTTATGAAAGCCGAGTTGAAGTGACCCTGGGTTGTGTTATAACCTCCAAAGGGTGTGGATTGTCTTTTGTTCTTTGGGGGTTGTTTATTTGTTTGTAACAAAGTCTCCCATGGTGGCCCAGGCTAGCCTGGAACTCATTATGTAGCTAAGGTTGGCCTCAGACAGGCAGCAATTCTCCTGTCTCCACCACCATGCCCAACTTTCTGTGCTGTATAAGCAGGCCATTAACTGGGCTGGACATCACCCTCTGACATCCCCATTCGGTCTTTTTATTTAGGCTTAGAGGCTTCCTCGTGTGTGTGATTCGTGTTTTAAGGCTGAGTCCACACAGAGAGGCTGGGCTTCCTCCACACAGTGCTCCTGTCTGTGGCTTGCCCCTCATTTTGCAGCTGCTATGGTCACCCCAAACTCTGTCCTCTGGTTATTCCAGCCAGAAAGATGGCATGGCTTCTAGGCTTCAGCCACCCCATATAGTGAAGGCTGGAATCTGCCCTCAGGATAAAAGATATTTAAAAGCTTCCATAGCTGTTATCCCTCCTTCATCTCCCAACACTCCCTCTGTTATATACTCTCAAGAATCTTTAGTCATCTTCCTTTTTATTTTTCATTTTGATCATTTTATTAATTGCTTTTTCATCACCATGACCAACCTACCTGACAGGGCAAATTAAAGGGAAGAATTTGCTATCTTGGGCCGCCAAGATGACGAAAATCGGATGCTATAAAGAGAATTTGAGAACAGGAGGCGGGTGCCGGGCTGGGTTTGGGAACACTCAGTATGGAGGTATCTGCCTGGTGACGCCCAGAAGGGGCTTGTTTTGCTCATCGGAAACCCTTTAGGGTCGTACATCAATGACTACAGAGGCCACAGGCCCAGACAAGATCATAAAGTGACCAGAGAGAAAGATGGGTGAAGAGTTCATTCTGCATGGAACTGAGGGGCTGAAAGAGGTGAACCAGCCAGAGGTTGGCAGGAGCTGACAGGAGCACTCCCCTCCCCCACCAAGGATGGCACAGGGCAGGCAAGTTGGGGGGATCCAACGTAGGGGAGTTAGAGAAACCTGGTGAGAGAGAACAAGTGATCACCAGAGTAGGTGGCAATGAATCCCAATTTACTCAAGTCAGGGGTTCACCAGAGGCCCAGGACCCTGCATCCCCAGACTCCTGAGTCAGGCAGCTACCTATGGCATTTGACCAGGATGTTGCCTTGTGAATACGGGCCAAGCGGTCGAGGCTTTGGAGGAGAGGCGCGCTGTAAATCTAGCTTTTCCAAAGATCATGGTGGCGCCACGATGAATGTGCCATGGACAGGAACCAAACCAGAGATGAGTGAGCAGCAAGGGGCCATTGCAGAGCCCAGGCTGGAGAGATCAGGTCAGATCAGGAAGGGTAAAGGAATGTAGAGTCGAGGCAGGTTAAGTGACGGAGGAGGCAGGGGAGAGGCGGGGTGATGGTGGCAAGCAGGTCGTTGCCACAGCAGCTGGTATCTGTGGGCTGCTACAATGTGACAGACCAGGTTCTATGAGAAGGCTCTGCGGGCATGCGGGCATGCAGGCATGGGTACGTGTGTGCATGTGTGTGTCTATGTGTGTGTGTGTGTGTGTGTGTGTGTGTGTGTCTGTGTCTGTGCAATCATCTTGGGCTCTCTGTCCATTTCAGCACCTCGAAGGCAAACAGAGAGAATACGAGTTCCTTGGCCTGACTCCGGACACAGAGTTCCTTGGGTCCATCATGATCTCCGTTCCTCTGTGGTCCAAGAAGAGCGCCCCCTATGTGTGCCGAGTGAAGACGCTGCCTGGTGAGTTCAGCCGAGGCCATGGGGGGCGGGGGGGATTCCTGAGGGCACAGCTTGACCCCACTCCTCCCTCCCTGTAACCAGGGGGACAGGCTCGGTGGTGCTCTGAGAACCCTTGGAGACTCTCCGTGTCATATTAAGACTGATGTTTGTTTATCCACGGCTGAGTTGTCTAATGGGTTTACTTAGCGAACGTTTAATCACCACCGCTCTCGGCCAAAGGCTGAATTTCTTTTCTCTGGCCAGCTTTGTGTAAACTCTGGAAAAGCAAACATATACATTATCGACTGAAGGCGCATGTACGGGGAAGGAGGTGTCCAGGGGTGTGGAAAGAGAGGGTAAAATGATCCTCGGTATCTTCAAAGCTGAGGAACCATAACGGTGATAAGGATGGATCACATTTCTGCTACACTGAGAGGCAGGAGCTTCGATCACCTTCATTCTACATGAGATGAAACTCGGGTTCGCAGAGGTTATGTAACTTACCCAAGGTCACACAGGAAGAGAAGGATGGAATGAGGCCCAATTCCATGGTGCTCTGTTCTAACCACTGCATTACTGTGGAGATAGTTCTGAGTCATCTAGTCAGGGAGATAGCGATAGGGAGATAGATGCCCCATTCCTCTAGCACATTCTCGGGACTCAGGGTAGCAGCCACAGAGCGCAGGCAAGGTCTGAGGTTCCATCCCCAGCAATGGAAAACAAGCTGACAACAGCCCCGGCTCCCGTGAGAGCATCTGTTCTTTGGTTAGGCTTATGCTCCCAAGCACATAGAAAAGTTTTGATGCTTCAAACTGCCAGGCAGAGCAAAGCAGTGACGTCATTGGACAAGGGTGTCTGTGAGGAACGGGGGCCCATCCGAACCATGGTGTTCAGCTGACTTCTGCCAACTATAGTCTCCCTTGGAACTCAGTTTGACAACTGGACATCGGTGCACGGCCCTGCATGAAAAATGGTCCCTGTCTTCAGCTCCGCCCAGAAACCTGTTCAGCCTGTCAGAACCCACAAGACCCTGGCTTCTCTGCCTGAATGCCAGGGCATCATCTGGCAGGAGGCAAGGCTGGAGGACAGCCAGCCCTGGCCGATAGCATGGGGCATGGCCTTCCTTCATGAGGGACCCGGGCACCAGAATAGAACCTGACAAGCAGCAGGCTAGGAACTGGACCCACAGGGTGCCAAGCCGGGCATGTATAATGCGCTCTCTGACCTTCACCCCAACCTCCTTAGATACGGGTCACCTGTCCCCAGGCACCCTGCTTCTGGAAGGCAGGCAGGCCACTCCTTACTCGCCTTCCTGTAGGCTTGTCCTCAGGTGAGCTGGCCTGCACTGTCACACTAAGTTTTGTTGGGGTTTGGGTTCTTTGTTATGTTTTAAGATAGAGTCTCCCTCTGTAGCCCTGGCCAGCTTCCCGCTCCTGATCCTCCTGCCTCAGCCTCCTGAGAACTGAGGTGACAGGCAAATACCTCTTTTCACCTGAGGCCGCTGCTGCTTTCACTTGAAGCTCGCTCTTCTTGGGTGTTTCTTGCTAATGGATCTAAAGATGCTCTTTCTCCCTAAAGATCAAAGTCCATTAGGGAAGGCCTTCTGCTAGAGCACCACTCTGTGGCCAACCTGTCAGGTGCTTTATAAGTGTCCATTCCTATGATTGCATATATTAGTTAATTTTTACAACAATTCCCACCCCCACCCCACCCCCAAAAAATGGTGGTAGCATCATCTTCATTTTACACAGGAGGAAATCTGGCTCAGAGAGGTTAAGTCACTTGTCCATGCCCACACAGCTGGTCTGCGAACCCAGCTGCCTTTGTTAGCTGGTCCTGAAGCCAGACTCTAGCCATCACCTTACAAACCTGTCTACTCTAGCTCCTTCTGCTGCAGGCTTGCTCTGAGCTTCCATCCCAGAGTAAACCATCCTGCCCTCAAACTTAGTCTAGGCTTTACCTCTTCCCAGCTCCCAGAATCCCCTGCTTTATTTCCTCAGGATGCCTGGGAGTTACCAAATATCACTCCAGCACCTTAGGTGGGAGGAAGAGGTCTCAAAGTTGGCTCACCTTGTCTCTTTTAGAAGGGAGGAAACCGAGGCATGATGGTACACTGCCTGTGGGGATAGGCTCTGCAGTCATGTTCATCCTCTGAGGAGCTGTGTGACCTTTGACCAGTCTCTGGACCTCTCTGGGCATCTGCCCTGTTGCTTGGACGAGGAAAACATCCCTGTCCCTTTGTATGTTCTGCTGATTCTCGGGGAGAGCTTGGGCATGTGGGACAACTATTACTACAGAAGCTGGACCCGGGAGGGCTGTAGGGCGGGGAGGATACGCCGCTCTGGTGTATCGCTCTGGTGTTCCTCATCTTCAGGTTCATCATCACTCTCCCACCCTGCCTCCACATGGGGGGGGGACAGAACCACAGATAATGTAAACACCTGGTCACTGCTCCAGCCTCTGCCTCCCCAGCGTTTCACAAGTGCCACTCAGACTGATGACAGGATAGGTCGTGCCAGGAAACCTCCATGCCTGTCCCAAGACAACAAAAGGCACAGAGACAAGAAATGTCAGTACTCTGCCTTCCTCACTTTTCGGAGGCCTGGTCCCTCCCTGGGCTCCTTCAACTAGACACTGAGAGAGAGGGCACAGGTCTTCCTGAGTCTACCCTCTGACTCCTGTCAGGGAAGCAAGATGGCCTGAGAGCTGAGCTAGGGGCATGGGGAGACCAGCCTGCCCACTGCCCTCCTTCTTCCCAGAAGCTCCTTCTCTGACACACCTAATGGGAAAGCCCCTAGCAACAGTGACTGAGCTGTCAGGACCACTAGAACAGTGGTTCTCAACCCTCCTAATGCTGCAACCCTTTAATATGGTTCCTCATGTTGTGGGGACCCCCAACCATAAAATTATTTCGTCGCTACTTCCTAACTGTGGTTTTGCTGCTGTTATGAATCGTGAAGCAAATATCTGTGTTTTCCGGTGATCTCAGGTGACCGCTGTGAAAGGGTCGTTGGACCTCTAAAGGGTTCATGACCCACACATTGAGAACCACTGTAGTAGATCCTTCTGGACCACACTCTGAATAGCAGGGACTCGGAGTCCTCATGCCTGTGACAGAGCCTGTTCCCTGACCAGGCTCCCCTCCTGATGATGGCAAAGATGGGCTAATGTGCAGGTTCTTGGCCCAAAGGTTGACTAGAAAGTGTCCAGATGTGGGGTCTGAATGAGCTGGCTGTGTGGACTGGGTCATCCACGGCTAGCTGAGGCCCTTGGCGCCATGCTGAAGACCTACAAGAGGCTTTCCGTGTGTCTCACTTTTGTTTGAAGGCAGGGTTTCCTATAGCCCAGAATAGCCTTGAACTCAGGCTACACCTGAGGATTGCCTTGAGCTTCCGGTCCTTCTGTCCCGGCCTCCCAGATGCCGAAATCCCCGGGCCTGCACCCCATTTGTGTGGTGCCTTATTGAGTCCAGGCCTTTGTGACTGGTAGCCAAGCACACTACCAAGAGAGCTCCATCCCTAGCAATGCATGTTGTATTCGAAGATGGTGAGGAACTCACCCTAGGGCTGGAGAGATGGCTCCGAGGTTAAGAGCACTGTCTCCTCTTCCAGTGGTCCTGAGTTCAATTCCCAGCAACCACATGGTGGGTCCCGGCCATCTATAGTGAGATCTGGTGCCCTCTTCTGGCGTGCAGGCATACATGCAGGCAGACCACCGTGTAAAGAAGAAGAAATAAATAATTCACCCTGACCCAAGAGGGACAGGCGCAGGGGCCTCCAAGCTCACACCACCTTCTCCTGTCCTCTTCTGCAGATCGGACCTGGGCCTACTCCTTCTCCGGTGCAGTGCTGTTCTCCACAGGTTTCCTCATTGGCTTGCTCTGCTACCTGGGCTACAAATACGTTACCAAGCCACCCGTCCCTCCTAACTCCCTGGTGAGTCACACACCTGGGGCTAGAGGGGCTAGAGGGGCTAGAGAGACCCTCCAAGTCCCAGAGGGTAGGGGAGCCCCTGAGCAGGGCCAAGATCTGCCACAGAGCAGACCGGGTTGAGAAAGGTGGTCCGGCAGGTTCCAGGCCGTTTGAAGAAAGCATATGATCGGGCAGAGGGATTGAACAGGGGCGCCCTGCAGCTTGAGAGCATCACAGCCGGGTGGGAATGCAGGTCCCAGGGAACACCGAGGGCTGAGCAGTGGGGCTCTGGAGCCAACTCCCCATCTGAAGGACTCAGAGGGCATTTCACAGAGGGTCACGGTCCTGGCTCCCCACTGTCTCGCATCCTCTTCCGACCTTTCCTATCTCCTTTTTCACTTCAGTCCCTCACAGTAGTGTTAAGCCACAACCTTGAGGCAGCCCTCAAGGTTGGGCCATCTGGGCCATCTACTTCCCCGGCTGTCAGTCACCTGGAGCAAGCGGGTCCTAAGTCAGTCTGCCAAGTGTAACCGCAGACACCACATATCTGTTTACTTGTTTTTCAAAACATGGCCTCACCACATAGCCCAGGCTAACCTCAGACTCAGGATCTTCCTGCATCAGCCTCCCTAGCGTGAGCTGCCTCGGAGGCTGGTGCATTTGGAGGGAACTGCACGGGCAGGGCTGGGTTACATACATCTTGAATGGACCCCCGGTGCCAGGCCTTGCCTAGCCATACCACAGAAGGAATCATGGGGCTGGAGAAATGGCCCAATGGATAAAGCGCTTGCCATGCAAGCATGAGGAGCAGAGTTGGGATCCCGGAACCCACGTAAACACTGGGAGGGTGTGACAGTCCACCCATAATCCCAGCGCCCTGAAGGCAGAGGTTCTCAAGCCAAGATGGCTAGTTAGACCAACAAAATTGCTGAGCTCTGGGCTCGTATCAGCACCCTGCCTTGATATGTAAGATGGAGGATGACCAAAGATGCTGGGTCTCTGGCTTGCACACGCATGTGCTTACCACACACGCATCCGAGCACAAGATCACATTAAGTAAGAAAGAAGGAAGGAAGGAAAGCAAGACACGCCCTAAAGGGTGGATTCTTGTCTCCCCACAGAATGTCCAGCGTGTCCTGACCTTCCAGCCTCTGCGCTTCATCCAGGAACATGTTCTGATCCCCATCTTGGACCTCGGCGGCCCCCACGGTCTAGCTCAGCCCATCCAGTACTCCCAAGTGGTGGTGTCCGGGCCCAGGGAGCCACCCAGAGCTGCACAGCGGCACAGCCTGCCTGATGTGTCCTACGTTGGACAGTCGGACGTCTCCCTCCTGCCCACCAACGTGCCACCTCAGCAGACACTGTCCCCACCATCCTATGCTCCGAAGGCTGTCTCCGAGGTCCAGCCCCCCTCCTATGCTCCTCAGGTCGCCTCTGATGCCAAGACTCTGGTCTACTCGCCACAGCAGGTGATAAAGACCCGGCCTCCCACCTACAGCCCGCAGGGCATCCTGGACAGCTGGCCTGCCTCCTATGCTGTGTGTGTGGAAGACCCTGGCAAAGACTGCACCGCTGAGGTCCTCTCCAACCCCAAACACCTCAAGCCGAAAGGTCAGCTCCAGGAAGACACGCTTGCCGGAAGCTGTCTCTCCGGGGACCTTTCTCTACAGGAAGTCACCTCCTTGGCTGAGGAGGGAGCACAGAGACCAAAGTCCCTTTCCCTAGCTCTGGGGTTTTGCACGGACAGAGGGCCTGACCTTCATGCCCTGCACAGTGGGGAACCAGAGACACCTCAGTACTTGAAGGAGCCACTATCCCTCCTGTCCTCTGTCCAGATTGAGGGCCACCCTGTCTCCCTCCCTTTAAATACCCATTCCGACCAGGGACCAAGTCCCTGGAGCCTGCTGGACTCCCTTGTGTGTCCGAAGGATGAGGGTCCAGGGGCTGAGGCCGTGAGCCCCAGTTCCCCAGCTTCTGAGCTGGAGCAGTCCACAGAACTGGACTGTCTTTTCAAAGGCTTGGCCCTGACTGTGCAGTGGGAATCCTGAAGGGAGGTCAGAGCAAGCAAGAATTAGGCTTCCTCCTGTCCCACCCAGCTAACAACCCCACACCCACCAAGCTGCAGGCTCTAAAGGCCCAACCCCAGGTGGGTGCCCTGGCGAGAACCAGAGGAAGGAAGATTTGGGCGCCGAGTGGGAATACAAATGTATGGTGAGGGCTGCCCTAGAGAAGTTACAGGCAGGCGGTATGTACAAACGGCCTGAGCCACAGGGCCGAGCAGGCAAGACAGACAGCATGGGGTAATTCGGGGAAACCTGGAGAGCCTGTGCCACCCCTCTGCTCCTAGAACGTTGGGCTGGAGGCTGCCTCTCTTCCCTTGCTTCCTGGCCAGCTCCCAAATCTAGTTTAACCACGAGTGACTCATCCACCTTCTCTGGAGGAGCTTGGACCGGAAGGAAGCTAGGGGACCAAACATAACAGGCCTTCAAGGCCACAGGCAGCACAGTAGCCAGACTTCAGGGCAGAGTGTGGCCAGAGCTCGCCCCCGGTCAGGGCTCCCTTCTTTGCTCCACTGTGGGAAACTTCACCCTGGAATGACTTGTTAACCCTTCAGGAGGTGAGGCAGGGGTCCCGAGGAAAGCACCGGAGCCATGGAACCCAAAAGCTTTGGAATCTCAGTCTGTCCGGTCTTTCCCTACCATCTGTAGGGCAGCAAGCAAGTGAATTAGCTCAGACCTCACTGATGAAACAGGGATCATCACACTTACCTTACGAGGCGATGCCATCCTTATGCCAAGCATGACAGTAATGTCTGGGAAGTGCTTTGTTGCAACCCAGGGCAGGGTCTGATAGACCGTCACTGTCTTCTGCTGAGATTTTTTTTTTTTTTTTTAATCTGGAAAGACAAGGAGGGCCTTCTGTTCACACAGGTTCATGGGTGTTTTCTCATGGAGCAGAGGCCATGCAGGCAAGGACTGGACTATCTAGGGCAGACGAGAGGAGTCTCGACAGGGCCTTCTAGAAACAGACCCGGAGGCAAGGAATGGCACAGAGCCTTCTCCTTGAGGTTGTAGGTGGAAGCTGTCTGGACAGAGGCCATCTCACAGGCCTTTGTCTGTCCCACCTCCAGGCACCACCCCAACCCTCTGACCTTGTGCCTGCACAGAGGAAGGAGAAGAGCTTTTACTCTCTGCTGTCAGGAAGCCGTACCCATTGCAGCAGCTGCTGAGATGGGCCTTACCCAGGCCTATGCAAGGCCCTGCTGGGGAGGCCACACTCAAACACAGGGCCTTTTGTGTGGGATGGGGGGAAGGGGGCTGAGTCTGGCAGAACACAAGGAAAGGGTTTCCTAAAGGATTCCTGAGGGAAGGTGCCCTCCCATCACCTTGTTGCCCCAAATTTCTGAGACACAACACCAAGCTCCGTCTGTGTCACCACGGCCCTTTAGAAGACTGTCCTTCCGCTCTACTCACCTGTGTTTTCCCCTTCTTTTCCCCGCTGGATCCCCTAAATGACACATGGTGACATGGGGCTCTTATCTGTATGTCATTAATATTTAACCTCCCTCCAAGGTCACTGACCCAGTATCCTGGGCCAAAGGTTAACTGCCTTCACCTTGTTTATGAATAAAAAGCAACTGAATGGCCTGTTCTGGCCCGGTCAGTACAACCTGGGCTACAGAGCGCTTTTATGGAAGGCCATAAACCGGCTGCCAGTTTCCAGGGCTGTGCGTGTGTGGCAACCATAACAAAAATGAGGGAGAAGCTAGAGTGTCTAGGAGAAGCCCACTCCC
>REGO01000146.1:292961-308995 GCA_010120015.1 Rhombomys opimus | reverse complement strand
CCTTTAAAGGTCTTTGTGGCCTTCCATTTTCACCCAAGGTTCCTCTGTCTTAGCAAGGCCACAGCCCACAGACTCTGAGCTCTGTCCACCCTACACACAGAGCCGCGACAGCCGCCTGGGAGCCTTGGGCTGCTTGGGCCTGGGTTATTCTTAGCTACCTCCCCGCAAGCCTGGATTGGGAAGACTAGACCCCTGGAGAGCCAGCCCTTGTAAAAATATGATTCTGGTGTCAGGAGAAGGCGGCCGCTCTGAGCTGGGCCTCTTCAGCAGAAAAGACTGTTCTGGGAGTCAGGGCAGAGAGTCCAGAGCTAGGGAGGAGGTGGGGAGTGGGAGGCAGGACCCTGCTGGAAGAATGGGCTCAGGTCTAGAGTGGGAGCCTAAAGTCAGGCCTAGCATTCTCTCCCCTGAGTCAGGGTGTGGCCTCAGACACGTGACTCAACCCCCTGGATGTCAGGAACCTGACTTCAGCCCCTAGACCTGCTTCTGCTTTTGCCTCTGTCTCCTGCTCGAAGGGTGGGCTAATTATCCAGCTGATTCACGCTAAGGGCTTAATGTCCCAGACCTTGACGAGAGCTGGGAAAGAATGGGACCCGGTTGCTCATGCCTGGGATCCCAGTACTTAAGAGACCAAGGCAGGAGGATCATGTTTCTAAAAGAAAAGAAAAGGAAGAGGGGAGAGCTGGGAAAACAGGAGACAACATTTCTAGGAGCATAACAGCACCCCAGAAGCCTTACAGCTGTGGGGGACCCCCTGAACAAGATGGTGGAGATGGGGGCGGGCATGGCCCTTTCCCAGAAGGAGGCGTGTTGTTCTCAGAGCAGAGTTCCTGTTTCCTGGGTCTTAGGCCTGTTGCCAGGCAGACTGTAGGATAAGAAAGGGGGTTCAACAATATTGTCCATCTGTATCACCGTTCCAGGCCCTCTCAGGGTCTCACCCTCAAGGACCGCTCTGCCCAGGGAGAACTGGCCACAGAGAAGTGTATTCTTGGTCCTGCTCAGCTCAAGGGGGAGGTGGCAGGAGAGCAAATGGCATCCCAGCCTGAAGTATCAGTTAGGCTTCTCAGGAGAGGTGGCATAGGAGCTGTAGGGTGAACACCTCTTGATCCCCAAACTGAAGAAAAAGATAGCATCTTCCTGGGACCTGCTTTACACAAACCCAGCACCCTTGTCCGAGTTGAGCCTTATCTAAGGTCACACAGCCAAAGTGGATCAGGATTCAAATTCGGGAATCATGCCAGTAACCACAAAGCAAGAGAGCGATACGTGAGGTTGTTTTGTTTTGTTTTGTTTTTAACTTAAAGTGTACAAGTGAGGCAGGTGCAGTGGCGCGTGCCTGTGATCCCAGCACTCCAAAGGCAGACGCAGGTGGATCTCCGTGAGTTCAGGGCCAGCCTGGTCTACAACGTGAGTCCAGGACAGCCAGAGCTACACAGAGAAACCCTGCATTCAAAACAAAACAAACAAACAAACAAACAAACAAACACACAAGTGCTAAGGAGTTGAGGATGGAAAACATGTAGGCGGGTCACAACCATGAGTGACATCTGAAGGAAGCCGGCCTCCAGGCTGGCAGGGTCCCGCTGGCACACTTTCAAAGCCACACACTGGGCAGTATGCTGGGCACTGGGATACCATGGAGACCAAGGCAGTCCTACCTGCACGTGGCTGGCCCCAGGAAGAGATCTGTGTCCTCAAATCTGGGCCAAGTTAAGGCTGTCTACCTGCAGCCAAACCCACCCACCTTAAGCCCACGGCTAAGGCATTCCATGGAGCCTCTAGGAGCCAGGCTGGCTTCTGCTCAGGCAACAAGGCCAGCCCCACAGAGCCAAGCATTCCTGACTGGGTAGAAGCCAAGGCCGGGCCCACTGGCTCGGGTAGCTCCTGGGGCTCCTGGCACTGCCACGCTGGAGAAGAACCCTGTGACTGGTCTCCAAGGATGGTGTCCCTGCTCAAGATCCAGGCTTGCCAGGGGAGCCCATTTGTTCAGCCACCCTTGGGCATTTCCAAGATGCAGAAGTCCTGAGAGGACTCAGGCACACATGCCAGAGCACGCCAGGATCTGGAGCTGGTGTTGCTGGGGATGAATTTACTACATGGGGCAGGCAGGGGCAGGGACCTGCTCTCAGAGTGTCACACACACACACACACACACACACACACACACACACACACCAGCTTTCTACTTGGGACTGTATACGAACAGAAAGGAGAAACCCAAATCAGGGTATCTGGGGGAGCTCAGGGCTCCGAGGAGTGCCAGGGAGAGGCAGAGGGAGGGGACAGCAGCTGCTGGAAAGCAGGCTGGAAGGATGAGGTGTGGTGACCGGCCACCCCGGGTACATGGGGGTAATGGACAGGCATGGCAGGTATTGCACCCTGAGCTTCAATGTCAGGAACAAGATGAGATAGATGGGGGAGAGGGGTTAAGGGGGGGGCACAGGAAAATGCAGACAGTCATGCCTGAGAAACCCCAGGCTAGGCCTCTGGGCGAGAACTGGTGAGGCGAAGGGAGGCTCACTCTGGCCATGTTTAGCCCACAGGAAAAAAAAAAAAAAACTTGAATCTCACTGATGTCAGATAAATAAATATCTCAGACAAAGTGCTTTTAAACATAAAATCTAAAGCCTGGAGAGATGGCTTAACAGTTAAGAATGAGTACTGCGGGGCTGGAGAGACGGCTTAGCGGTTAAGAGCACCGACTGCTCTTCCAGAGGACACGGGTTCAATTCCCAACAACTACATGGCAGGATGCTCTCACACAGACATACATGTAAGCAACACACCAATGCATATAAAACAAATGAATAAACATAAATTATTAAAAAAAAGGATGAATACTGCTCTCCCAGAAGACCAGAGTTCAAGTCCCAGCATGTATGTTGATAGGTTACAGCTGTCTGTCACGCCCGCTCAGCAGAAGCCAAAGTCTCTGGCTTCCCCACACACCTCCTACACATAATTTTTTTTTTAATTAAAACAAAAAACAAAAAACAAAAAACGGCTAGGTGGTAGTTCCAGGACAAGGTGAGTGAGACATAGTGAGTGAGAGCTTGTCTCAAAAACATAAATAAATAAATAAATACATACATACATAGAAAATAAAAACTAACAGCAAAATGCACCAGGAAAGCTAAGTGTAGAGACCCAGGCCTGTGGTCCCCACCTTCAGGAGGGACGTGAAAGTCGCAGGTCTGAGACTGGCCTGGGCTGCCCAGGGAGACGCTATCCCGAAGAACAATGGAAGATTTAGGAAACTAGTGAGTCTCTTTCATGAGGCCTCTCTGGCTGGAGGGGCAGGCAGGATGAGGCTGAGGGCCTGGCAGTGCAGGCCGCACCCCGAGCTCCAGCTGCTGCGTCTCGAGAGGAAGGCAGAGCCTGGGAGAGCCTGAGGTGTCTGGAATGTTTCCGACAGGTGTGGGTTAGGGGCCTGGCCCCCTGAGCCTGGAGACAAGCGTGTCCAGATTTGGCACTGCCCTCCCAACAGGAGACTCAGAGGGGCCCCTTTCCTAACTGGGTAGAGCCTGGGGACAGAGTGGGTGTGCCTCTGTTCTGTGGCCAGGAATATAAATAGGGCACCCAGAGACAGGCCGGGTCCAAGACAGGCTCATCCTGAGGCTGGGGCGCCCCCTGTCTGCAACAAGGGTGTCCTCCTCTTCAGCCTCAACCACCTGTACTTTAGGGAGAAGAAGCATCTCTGCATTCACCCCCAGACACACACACAGGCACACGCACACTGGCACACACACGCATGTGCACACCCGACACCGGTATCCAGGCCCTATACCCGGAATTACTAATTTTAGTGGGACACAGCCTGAGTCCTGAGCTTGTAGTTGCTTTGTTTTGTCTTTGAGCAGCTTAAATGAGGCAGGAGAAGGTGTTTCTCTCCCTGGTGTGGGGACTCAGCACTGGCGACCCTCCCCGCTGCATCCCAGCCACAGGACCTAGAGGAGGTGAAAGTGATGCGAAGTGTGTCAGCAACGGCGTCCTCACTTGCTGTTGACCATTGTCATGTGACCTCGCCTCCCAGAGGCTCGGAGACAGGCAGCATGTTAGAAGGCTCAGGGTAAATCCTGTTTCTTCAGGGTTAGAGCAGTGGTTCCTTTCTAATGCCCGGACCCTGTAATGCATTCCTCACCGTGGTGAGCCACAACTATAAAGAAATAGATAAATGAATAGCAGTGATTTTAAGCATTTGCCCTGGGGAGTTATAGAGAGACATTATGGGGCTTTCATCGATACACGCCCCTCAAAGAGGAGTCATAGTATAAGGCCTGGTCCCTGGTGTGCCCTGGGGGTGCCTCTGGCAGCTCCTCCAGACTGGAATGGGCCTTTCAGCTTCTACATCGAGCAGGGCCAAGGGAGTGTTACCCCCCTCAGGGTCACAGTCAGCCATGTGTGCTCCCCTTTCCCAGGTGAGGACAATTGAGGCTGACAGTGACAGTTCCACCAGGGGTGTGGCCAGCCGGCGAGCAGCACATTGCTGAGGCTGGAATCCAGGTCTGAAGGCTCTGCGTCCCCCCAGCTCACCACCGCTACCGTGTCTCCACAGGTACAAGAATGACATCCGGATTGATCCCCGCCTCTTTCCAGCCGGCAAGTACCGAATCACCAACAACTATGGGCTGCTGACCCTGGAGATCAGGAGGTAAGACCACAGACCCAGCATGTCTTGGCCCCCAGGACTCGGGTCCCAACACCACTGAGGCCAGAGCTGGGCTCTGGTACCCTGGTTTACTCATCCTCAGAAAGCCAATAGGAACAAGGGGAGCCTTGAGGGTCCAGCAAGACTGGTCTTTGAAGCAAGAGAAATCTTGCCCCAAGTGCCAGGGAAGACAGGGCACCAGGGGGCTCTTAGCTTGCTGATGGGGCCAGTTGGGCACATCCTACGGGCTACTCCATCATCAGGGTACCTTGGACAGAAACCTGTCATCCTTCTTTGGGGCACACACAGGGCTGATCTGGCTAGTGATGAGATCCAAGCCTGAAATAGAAGATCTGGGCATTGTACCCAGCTCTAGCATGGACTGGCACCAGGCCTCAGCAAGTCTGCCGCCCTGAGTGAAAGCAGAAAGCCCTGCTCCTGATTTTTGACACAGAGTTGTCAATAGGGCAGGAGGCAGTGCCTGGAACGAGGCTCAGCCAGCTGCACTGAGTTTCCATTGCTATGTGATTCTGGAAGAATCAGGTCACCACTCTGATATGCAGTGGTTAATAATGGAGTGATATGGTCCATGAGGTCAAAACCCTTTCCCTTGAGCTAGTTTAGGCTGGTGTTGGATTCCTAGTTTTTCAGAGAAACTCAGTGTCTTCAGGCCAGCCCAAAGACACACAGCCCAGGGTCTTCCCCAAGCACCACAGGCTCCCTTCCCACCCAGCGGGGATGGGGGATGTTCCTCCTGGGAGCCTGGTATCCTGTGGGATTTCTCCCTCCCTCCTTTTCAGATGCACGGTAGAGGACTCAGCCACCTACACCGTGCTGGTGAAGAACGCCTACGGCCAGGCCTCTTCCTTCGCCAAAGTTCTCATCCGCAGTAAGTCAGCCATCCCCAGCAGCCCAGGCCGCAAACCCACAGCCAGCAGATAGCCATGAATCTATGGACGCACAGGAGGAAAGGGTCAGGGTGTTGAGCTGAGATTGGGGACCTGGAGGCCTTTGGACTGAGAGAGCCTTCTCTCTGGCTAGTGAGGACGACTAGGGGAGTCGATATCACGGGCATGACAAGGGAGGAACCTCTGCCCCTGGGGATTGATATGGAGAGCCACCAGAAGAAAGGGACTATCTTCCCCCAGCACTCACAAGGCATCGAGCCTATACAGTCTCTCTCCATCCTGTGCTGGCCTTGAACCTAGCCCTGTCTGCAGGGCCATGGCAGGCATGGGTCAGTTGCTCAACTCCGTGTGAAACAGGTAGAAAGGGGGACTTTCCTACAAGTGGAGAACAAAACTGGGGTTCAGGCCCCAATGGCCCTTGATAGACCTCCATCAAGAACCTAGCCAGCTGTTCCAGTGACCTGGTCACACATGTCCATAGCATGCTGGAGCATGACCCAAGAGGGTGGCCCGGAAGCAAAGGCAAGCCCTCCCTGACCACTGCTCCTCTTGGCTTTCCTCCTGTATTTTTTTCCTACTGGACTCATCCCTCCTAGAGGTTGTCCCCATGAATATTCAAAACTCACAGCTTGCGCCAGGTCAGACACCCAGGCCTCAGCCAGACCTGGTTCCCATCCCGGCTCTGCCCCAGCTAGCCGTGGGGGCCTGGACAAGCCATCCAACCACACTGAGGTATGGTTTTCTTTACAGTGGGGTCTTGCTTCCCGCCTCAGATGTTCATGGCCGGTCAGTGAAATGGTGCAGATAAGCTTGACCTCTGCCCTTGAGAGGGATGTTGTCCTCTGTCCCTCTGTAAATGCCACATCTGGCCTCAAGGGCTCTGGAGTGAGAAGCTCCCATAGTGTCTTCTCTCTGTCTGTCTCTCTGAGTGTCTCTGTGTCTTTGTGTGTCTCTGTTTGTCTCTGTCTGACTCTGTCTCTGACTGACTGTCTCTCTCTCTCTCTCCCTCCCTGCTCCCCACGTCTCTCCTGCCCAACCAGGGCAGCTGTCCAGCCCTGCCCTCCTTGCCTGTCACAATCCTTGTTAAACTGTCCTTTGCAGTCCTCTACCCTCTGTGCATTCCTAAGATAGCTCTTGGGAAGCAGCTGTCCCTGTCACCCAGCCAAGGTTCTCTGTGTAGACATTTGAGCCGCCCGTAGGCTGTGCCCAGAGTGAAACCCAAGGTCATAACACCATTCTCTCTATCTAGCCCTCCCTCCCTCCTTCCACATCTCTGCCCTTCCCTCCCTCCATCAAAGCCAGCAATTCAAGGATCCATGCCTGAGGCATGAACCCACAGATACTACAGCTGCCTTTCTGTCTCGTCTCCATACTGACATGGGCATCTCTATGCATGTTCCCGTGCTGGGAGACAGGACCCCAATTTCTAATGCCGAGTACCCCAGCAACTCTGTGTGCCACCCGGAACCTCCCCCTAACACTTCCAGACCTCACTCTGGGGACCAGGGTCACATCATGACTCAGGCTGCTGGGGCTAGCTAGGTAACTCTGCCTCAGTTTCCCCATCTGTGAAGGTCAACAGAGTTCAGCTAGGGGCAGCTGCTCTTTGCTGGTTCTGGGGGTTGTGTCCATTTTACTCTGCTGATCCAATCAGTGATGATACCGCCAGACTCTCTGGCCAGGACCATCATCGTTGAGGACAGTGTGTGATGATCCCATCAGCAAGGCCAGACAGAGGAGGAAAATCAGCATTTATGAAGCACCTACTGTGTGCCAGGTCCTAAGAACAAGCTTTATTAAAAATAAAAAAAAAACTCATTTGTTCAAAACCACCAGGGAGAGATCATAGCTCCCATTTTGCCTATGAAGAAACCGAGGCACAGGAACATAAAAGACTTTCCCCAGAGCTGCTGCAGGGGCCACTGACAAGTTAGAAGTCAAACCCACACCTACAACCACGTCCCCAAATGTAGGAGGATTGTGGGCCCTCTCTGAGCCCTCTCCAGCTGTATTTGTCCTGTTTTTGCAGCTTACCTGGGGAAAGATGCTGGCTTCGATTCAGAGATCTTTAAACGTAAGTGGGCCGGGGCCGGGAACCGGGCATTTGGGATCCCCACAGTCCTTCTCAGAACAGTCACCGCCATCCACAGATGCTATCCATAGAAGGCTGTCACAGGTGCTGACTCCCAACTGACATGCTGACTCTTGTGGTTCCCCCTTCCCACCCCAGGGCAACTTTCCCTATTAATACACCTTTAAGAACTGTAAATCAGGTCTGGAGAGATGGCTCAAAGGTTAAGAGCACTGGCTGTTCTTCCAAAGGTACTGAATTAAATTCCCAGCATCCACATGGTGGCTCATAACCATCTATAGCGAGACCTGGTGCCCTCTTCTGGCATGCAGGTGTACATGCAGTCAGAACACTGTATACATAATAAATAAATAAATCTTTAAAAAAAACAAAACAAAACTGTAAATCAACCCAGGAAGGTGTGGTATAATCCCAGCACTCTGGGTGAATCTTTGTGAGTTAGAGGCCAGCCTGGTCTACAAAGTGAGTTCAGCCACAGCCACACAGAGAAACCCTGTCTCAAAAAAAAAAAAAAAAAAAAAAGAAAAGAAAAGAAAAGAGAGAAAAAAAACTGTAAATTGTTGGGTAGTGTACACCTTTACTCTCAGCACAAAGAAGGCAGAGGTCTACAGAGAGAGTTCCAGGACCACCAGTACTACACAGAGAAAGCCTGTCTTGAAAAAAACAAACAAATAAGCAAACAGAACTGTGAATCCTGACCCAAAGGAATGGGGAAAGCCCAGAAGAGTCCTTGCTCCCGTTTAGGCCCTGGGACAGGCTGCTGTCTTAAAAGACTTTGATCTCATGTTTCTGTCTCCCACCCAGGATCTTTGTTTGGCCCCAGCGTGGAGTTTACATCGGTGCTGAAGCCAATCTTTGCCAGAGAGAAAGAGCCCTTCTCCCTGAACTGTTTGTTCTCAGATGATGTGTTAGAGGCTGAACAAAGAATCCAGTGGTTCAGAGATGGTGAGGCCATGGCCTTCTGAGGAAGAGCCCTGCTCCTCCTAACCCCGGGACAACCCCCACCCCCAGCCCTACCCCCAGCCCTACCCCCACCCTCACCCCCACCCCAGAAGTCAGCCATGCCCTCCCTCAGACAGTGCTGGGCACACCTGGGTGGGGCCACAAATTATCTTGGTTCATTTTCCTGTTGCTGTGATACAATTCCCTGACAAGAGCAACTTAAAGGAGAAAGGGTTGATCTCAGCTCACTGTTCAAGGATGCAGTCCGCCGTGGCAGGGACGTCAAGATAGTAGGAGCTTGATGCGGCTGGTCACATCCCAGCCACAGCCAGGGAAGCAGAGAGCAGCGGGCAAGCAGAGAGTGCTAGCTTGCTGCTCAGCTCCCTTTTTCCACTTAGACAGTCCAGGATCCAGTCAGGGAAGGGTTGCTGCCTCCAGTAGGGGGGCCTTCCCCCTCAATGAATGCAACCAAGATAACCCCCCTAGGCACACCCTGAGCTCACAATCTTATTCCCAAGCACCCCTTCATCTGACGGAGGAGGTTCAGTCCTGTCCTTAGGACAGGGGGAAGAAAAAGTAGTCTGATGGAAGAAACCAGACCCATGCCTGGGAGACAGCTGTCCAAGGGAGGGTCATAGCTGCTTCTTGAGGTCTTCTCGGTCTGAGGGAGGTGACCAGTCTGCCCTCAAGAGCACTCTGGGGGTGCTGGGGCATAGTTCCCCCACCCTGCCTCAGATTTGCCCTAGCTCCATGAAGTCTGGTCACACAGCTCCTGTCTGCCTCTGTCTCCACGAGTGACAGGACCCACTTTGGACTCACGAGTGGGTAGAGGAAAGGGTGGGTTTAAGGAGCTGTGTGTCAGAGAGGCCGCTGTCGCCACTGCCAGTGAGGTCTGCCCACGTGCTGGCTTCGTGTGTCATCTCTACCCTGGAGTGGCAATGATATTCAAGACAAAGGGACAGAGGCCAAGGCTAGGGGGCAGGACAGGCTATGTGGCTCACCACAGACCTTTTGAAGACAGTGTATGTATTCATGCATGTATGTGTGTGCATACACTTGTGTGATTGTGTGTGTGTGTGTGTGTGTGTGTGTCTGTTCAGGATAAAGAGCTCCAGGGAGGCCCAGGAGAAGGGAAAGCAGGCTACTCTGTGAGAGCAGAGGGCAGCTGGCCCTCTGGTCCTGACTGTGACCAGGCCTGCAGCCTAAGGGCCAGGAGCACAGCCACCCTCCCCACACCCTTGCCTTGAGCCCAGGAAGGTGGCACCTGCTGGGCGGGGTGGAGTGGAGGAGCTTTGAGGGACAGCTGCAATAACACTGAAGTATTTTCCCAACCATGTCCATCATTCAGAATAGAGCGATGACAGGAGGGAGGAGCCCAAGGAGGACCTGCTCCCAGGCAGCTCAGAGCCCCACTCAAGGGCCTATGCTTCGACCCCGAGTCTCTCAGCCAACCCCTGTCCCTCTGCCCTCCTCACCCTGTGACACCCTGGCCCTTTACTGAGCTCCCATCTCTCAGGGAGGCCCACTTCCTACATGGACAGAGTGCTTGCCTATCATGCACGAAGCCGGGTCCCATCCCCCAGGACCACATAAATGGGGCATGAAAGTGTATGCCTAGCATCCTAACACACAGGAGTCAGAGGCTGGAGGATCCGAAGTCCAAGTGATACATACATGCACGAGACTTACCTAAGAAAAAAAAAAATAGTCACTACTTCCATCTGCTGAGTCCCTTGCTGAGTTTCCATACCCCACATGGGCTCCTTCTCCTTCCTGTGGAACTCCTAACTAGCCTGCTAACTACCTTCCTAAACCTTTACTCTGTCCTTGAGCCCCACCGCACTGAGCCCTGGTCCCGTCCTCCAGATCTCTTAGAGGACAGAACCCACACTGACAGAGCCCTGAAAGCCCTCAACACCTACCTCCTCCGCCAACCTGAGCCTCAGCCTCCAGCCACACCAGCCCTCCCTTGCACCTGGCCAGGGCCGCCAAAGCCCCAAGCTTCCATGGGCTCCCGGCTGAGGCCAGGGTCCCCCATGCGCTCACGCCGGACCTTCTTCCCCGCCACAGGCAGGCTGCTGAGGTCTTCGACACGCAGGCAGATACTCTACGCAGAGCGCCAGGCGACCGTGAAGGTGTCCTGTGCCTACAAGGAGGATGAGGGGCTCTACACAGTCCGAGTCTCCACCCCCTTTGGGCCTCAGGAGCAGAATGCCTATGTCTTCATTAGAGGTAAAGTGACCGCTCTGTCCAAGGCCCCTGCCCTCTCGGAGCCTGGGTTCCTCTGCTTGTAAGATGAGGGTGTTGGGTTGGTCTCTGAGGGTCCCTGCGGTAGCATCCTGTGGAGCCAAAGAGAGACAGCGGAGTTCCCACCGTCAAGAGGAGACTGGGGGGGGGGGGCTCTGCTCTCTTGTGGAGTTCTGCCTTCCAGTGTCTTGACCCTTGTGAGCTGGGTGTCCTTGAACATGCTCGTGTGCCTCCGTGAGCCTTCCTTTCCTGCCTCCGAGATGGCGGTAGCTCTGGAGCTCACAGGCGACATCAACTGTTCAGGTGCCTGGCGTAAAATGGGCACCAAGCAAATGATACTGGTCCAGTGGGGGGCCAAATTAATCCCCAGGCACTGGTCCTTCAGGTCAGATCTGAGGCCCTGGAGGACTCGAGGGAAGAGGAGGTCACGTGGGTGGGAGAGGTCTAGCTGCCAAATGGGCTGAGGATGAACCCCCTTTTCCCCTCCCGGGGTTCAGATGCCGCAGCCGAGAAGCCAGGAGCCCCAGGCTCCCCACTAAATGTCCGATGCCTGAATGTGCACAGAGACTGCCTGACCCTGACCTGGGCCCCGCCCAGCGACACCCGGGGTAGCGCCATCACTGGCTACTCCATTGAGCTGTGAGTCGCATTCCGGTGTGGCAGAACCCCTGGGCAAGATGTTGACTAATAGCCTGTGTGTTGGTGGGGCGGGGGAGAGGGGAGCGGCCCAAGAGGTGGAAAAAGCAAGCTTTGTGCTAGGAGGACTCTGATCCCCGATTCTCAGAACAGGGCAAGGGGCTCTCTACATGCAAGGAACGGTTTACAGACAGTGCAAAGGTGTTTAGGTTTCCAAATCTCTTTCGCACTGATGCCTAGAATTCCGGTACAAAACCAGTAATTGCTTTAAAGCCCAAGTACCTATGAATTTGGTGGGTAGGTCAGACCCAGAGAGGGAGGCGGGGAAGGATGGCCAGAGAGACAGAGTGGTGTCTCCTGCGTGTGCTGTGGGTGCTAAAGCAGGAGCCAAGGAGAAAACCAGACCTAAGAGTGGAGGGGCCAGTGGCTGCTATGTGTACCTGGGCCTGTGCTCAGTTTCCTGGCTCTCTAAGTGTGCGTGTCCCATTGTGGAATGGTTGATTGGCAGGGCCAGGGGGAGGAGTGGGGGGTGAAGGTCCCATCATGGTGTCAGGGACACAGCATGCTCTCCAGAGAGCTGCATCTTCCAGTCAGCACAGTGGAAGGAGATGGCAAAGGGCCCCTGGGTCCTGGGCTAAAGCAAGGCTTCTAAGTGGGAGAAGGGTTGGCCCGGGCAGAAGGCAGCTGCAGCCAGCATGCAGGAAATAGCCCTTGTAGGGGCTCAGACTGTGAAGGGCTGAAAGCCGGGGTCTGTTTCCACAGGTGCCAGGGTGACTCAGAAGAGTGGGTGCCCTGCCATGAGGCCCCCGGGGGAACCTGCCGGTGCCCGATCCAAGGCCTTGTGGAGGGACAGAGCTATCGATTCCGAGTGCGAGCCATCAGCCAGGCTGGCAGCAGTCTCCCTTCCAAGGCTTCAGAAGCCGTTGTCATGGGTGACCACGATGCAGTCCACAGGAAGACGGGTGAGATCCTGAGGGGACGCTGTCGGGACCCAGCCAGGGCACTCCCAAGAGAAAGAGGTGGCCTGGTTTCCCCTTGTCACTGCTGTGGCAAAGCACCTAACAAAAATAGCACAAGAAAGGGAGTGTTTGTTCGGGCTCCAGTTTGAGGGTACACAGTCCATCACAGCAGGAGAGCCGAGACCCCAGAAGCACTAAGCAGCTGGCCATATTGCATTCATGACCGGGAAGCAGAGAGACATGGCTACCACTGCATCTCAGTTTCCTCCTACCAAATCCTGGACTCCATCCCTCACACTTAGCATGGGCATTTATGCCTCATTGACTCCCTCCCGGTCACGCTCAGAGGCTTGTTTCCACGGTAATTATTAACCCTGTCAAGCTGACCATGTAACACTAACCATCACAGGGACACAGGGCCCAACCTCCAGGAAGCCCTAGTCTGGCCAGAGAAGACGCTGCCCAGCCCTAGTGTGATAGGAGCTCACAGTCTCACACATAAGTACCCTTAGTCCGATGGAGGAGGCACGGCCTGTCTTCAGGAACCCCACCTCAGAAGAAGAAGAAACAGCTAATCTAGCAGAAGGTGCCAGACTATCCCTAGGAGAAGCCTGTCCAAGCTCCGATCAGTCTGCCCTCAAGAGCCCCATCTCTGGGTGCTGGCGACACAGCTCTCCTGGCCCTTAAAAGCCTCCTTGCCTTGGGTTTACCCCAACTACGTGGAGCCTAAGCACACAGCTCCTGTCTCTGTCTCTCTCTGCCCCAAGAGCGACAGGGCCCATTCTGGACTCCAAGAAAGACCCAGAAGGCTCATACCTGAAGCCGCATAGGACCAGAGGATACAGAACCTGAGGTGAGTAGCCGACTCCTAACCTAAGCTTCTGTGTTCCATCTTGCCTCCTAGATATCCCCTTTGACCTGGGCAGCAAGATCACCATCAGCAAGAACGATTTTGAAGGTATGCGTGAGCTTCCCCAGCTCTACCCTGGAGCCGGCTCCAGGGTAGGGCCTCAGGGGCCCGGGTTCTGGGGCTAGCTCTGTCTGGTTTGCTGAGTGAGCTAGGACAATACCCCTGCCCTGTGCCATGCTCCCGGCACCCTCTGTGGAACTCAGGGCTGGCTCTAAGGGTCCTTGAGGGCCCGCTCAGCTCTCCCTTCATGACTCTTGATTCCAGATGCTGTGACCATTCCGTCAGCCCCAACCAAAGTCCACGCCAGCGAGATCAGAGAGACCTATGCAGTTCTGAGCTGGGAGGAGCCATGTCCCCGGGGCAGAGCCCCACTAACTTACACTCTGGAAAAGGTACAGATGGGGAGGAGGATAGCTTTAAACATAGGCAGGCTCTGGGATCTGGGATGGAGGAATTGTAGGGTGCGGAGAGCCCCGGGAACGTTGCCTTGGAATCCTCAGAGATGGGAATTTACTGTCTGGAAGAGCCTGAGCAAAGCCTTACTCTGAGGCAGGAGAAGGGACTACACGACCTTTTTATGGTGAAAGGCCCTGCCACAAGGTCAGACAGTTGTAACTTATAATGAGATCCAGGAGTTTCCTAGACACCTCCCTATCTCCAGGTCAGTGACATAGGGTCACACTCAGAGGCCATGTTGAGTGGGAAGTAGGTCTTGTATTCACCAGGCTGGGGGCACGGGGCATGACCAGCATTAGGAAATGGCCCTCACTAGGGACAGAGAGAGAGCAGGAGAGGCTGTGAAGGAGGTGGAAGGAAGGCAACAAGGCCAATCAGAAGGTAGCATGAATGGGATTCAGTCAAATCCAGGCTCTGCTCTATGGGTCTGAGCCAGTTTCCTAACTGTGACTCAGCGTCCACCATCCTAGTTTAGAAAGTCTGCCCTGGTGTGGGGTGGGGAGAACCCCGTTCATAGCCAGGGCCAGTAACTGAGGCTCACTAGCCTCTCTGAAGGCAGAGTCCCAGTTAGATAACATATCGACTTGACTTAACTGAATCCATGAATCTAAACTGTGCAGGGGGGAACCTGATTATCTCTGATTATCCAGAGAGCCCCTCTTCTCACTTAACAGCTGAACAGCTGTAATTCTCTGTCAGGAGAGAGCTGTGGGTCATTGAAAATTTGTGGGGCTGTGAAGACAGCTGAAGAACTCACTGCATTCGGATCCTGGTGTCCATATAAAAAGCCAGGCATGGCGGTGGGCTCCTGTAATCCCAGTGCTGTTGGAAGCAGAGATAGGAGCGTCCGAGGAGCCTGCTGGCCAGGCTGTGTAGCCAATGAGTGAGCTCCAGGCTCAGTGCAAGACTGTCTCAAAAGACAGAAAACAATTAAGGAAGCATCCAGGCTCTCACACACACAGACACACAGACACACACACACACACACACACACACACACACACACACACACACACACACGCTGTTCCCACACACAAACGTATGGACCACAGAGATTTGCTTCTTAGGTGGTGAGTAAGGTCTGACCTTGGGGTCAGGCTGCCTGGCACAAAGCCTGCCTCTGCTAATCAGTAACAGTGGGACCTGGAGCTAGTTGTTTGCGTTCATCCTTCTGTGTCTCAGCTTCCTGGCTGGCACACGATAACGAGGCACACTTCACACGTCTAATGTGCTTACCATCTGAATGTGCAGAGAGCGGAGCCCAGCACACAGGAGAAGCTGGTAGGCTACGGCAGCCATGAGTGCCTTGGAGAAGAAGAGCCAGGGAGGCAGGGTCAGAGGTTCTCACTGTGGCTCTTCACCTTCCATCTTCCTGGAGGCTCAGGAGCAGTGGTTGCCTTCTGAGTCCCTGATACAGCAGAGGGAGAGCTGAGCTGGTGCCAGAGTGGTGTTTGCAGGCCCAGTGTTTACAGGCCCTATGTTTACAGGCCCTGTCTGAATCTTGCTTGACTTTAGATACCTTAGCAAAAAAGTCTCAACACCTAAGTTCCCTCCCTGGTGTGGAAATTTACACCCAGCTTGCTAGGCTTTCCTGAGAATTCATTGGCTTAGTCATCCATTCTCCCGTGGGCTGAGGCCCATCCTGGCCCTGGGGATATGGTGAGGTGGGGAGGCCTGAGAAACAAGCTGAGGCTATTAAAAAAAAAAAAAAAAAGGCATGAGGACAAGAGTCCATTGTGTAGTGGGAATGCCAAGGAATAAGACATGAAGCAAGGGAGGCGTCTGAAGTCTCAGGAATGACTGGAAGCCTTCCCAGAAGGCGAGCTGTTAGCAAGAGCCCATAGGAAGTAAGGAGCCGAGAAGACTCTACAGCATTCCTGGGACAGGCTCCAGCAAGTACAAAGGCCCAGAGACAGGATCTAGGCCTCTGGAGAGCAACAGGAAGACCCAAGACTAACATAGCAGACAAAGGAAAGTGAATCGTGGCCACATAGGTGACGAGTGGCAGGGAGGTCAGAAGGACATGGGGGCTTGGAAGGGCTCTGAGGAGATAGGGGCCTGTTGCTCTAAAGAATCCCTCTACAGCCACTGAAGAAAAGACCAGAGTGAGGCATGATGGTGCACACCTGTCGTCTTAGCACTTAGAGGACAGAGGCAGGAGGATCAAGAGTTCCAGGCCAGTCTCAGCTGTGTTTTAGGCCAGCCTGAGCTACATGAGACCCTGTCTCAAAAATCAAAA